>JAPTMU010000254.1:95636-110636 GCA_028583405.1 Pogonophryne albipinna
GTTTCAGACCTGATGACTTGATGCCACACAGTGTTTCAGACCTGATGACTTGATGCCACATTGTTTCAGACCTGATGAGTTGATGCCACACAGTGTTTCAGACCTGATGACTTGAAGTGTTTCAGACCTGATGACTTGATGCCACACAGTGTTTCAGACCTGATGACTTGATGCCACATTGTTTCAGACCTGATGAGTTGATGCCACACAGTGTTTCAGACCTGATGACTTGAAGTGTTTCAGACCTGATGACTTGATGCCACACAGTGTTTCAGACCTGATGACTTGATGCCACAGTGCTTCAGACCTGATGACTTGATGACACACAGTGTTTCAGACCTGATGACTTGAAGTGTTTCAGACCTGATGACTTGATGCCACACAGTGTTTCAGACCTGATGATTTGAAGTGTTTCAGACCTGATGACTTGATGCCACAGTGTTTCAGACCTGATGACTTGATGCCACAGTGTTTCAGACCTGATGCCTTGATGCCACAGTGTTTCAGACCTGATGACTTGATGCCACAGTGCTTCAGACCTGATGACTTGATGCCACATAGTGTTTCAGACCTGATGACTTGATGCCACACAGTGTTTCAGACCTGATGACTTGATGCCACACAGTGTTTCAGACCTGATTACTTGATGCCACACAGTGCTTCAGACTGATGACTTGATGCCACAGTGTTTCTGACCTGATGACTTGATGCCACAGTGTTTCAGACCTGATGCCTTGATGCCACAGTGTTTCAGACCTGATGACTTGATGCCACAGTGCTTCAGACCTGATAAATTGATGCCACACAGTGTTTTCAGACTGATGACTTGATGCCACACAGTGTTTCAGAACCTGATGACTTGATGCCACACAGTGTTTCAGACCTGATGACTTGATGCCACACAGTGTTTCAGACCTGATGACTTGATGCCACACAGTGCTTCAGACCTGATGACTTGATGCTACAGTGTTTCAGACCTGATGACTTGATGCCACAGTCCTTCAGACCTGATGACTTGATGCCACAGTGTTTCAGACCTGATGACTTGATGCCACAGTGCTTCAGACCTGATGACGTGATGCCACAGTGCTTCAGACCTGATGACTTGATGCCACACAGTGCTTCAGACCTGATGACTTGATGCCACAGTGCTTCAGACCTGATGACTTCATGCACACAGTGCTTCAGATCTGATGACTTGAAGTATTTCAGACCTGATGACTTGATGCCACAGTGTTTCAGACCTGATGACTTCATGCACACAGTGTTTCAGACCTGATGACTTCATGCACACAGTGCTTCAGACCTGATGACTTGAAGTGTTTCAGACCTGATGACTTGATGCCACACAGTGTTTCAGACTTGATGACTTGATGCCACAGTGCTTCAGACGTGATGACTTGATGCCACAGTGCTTCAGACCTGATGACTTGAAGTGTTTCAAACCTGATGACTTGATGCCACACAGTGTTTCAGACCTGATGACTTGATGCCACAGTGTTTCAGACCTGATGACTTGATGCCACACAGTGTTTCAGACCTGATGACTTGAAGTGTTTTCAGACCTGATGACTTGATGCCACACAGTGTTTCAGACCTGATGACTTGATGCCACAGTGCTTCAGACCTGATGACTTGATGACACACAGTGTTTCAGACCTGATGACTTGAAGTGTTTCAGACCTGATGACTTGATGCCACACAGTGTTTCAGACCTGATGATTTGAAGTGTTTCAGACCTGATGACTTGATGCCACAGTGTTTCAGACCTGATGACTTGATGCCACAGTGTTTCAGACCTGATGCCTTGATGCCACAGTGTTTCAGACCTGATGACTTGATGCCACAGTGCTTCAGACCTGATGACTTGATGCCACACAGTGTTTCAGACCTGATGACTTGATGCCACACAGTGTTTCAGACCTGATGACTTGATGCCACACAGTGTTTCAGACCTGATGACTTGATGCCACACAGTGTTTCAGACCTGATGACTTGATGCCACAGTGCTTCAGACCTGATGACTTGATGCCACAGTGCTTCAGACCTGATGACTTGAAGTGTTTCAGACCTGATGACTTGATGCCACACAGTGTTTCAGACCTGATGACTTGATGCCACAGTGTTTCAGACCTGATGACTTGATGCCACAGTGCTTCAGACCTGATGACTTCATGCACACAGTGCTTCAGATCTGATGACTTGAAGTATTTCAGACCTGATGACTTGATGCCACAGTGTTTCAGACCTGATGACTTCATGCACACAGTGTTTCAGACCTGATGACTTCATGCACACAGTGCTTCAGACCTGATGACTTGAAGTGTTTCAGACTGATGACTTGATGCCACACAGTGTTTCAGACCTGATGACTTGATGCCACAGTGCTTCAGACCTGATGACTTGATGCCACAGTGCTTCAGACCTGATGACTTGAAGTGTTTCAGACCTGATGACTTGATGCCACACAGTGTTTCAGACCTGATGACTTGATGCCACAGTGTTTCAGACCTGATGACTTGATGCCACACATTGTTTCAGACCTGATGACTTGAAGTGTTTCAGACCTGATGACTTGATTGCCACACAGTGTTTCAGACCTGATGACTTGATGCCACAGTGCTTCAGACCTGATGACTTGATGACACACAGTGTTTCAGACCTGATGACTTGAAGTGTTTCAGACCTGATGACTTGATGCCACACAGTGTTTCAGACCTGATGATTTGAAGTGCTTCAGACTGATGACTTGATGCCAAAGTTTTTCAAGACCTGATGACTTGATTGCCACAGTGTTTCAGACCTGATGACTTGATGCACACAGTGCTTCAGACCTGATGACTTGATGCCACACAGTGTTTCAGACCTGATGACTTGATGCCACACAGTGTTTCAGACCTGATGACTTGATGCCACACAGTGTTTCAGACCTGATGACTTGATGCCACAGTGCTTCAGACCTGATGACTTGATGCCCCACAGTGTTTCAGACCTGATGACCTTGATGCCACAGTGCTTCAGACCTGATGACTTGATGCACACAGTGCTTCAGACCTGATGACTTGATGCCACACAGTGTTTCAGACCTGATGACTTGAAGTGTTTCAGACCTGATAACTTGATGCCACACAGTGTTTCAGACCTGATGACTTTATGCCACAGTGTTTCAGACCTGATGACTTGATGCCACAGTGCTTCAGACCTGATGACTTGATGCCACAGTGCTTCAGACCTGATGACTTGAAGTGTTTCAGACCTGATGACTTGAAGTGTTTCAGACCTGATGACTTGATGCCACACAGTCATTCAGACCTGATGATTTGAAGTGTTTCAGACCTGATGACTTGATGCCACAGTGTTTCAGACCTGATGACTTGATGCCACAGTGTTTCAGACCTGATGCCTTGATGCCACAGTGTTTCAGACCTGATGACTTGATGCCACAGTGCTTCAGACCTGATGACTTGATGCCACACAGTGTTTCAGACCTGATGACTTGATGCCACACAGTGTTTCAGACCTGATGACTTGATGCCACACAGTGTTTCAGACCTGATGACTTGATGCCACACAGTGTTTCAGACCTGATGACTTGATGCCACACAGTGTTTCAGACCCTGATGACTTGATGCCACACAGTGCTTCAGACCTGATGACTTGATGCCACAGTGTTTCAGACCTGATGACTTGATGCCACAGTGTTTCAGACCTGATGCCTTGATGCCACAGTGTTTCAGACCCTGATGACTTGATGCCACAGTGCTTCAGACCTGATAAATTGATGCCACACAGTGTTTCAGACCTGATGACTTGATGCCACACAGTGTTTCAGACCTGATGACTTGATGCCACACAGTGTTTCAGACCTGATGACTTGATGCCACACAGTTGTTTCAGACCTGATGACTTGATGCCACACAGTGCTTCAGACCTGATGACTTGATGCTACAGTGTTTCAGACCTGATTACTTGATGCCACAGTGCTTCAGACCTGATGACTTGATGCCACAGTCCTTCAGACCTGATGACTTGATGCCACAGTTGTTTCAGACCTGATGACTTGATGCCACAGTGCTTCAGACCTGATGACGTGATGCCACAGTGCTTCAGACCTGATGACTTGATGCCACACAGTGCTTCAGACCTGATGACTTGATGCCACAGTGCTTCAGACCTGATGACTTCATGCACACAGTGCTTCAGATCTGATGACTTGAAGTATTTCAGACCTGATGACTTGATGCCACAGTGTTTCAGACCTGATGACTTCATGCACACAGTGTTTCAGACCTGATGACTTCATGCACACAGTGCTTCAGACCTGATGACTTGAAGTGTTTCAGACCTGATGACTTGATGCCACACAGTGTTTCAGACCTTGATGACTTGATGCCACAGTGCTTCAGACCTGATGACTTGATGCCACAGTGCTTCAGACCTGATGACTTGAAGTGTTTCAAACCTGATGACTTGATGCCACACAGTGTTTCAGACCTGATGACTTGATGCCACAGTGTTTCAGACCTGATGACTTGATGCCACACAGTGTTTCAGACCTGATGACTTGAAGTGTTTCAGACCTGATGACTTGATGCCACACAGTGTTTCAGACCTGATGACTTGATGCCACACAGTGTTTCAGACCTGATGATTTGAAGTGTTTCAGACCTGATGACTTCATGCCACAGTGTTTCAGACCTGATGACTTGATGCCACAGTGTTTCAGACCTGATGCCTTGATGCCACAGTGTTTCAGACCTGATGACTTGATGCCACAGTGCTTCAGACCTGATGACTTGATGCCACACAGTGTTTTCAGACCTGATGACTTGATGCCACACAGTGTTTCAGAACTGATGACTTGATGCCACACAGTGTTTTCAGACCTGATGACTTGATACCACAGTGCTTCAGACCTGATGACTTGAATGCCACAGTGCTTCAGACCTGATGACTTGAAGTGTTTCAGACCTGATGACTTGATGCCACACAGTGTTTCAGACCTGATGACTTGATGCCACACAGTGTTTCAGACCTGATGACTTGATGCCAAAGTTTTTCAGACCTGATGACTTGATGCCACAGTGTTTCAGACCTGATGACTTGATGCACACAGTGCTTCAGACCTGATGACTTGATGCCACACAGTGTTTCAGACCTGATGACTTGATGCCACCCAGTGTTTCAGACCTGATGACTTCATGCCACACAGTGTTTCAGACCTGATGACTTGATGCCACACAGTGTTCCAGACCTGATGACTTGATGCCACAGTGCTTCAGACCTGATGACTTGATGCACACAGTGCTTCAGACCTGATGACTTGATGCCACACAGTGTTTCAGACCTGATGACTTGAAGTGTTTCAGACCTGATAACTTGATGCCACACAGTGTTTCAGACCTGATGACTTTATGCCACAGTGTTTCAGACCTGATGACTTGATGCCACAGTGCTTCAGACCTGATGACTTGAAGTGTTTCAGACCTGATGACTTGATGCCACACAGTGTTTCAGACCTGATGACTTGATGCCACAGTGTTTCAGACCTGATGACTTGATGCACACAGTGCTTCAGACCTGATGACTTGATTCCACACAGTGTTTCAGAACTGATAACTTGATGCCACACAGTGTTTCAGACCTGATGACTTGATGCCACACAGTGTTTCAGACCTGATGACTTGATGCCACACAGTGTTTCAGACCTGATGACTTGATGCCAAAGTTGTTCAGACCTGATGACTTGATGCCACAGTGTTTCAGACCTGATGACTTGATGCACACAGTGCTTCAGACCTGATGACTTGATGCCACACAGTGTTTCAGACCTGATGACTTGATGCCACACAGTGTTTCAGACCTGATGACTTGATGCCACACAGTGTTTCAGACCTGATGACTTGATGCCACAGTGCTTCAGAACTGATGACTTGATGCCCCACAGTGTTTCAGACCTGATGACTTGATGCCACAGTGCTTCAGACCTGATGACTTGATGCACACAGTGCTTCAGACCTGATGACTTGATGCCACACAGTGTTTCAGACCTGATGACTTGAAGTGTTTCAGACCTGATAACTTGATGCCACACAGTGTTTCAGACCTGATGACTTTATGCCACAGTGTTTCAGACCTGATGACTTGATGCCACAGTGCTTCAGACCTGATGACTTGATGCCACAGTGCTTCAGACCTGATGACTTGAAGTGTTTCAGACCTGATGACTTGATGCCACACAGTGTTTCAGACCTGATGACTTGATGCCACATTGTTTCAGACCTGATGAGTTGATGCCACACAGTGTTTCAGACCTGATGACTTGAAGTGTTTCAGACCTGATGACTTGATGCCACACAGTGTTTCAGACCTGATGACTTGATGCCACAGTGCTTCAGACCTGATGACTTGATGACACACAGTGTTTCAGACCTGATGACTTGAAGTGTTTCAGACCTGATGACTTGATGCCACACAGTGTTTCAGACCTGATGATTTGAAGTGTTTCAGACCTGATGACTTGATGCCACAGTGTTTCAGACCTGATGACTTGATGCCACAGTGTTTCAGACCTGATGCCTTGATGCCACAGTGTTTCAGACCTGATGACTTGATGCCACACAGTGTTTCAGACCTGATGACTTGATGCCACACAGTGTTTCAGACCTGATGACTTGATGCCACACAGTGTTTCAGACCTGATTACTTGATGCCACACAGTGCTTCAGACCTGATGACTTGATGCCACAGTGTTTCTGACCTGATGAATTGATGCCACAGTGTTTCAGACCTGATGCCTTGATGCCACAGTGTTTCAGACCTGATGACTTGATGCCACAGTGCTTCAGACCTGATAAATTGATGCCACACAGTGTTTCAGACCTGATGACTTGATGCCACACAGTGTTTCAGACCTGATGACTTGATGCCACACAGTGTTTCAGACCTGATGACTTGATGCCACACAGTGTTTCAGACCTGATGACTTGATGCCACACAGTGCTTCAGACCTGATGACTTGATGCTACAGTGTTTCAGACCTGATTACTTGATGCCACAGTGCTTCAGACCTGATGACTTGATGCCACAGTCCTTCAGACCTGATGACTTGATGCCACAGTGTTTCAGACCTGATGACTTGATGCCACAGTGCTTCAGACCTGATGACGTGATGCCACAGTGCTTCAGACCTGATGACTTGATGCCACACAGTGCTTCAGACCTGATGACTTGATGCCACAGTGCTTCAGACCTGATGACTTCATGCACACAGTGCTTCAGATCTGATGACTTGAAGTATTTCAGACCTGATGACTTGATGCCACAGTGTTTCAGACCTGATGACTTCATGCACACAGTGTTTCAGACCTGTTGACTTCATGCACACAGTGCTTCAGACCTGATGACTTGAAGTGTTTCAGACCTGATGACTTGATGCCACACAGTGTTTCAGACTTGATGACTTGATGCCACAGTGCTTCAGACGTGATGACTTGATGCCACAGTGCTTCAGACCTGATGACTTGAAGTGTTTCAAACCTGATGACTTGATGCCACACAGTGTTTCAGACCTGATGACTTGATGCCACAGTGTTTCAGACCTGATGACTTGATGCCACACAGTGTTTCAGACCTGATGACTTGAAGTGTTTCAGACCTGATGACTTGATGCCACACAGTGTTTCAGACCTGATGACTTGATGCCACAGTGCTTCAGACCTGATGACTTGATGACACACAGTGTTTGAGACCTGATGACTTGAAGTGTTTCAGACCTGATGACTTGATGCCACACAGTGTTTCAGACCTGATGATTTGAAGTGTTTCAGACCTGATGACTTGATGCCACAGTGTTTCAGACCTGATGACTTGATGCCACAGTGTTTCAGACCTGATGCCTTGATGCCACAGTGTTTCAGACCTGATGACTTGATGCCACAGTGCTTCAGACCTGATGACTTGATGCCACACAGTGTTTCAGACCTGATGACTTGATGCCACACAGTGTTTCAGACCTGATGACTTGATGCCACACAGTGTTTCAGACCTGATGACTTGATGCCACACAGTGTTTCAGACCTGATGACTTGATGCCACAGTGCTTCAGACCTGATGACTTGATGCCACAGTGCTTCAGACCTGATGACTTGAAGTGTTTCAGACCTGATGACTTGATGCCACACAGTGTTTCAGACCTGATGACTTGATGCCACAGTGTTTCAGACCTGATGACTTGATGCCACAGTGCTTCAGACCTGATGACTTCATGCACACAGTGCTTCAGATCTGATGACTTGAAGTATTTCAGACCTGATGACTTGATGCCACAGTGTTTCAGACCTGATGACTTCATGCACACAGTGTTTCAGACCTGATGACTTCATGCACACAGTGCTTCAGACCTGATGACTTGAAGTGTTTCAGACCTGATGACTTGATGCCACACAGTGTTTCAGACCTGATGACTTGATGCCACAGTGCTTCAGACCTGATGACATGATGCCACAGTGCTTCAGACCTGATGACTTGAAGTGTTTCAGACCTGATGACTTGATGCCACACAGTGTTTCAGACCTGATGACTTGATGCCACAGTGTTTCAGACCTGATGACTTGATGCCACACATTGTTTCAGACCTGATGACTTGAAGTGTTTCAGACCTGATGACTTGATGCCACACAGTGTTTCAGACCTGATGACTTGATGCCACAGTGCTTCAGACCTGATGACTTGATGACACACAGTGTTTCAGACCTGATGACTTGAAGTGTTTCAGACCTGATGACTTGATGCCACACAGTGTTTCAGACCTGATGATTTGAAGTGCTTCAGACCTGATGACTTGATGCCAAAGTTTTTCAGACCTGATGACTTGATGCCACAGTGTTTCAGACCTGATGACTTGATGCACACAGTGCTTCAGACCTGATGACTTGATGCCACACAGTGTTTCAGACCTGATGACTTGATGCCACACAGTGTTTCAGACCTGATGACTTGATGCCACACAGTGTTTCAGACCTGATGACTTGATGCCACAGTGCTTCAGACCTGATGACTTGATGCCCCACAGTGTTTCAGACCTGATGACTTGATGCCACAGTGCTTCAGACCTGATGACTTGATGCACACAGTGCTTCAGACCTGATGACTTGATGCCACACAGTGTTTCAGACCTGATGACTTGAAGTGTTTCAGACCTGATAACTTGATGCCACACAGTGTTTCAGACCTGATGACTTTATGCCACAGTGTTTCAGACCTGATGACTTGATGCCACAGTGCTTCAGACCTGATGACTTGATGCCACAGTGCTTCAGACCTGATGACTTGAAGTGTTTCAGACCTGATGACTTGATGCCACACAGTGTTTCAGACCTGATGACTTGAAGTGTTTCAGACCTGATGACTTGATGCCACACAGTGTTTCAGACCTGATGAGTTGATGCCACAGTGCTTCAGACCTGATGACTTGATGACACACAGTGTTTCAGACCTGATGACTTGAAGTGTTTCAGACCTGATGACTTGATGCCACACAGTCATTCAGACCTGATGATTTGAAGTGTTTCAGACCTGATGACTTGATGCCACAGTGTTTCAGACCTGATGACTTGATGCCACAGTGTTTCAGACCTGATGCCTTGATGCCACAGTGTTTCAGACCTGATGACTTGATGCCACAGTGCTTCAGACCTGATGACTTGATGCCACACAGTGTTTCAGACCTGATGACTTGATGCCACACAGTGTTTCAGACCTGATGACTTGATGCCACACAGTGTTTCAGACCTGATGACTTGATGCCACACAGTGTTTCAGACCTGATGACTTGATGCCACACAGTGTTTCAGACCTGATGACTTGATGCCACACAGTGCTTCAGACCTGATGACTTGATGCCACAGTGTTTCAGACCTGATGACTTGATGCCACAGTGTTTCAGACCTGATGCCTTGATGCCACAGTGTTTCAGACCTGATGACTTGATGCCACAGTGCTTCAGACCTGATAAATTGATGCCACACAGTGTTTCAGACTTGATGACTTGATGCCACACAGTGTTTCAGACCTGATGACTTGATGCCACACAGTGTTTCAGACCTGATGACTTGATGCCACACAGTGTTTCAGACCTGATGACTTGATGCCACACAGTGCTTCAGACCTGATGACTTGATGCTACAGTGTTTCAGACCTGATTACTTGATGCCACAGTGCTTCAGACCTGATGACTTGATGCCACAGTCCTTCAGACCTGATGACTTGATGCCACAGTGTTTCAGACCTGATGACTTGATGCCACAGTGCTTCAGACCTGATGACGTGATGCCACAGTGCTTCAGACCTGATGACTTGATGCCACACAGTGCTTCAGACCTGATGACTTGATGCCACAGTGCTTCAGACCTGATGACTTCATGCACACAGTGCTTCAGATCTGATGACTTGAAGTATTTCAGACCTGATGACTTGATGCCACAGTGTTTCAGACCTGATGACTTCATGCACACAGTGTTTCAGACCTGATGACTTCATGCACACAGTGCTTCAGACCTGATGACTTGAAGTGTTTCAGACCTGATGACTTGATGCCACACAGTGTTTCAGACCTGATGACTTGATGCCACAGTGCTTCAGACCTGATGACTTGATGCCACAGTGCTTCAGACCTGATGACTTGAAGTGTTTCAAACCTGATGACTTGATGCCACACAGTGTTTCAGACCTGATGACTTGATGCCACAGTGTTTCAGACCTGATGACTTGATGCCACACAGTGTTTCAGACCTGATGACTTGAAGTGTTTCAGACCTGATGACTTGATGCCACACAGTGTTTCAGACCTGATGACTTGATGCCACACAGTGTTTCAGACCTGATGACTTCATGCCACAGTGTTTCAGACCTGATGACTTGATGCCACAGTGTTTCAGACCTGATGCCTTGATGCCACAGTGTTTCAGACCTGATGACTTGATGCCACAGTGCTTCAGACCTGATGACTTGATGCCACACAGTGTTTCAGACCTGATGACTTGATGCCACACAGTGTTTCAGACCTGATGACTTGATGCCACACAGTGTTTCAGACCTGATGACTTGATGCCACAGTGCTTCAGACCTGATGACTTGATGCCACAGTGCTTCAGACCTGATGACTTGAAGTGTTTCAGACCTGATGACTTATGCCACACAGTGTTTCAGACCTGATGACTTGATGCCACAGTGTTTCAGACCTGATGACTTGATGCCACAGTGCTTCAGACCTGATGACTTCATGCACACAGTGCTTCAGATCTGATGACTTGAAGTATTTCAGACCTGATGACTTGATGCCACAGTGTTTCAGACCTGATGACTTCATGCACACAGTGTTTCAGTCCTGATGACTTCATGCACACAGTGCTTCAGACCTGATGACTTGAAGTGTTTCAGACCTGATGACTTGATGCCACACAGTGTTTCAGACCTGATGACTTGATGCCACAGTGCTTCAGACCTGATGACTTGATGCCACAGTGCTTCAGACCTGATGACTTGAAGTGTTTCAGACCTGATGACTTGATGCCACACAGTGTTTCAGACCTGATGACTTGATGCCACAGTGTTTCAGACCTGATGACTTGATGCCACACAGTGTTTCAGATCTGATGACTTGAAGTGTTTCAGACCTGATGACTTGATGCCACACAGTGTTTCAGACCTGATGACTTGATGCCACAGTGCTTCAGACCTGATGACTTGATGACACACAGTGTTTCAGACCTGATGACTTGAAGTGTTTCAGACCTGATGACTTGATGCCACAGTGTTTCAGACCTGATGCCTTGATGCCACAGTGTTTCAGACCTGATGACTTGATGCCACAGTGCTTCAAACCTGATGACTTGATGCCACACAGTGTTTCAGACCTGATGACTTGATGCCACACAGTGTTTCAGACCTGATGACTTGATGCCACACAGTGTTTCAGACCTGATGACTTGATGCCACACAGTGTTTCAGACTTGATGACTTGATGCCACAGTGCTTCAGACCTGATGACTTGATGCCACAGTGCTTCAGACCTGATGACTTGAAGTGTTTCAGACCTGATGACTTGATGCCACACAGTGTTTCAGACCTGATGACTTGATGCCACAGTGTTTCAGACCTGATGACTTGATGCCACACAGTGTTTCAGACCTGATGACTTGAAGTGTTTCAGACCTGATGACTTGATGCCACACAGTGTTTCAGACCTGATGACTTGATGCCACAGTGCTTCAGACCTGATGACTTGATGACACACAGTGTTTCAGACCTGATGACTTGAAGTGTTTCAGACCTGATGACTTGATGCCACACAGTGTTTCAGACCTGATGATTTGAAGTGTTTCAGACCTGATGACTTGATGCCACAGTGTTTCAGACCTGATGACTTGATGCCACAGTGTTTCAGACCTGATGCCTTGATGCCACATTTTTTCAGACCTGATGACTTGATGCCACACAGTGTTTCAGACCTGATGACTTGATGCCACACAGTGTTTCAGACCTGATGACTTGATGCCACACAGTGTTTCAGACCTGATGACTTGATGCCACACAGTGTTTCAGACCTGATGACTTGATGCCACACAGTGCTTCAGACCTGATGACTTGATGCCACAGTGTTTCAGACCTGATGACTTGATGCCACAGTGTTTCAGACCTGATGCCTTGATGCCACAGTGCTTCAGACCTGATGACTTGATGCCACACAGTGTTTCAGACCTGATGACTTGATGCCACACAGTGTTTCAGACCTGATGACTTGATGCCACACAGTGTTTCAGATCTGATGACTTGATGCCACACAGTGTTTCAGACCTGATGACTTGATGCCACACAGTGCTTCAGACCTGATGACTTGATGCTACAGTGTTTCAGACCTGATTACTTGATGCCACAGTGCTTCAGACCTGATGACTTGATGCCACAGTCCTTCAGACCTGATGACTTGATGCCACAGTGTTTCAGACCTGATGACTTGATGCCACAGTGCTTCAGACCAGGGTTTCCGTTAGCCGGTAATTACCGGTTTTTAGCTGGTAAAATTGAATAAAAACCGGTAAATTCAAAACCTGCCGGTGAAAATGTCCGATGCTCTGATCGATTGGCCGCCGATCATTATCGGCCGATATTCACTCTTAATAGTTTGATCAGTGCTCTCTATAAAGGCCGATCAGGAGAGCTGGATCTGATCGATATGGACATAAACACGAGTGAAGTGTAACCGGACGAGCGAGAGAGATCAGATCAGCTGCTGCATAATCACCTGAAGCCCCGCCCACTGTTTAGCGCGATGCATGAGAAACTGACGGGCTGTCAGGAGAGAGAGGGAGGGAGAGAGGAAAAGAGAGGATCCGTTTCTCCCGTGTTACTATTCAAAGTTAATGTAAACTTTTGAATAATGTACTTCATCTACTACAAGTAGTTTCTTTGAATGTAATAATTATGTTGTTTGTTGTTTGTGGAGTCATTTATTGAAAAATGAATCTGAATTTTTTTGATCTGTTATAAAATGTACGATTATAAACTGAACCAATATAAAAATGAGCCCCATTAACTGCGTTTTAAACATCAGCATATCCGGTCCTAGTCCGGTGATTACCTGCTAACGGAAACTCTGCTACACAATTCTTATTATTATTATTGAAACATGACCGGTAAGTTTCAAATTTGTCCGGTAAAATTAATTCTGTTTGGACATTTGACCGGCGAGAAAAAATCCTAGCGGAAACCCTGCTTCAGACCTGATGACGTGATGCCACAGTGCTTCAGACCTGATGACTTGATGCCACACAGTGCTTCAGACCTGATAACTTGATGCCACAGTGCTTCAGACCTGATGACTTGATGCCACACAGTGCTTCAGACCTGATGACTTGATGCCACACAGTGCTTCAGACCTGATGACTTGAAGTGTTTCAGACCTGATGACTTGATGCCACACAGTGTTTCAGACCTGATGACGTGATGCCACAGTGTTTCAGACCTGATGACTTGATGCCACAGTGCTTCAGACCTGATGACTTGATGCCACAGTGTTTCAGACCTGATGACTTGATGCCACAGTGCTTCAGACCTGATGACTTGATGCCACACAGTGTTTCAGACCTGATGACTTGATGCCACACAGTGTTTCAGACCTGATGACTTGATGCCACACAGTGTTTCAGACCTGATGACTTGATGCCACACAGTGCTTCAGACCTGATGACTTGATGCCACAGTGTGTCAGACCTGATGACTTGATGCCACAGTGCTTCAGACCTGATGACTTGATGCCACAGTGTTTCAGACCTGATGACTTGATGCCACAGTGCTTCAGACCTGATGACGTGATGCCACATTGCTTCAGACCTGATGACTTGATGCCACACAGTGCTTCAGACCTGATGACTTGATGCCACAGTGCTTCAGACCTCATGACTTCATGCACACAGTGCTTCAGACCTGATGACTTGATGCCTACAGTGTTTCAGACCTGATGACTTGATGCCACAGTGCCTCAGACCTGATGACGTAATGCCACAGTGCTTCAGACCTGATGACTTGATGCCACACAGTGCTTCAGACCTGATGACTTGATGCCACAGTGCTTCAGACCTGATGACTTCATGCACACAGTGCTTCAGACCTGATGCCACAGTGTTTCAGAACTGATGACTTCATGCACACAGTGCTTCAGACCTGATGACTTCATGCACACAGTGTTTCAGACCTGATGACTTCATGCACACAGTGCTTCAGACCTGATGACTTCATGCACACAGTGCATCAGACCTGATGACTTGATGCCACACAATGTTTCAGACCTGATGACTTGATGCCACACAGTGCTTCAGACCTGATGACTTGATGCCACACTGTGTTTCAGACCTGATTACTTCATGCACACAGTGCATCAGACCTGATGACTTGATGCCACACAGTGTTTCAGACCTGATGACTTCATGCACACAGTGTTTC
>JAPTMU010000254.1:115636-135636 GCA_028583405.1 Pogonophryne albipinna
TGTTTACATCTGTTTACATCTGTTTATCTCTGTTTGTGTTTTTATTAAGGTTCGTTGATTTATTAATGTATCGATTGATTGACACATTTTTCACGTATTATTTGATATATTTAATTGTTGATTGATTGATTTTTTCAGAATCTGGTCCAGCTGCTGCGAACAGCGTGGAAGACGATGGTGAGATAACAACGTTTTATTTTATTTCAACGTGCCATATTTATTCTTCCTTGTGAGTCTTCTGACATTATTTATGAAAAACATGAATGGATCACTGTCAGAGTTGTTCGTGGGTTTTTCTCTATATTTGTTTTTTACATGTTTCTAAGACAGGTGAAGAATTTATATTTCAGATATATTTTAGCTTTCGAAATAAAATGAAAATCGCCACAGCGTGTAATACATAGAAAGCAATTTAGTGGCATAGTGTAGAAGTGTTAGAGTTCAGAATAAAATGAATGTTTGGACAGAAAAGTTGAACATTATTCTCAGGACTGCATTGGACTTTATTAAGATCAATGCAAAGTCAGAATGTTTGAAAAGGGCATTTTCAAACATGTTTCTTCATTGAATGTACTTTAAAATGATTCAAAATGTAAATACCAGAGAATAAACTGTCTATAATTATAGAATATAATATTGTGCATCTAATATCAAGACATCGTTTTAAGAAATGGTCACAAATCCTTTTAGTCCCGAAAAAGTGTTGATGAGTCATAGCCTAAAAGAACATGAAACGCTCTGCAGTGAGGCAAGCAGCGATGTCACTTCTATAGAGGTAATGTATGTAATGTATGTTACGTACTGTTGAACATGCCTCATATTTTTATCTTTATTCAATATTGACCCCGATTTCAACAGAAGACGGGAGCCGCGACTCTGAAGAAGGAGAGAAGAAGAAGTCTCGCTCAGACAAACCACAGAGCCCCGCCCCCTCTCCCCAGATCCCCGCCCATGTCATCATAAGCCCCGCCCAGCCTAGCCCCGCCCTCTCCCCTGAGCCAATCATGCCGCAGCCAAAAGCTGCGGTGAGGAGCCGCACGTCCAAGAGACGGTCCCGGACCAGCCGGCGTCAGATTTAAAGATAATAAATCATATGAAACACATGCTAAACACACACTCAGTCTGAACACGCTGCAGACACAGAGCTGTGTGATTGGTCAGTAGAGTCATGTGCTTATTTTACATTGAAGAGAATCTTATCTTTCAATAGGTCTATACAATTAATATCCAGTCTCATTCAACGTTAATTTCATAGTTTATGGAACCTGTACATTTATTTCATTCCCTTTGGTTTTTTAAGAAGAAATTATAAAATGTGCTCCTCATGTGTTCACTCACTTTAAAACCACAAACAGGAAGTACAACGAGCTGTTTGTGTGATTGTTGGGCTGCTCTGTAACATTAAACATGTTCATCATTTAATGGAATAAATCACCATTTTTATGGACTCCAAAAAAATGTGTCTTTCATATTGTCTTCATGTCATTAACATGTTAACTCCCTTCATTACCATGTTATTAACTGTAACATATATACGATAACATGTGATTAACTGACCTCATTAACATGTTATATTCTCACCTCATTAACATGTTATATTCTCACCTCAATAACATGTTATATTCTCACCTCATTAACATGTTATATTCTCACCTCATTAACATGTTATATTCTCACCTCATTAACAGGTTATATTCTCACCTCATTAACATGTTATATTCTCACCTCATTAACATGTTATATTCTCACCTCAATAACAGGTTATATTCTCACCTCATTAACATGTGATTAACTGACCTCATTAACATGTTATATTCTCACCTCATTAACATGTTATATTCTCACCTCATTAACAGGTTATATTCTCAACTCATAAACAGGTTATATTCTCATCTCATTAACATGTTATATTCTCACCTCATTAACAGGTTATATTCTTACCTCATTAACATGTTATATTCTCACCTCATTAACATGTTATATTATCACCTCATTAACAGGTTATATTCTCACCTCATTAACATGTGATTAACTGACCACATTAACATGTTATATTCTCATTAACAGGTTATATTCTCACCTCATTAACATGTTATATTATCACCTCATTAACATGTGATTACTGACCTCATTAACATGTTATATTCTCACCGCATTAACATGTTATATTCTCACCTCATTAACATGTGATTACTGACCTCATTAACATGTTATATTCTCACCGCATTAACATGTTATATTCTCACCTCATTAACATGTTATATTCTCATCTCATTAACATGTTATATTCTCACCTCATTAACATGTTATATTCTCACCTCATTAACATGTTATATTATCACCTCATTAACATGTTATATTATCACCTCATTAACAGGTTATATTCTCACCTCATTAACATGTTATATTATCACCTCATTAACATGTTATATTCTCACCTCATTAACAGGTTATATTCTCACATCATTAACATGTGATTAATTGACCTCATTAACATGTTATATTCTCACCTCATTAACATGTTATATTCTCACCTCATTAACATGTTATATTCTCACCTCATTAACATGTTATATTCTCACCTCATTAACATGTTATATTCTCACCTCATTAACATGTTATATTCTCACCTCATTAACAGGTTATATTCTCACCTAATTAACATGTTATATTCTCACCTCATTAACATGTTATATTCTCACCTCATTAACAGGTTATATTCTCACCTAATTAACATGTTATATTCTCACCTCATTAACATGTTATATTCTCACCTCATTAACATGTTATATTCTCACCTCATTAACAGGTTATATGCTCACCTCATTAACATGTTATATTCTCACCTCATGAACATGTGATTAACTGACCTCATTAACATGTTATATTCTCACCTCATTAACATGTTATATTATCACCTCATTAACATGTGGTTAACTGACCTCATTAACATGTTATATTCTCACCGCATTAACATGTTATATTCTCACCTCATTAACATGTTATATTCTCATCTCATTAACATGTTATATTCTCATCTCATTAACATGTTATATTCTCACCTCATTAACAGGTTATATTCTCACCTCATTAACATGTAAGTTTGTTCCTGTCTGTCGTCCTCCCCGGTTTTGTTTCTGTTAATTAGTTTCTTGTTTTTTCATGCCTTCGGCTTTTTATAATAAAGCTCGCTTTTTGTTAACAAACCTTTTTTTGTATTTTTTAACTGCACTTGGGTCCTATTTTCCCCAAACCTGACAGTACGAACAGACCAGTATGGACCCAGCTGTTTTTTCATTTAGCCAAGAACTTTATGAGCTTAAATACAATCTGGAGTGTATTTTCAATGACTGGAGGAGGGCCTCATCCAGAGAGGCCAAAGAGGCTGCCCTTAACGAGGCACGCAGGGAGGTTGACAGCAGGCCCTGGCTTAGGAGCTTGTTGCCTGAGAAGCTAAGCATTTTTACTAGTGCCAGCCTCAAGCCTCAAACCCCTTCTTGGGATCCCGCCTTGCCTTAGGAGGTCCACGGAGCCTCCAAAAGGTCTCTAGGAGACGCAAGGCCAGGATTCCAGCCCTGGCCCCAGCAGCCATGGTTCCAGCCCCAGTTCTGGCCCCAGCAGCCATGGTTCCAGCCCCAGTTCTGGCCCCAGCAGCCATGGTTCCAGCCCCAGTTCTGGCCCCAGCAGCCATGGTTCCGGCCCCAGTTCTGGCCCCAGCAGCCATGGTTCCGGCTCCAGTGCCGGCCCCAGCAGCCATGGTCCCTGCTCCAGAACCGGCCCATACAGCCATGGTTCTGGCCCCAGTTCCAGCCATGGTTCCGTCTCAAGTCACCTCTCCAGTTCCCTCTCAAGTCTCCTCTCAAGTCACCTCTCGAGTTTCCTCTCAAGCCTCCTTTCAATCAATCAATGTTTATTTATATAGCCAAATATCACAAATGTTACATTTGTCTCAGTGGACTTCACAGTTTGTACAAAATATCAGTATGACAATACGACACCCTCTGTCCTTAGACCCTCACATCGTACAAGAAAACACTTCCGGAGAACACCCACAGTTTAAAGGGAAAAATGGGAGAAACCTCAGGGAGAGCAACAGAGGAGGGATCCCTCTCCCAGGACGGACAGACGTGCAATAGATGCCGTGTGTAAATTGAAAAGATAATACATTTGCAACATAGGTAGTCCAAATGTTTGGAAATGCATGTGTGTATAATAAGAAGATGAATCCACGAGGATATCCATCCAGGACCTATAATCCAGGACCACAGCCACGACTCAAGATCCAGGGCTCGCGATGCAGGACACAGGACCGCAGGATCATCCATGACTCCGGATCCCAGCGTATATAGACACCAAAAAGAAAGAGATTTGGGGAAGCTGGGTTAATCGGAACATGAGAGTACACAGGTATAGACAGAGTAAAGGAAGAAGTAAGATGTCCCCCGACAAACTAAGCCTATATCAGCAAAACTAGGGGCTGAATCTAATCAGCCCTAACTATAAGCTTTATCAAAAAGGAAGGTCTTAAGCGCACTCTTAAAAACGGATAGGGTGTCTGCCGCCCGAACACAAACTGGAAGTTGATTCCACAAATGTGGAGCTTGATAAGAAAAGGCTCTGGCTCCCATTGTACTTTTAGAGACTCTAGGAACAACCAACAACCCTGCATTCTTGGAACGCAATGCCCTAGTAGGACAGTAGGGTATAATGAGTTATTTAAGGTAAGATGGTGCCTGCCCATTGAGGGCTTTGTAGGCGAGAAGAAGAATTTTAAATTCTATCCTGTGTTCTATAGGGAGCCAGTGTAAGGCAGCCAGAACAGGAGTAATGTGGTCCCTTTTCCTAACTCTGGTTAGTACACGAGCTGCAGCATTTTGAATCAGCTGAAGCGACTTGACTGACTTCTTGGTACACCCTGATAATAAGGAGTTACAATAATCCAGCCTTGAAGTAACAAATGCATGGACTAGTTTCTCTGCATCGTTTTGAGGCAAGATATGCCTGATTTTTACAATGTTACGTAGATGGAAGTAGGCGGTCCTTGAGATTGATTTTATGTGGGCGTTAAAGGATAAATCCTGATCAAATATGACACCAAGATTCCTTACAGTCTCACTGGAGGCCAAATTAATGCCATCCATAGTTAGTATATCTTTAGATCATTTGTTTCGTAGATTCTTTGGGCCAAGTACAATAACTTCAGTTTTGGTCATGTTTAACATCAAAACGTTTAAGGTCATTCACGTTTTTAAGTCCTTGAGGCAGTCTTGAGTTTTATTTAGATGATTAATTTCATCAGGCTTGATTGATAAATATAGTTGAGTATCATCCGCATAACAATGAAAGTTTACAGAATGATTCCTTATAATATTGCCTAACGGAAGCATATATAATGTGAACAAAATAGGTCCGAGCACTGAGCCCTGTGGCACTCCATGGCTGACTTTGGTTTGCGTGGAAGATTCATCATTGACACGTACAAACTGAGAGCGTTCAGATAGATAGGACCTAAACCAGCCTAAAGCAGTTCCCTGTATGCCAACTAAGTGCTCTAGTCTTTGCAATAGGATATCATGGTCGATAGTATCAAATGCAGCACTGAGATCGAGCAAAACAAGAATAGAGACAAGTCCCTTGTCAGAGGCTATTAGAAGGTCATTTGTGACTTTAACCAGAGCTGTCTCTGTGCTATGATGTGTTCTAAAGCCAGACTGAAAATCTTCAAATAAATCATTGTTTTTTAAGTAATCACACAGCTGTTTTGCGACTGCTTTCTCAATAATCTTTGAGAGGAACGGAAGATTAGAAATAGGTCTATAGATGGCTAAAACCTCTGGATCGAGGTTGTGCTTTTTAAGAAGTGGTTTTATCACTGCTACTTTGAATGATTGTGGAACATAGCCTGATAATAAAGACATATTCATAATATTTAATAAAGAAGTGCTAATTAATGGAACAACTTCCTTCAACAACTTAGTTGGAATTGGGTCTAACATACACGTTGATGGTTTAGAAGAGAGAATCATTGAATTTAATTGTTCAAGGTTAATGGCTGAAAAGCATTCTAGTTTACTATCTAGTGTAATATTAGAACTTAGGTTTCCGGGAGCTGTTGATAACACTATACTGGTCAAAGGCAAGAGGTCATTCATTTTGTTTCTAAGAGTAACAATTTTATGGTTAAAAAAGCACATAAAATCATTGCTACTGAGTGCTATGGGAATAGAAGGCTCAATCGAGCTGTGGCTCTCTGTCAGCCTGGCTACAGTGCTGAAAAGAAATCTTGCATTATTCTTATTCTCATCTATTAATGAAGAGTAGTAGGCTGCTCTCGCTTTACGCAGTGCTTTCTTATATTCATTGAGAGTAATATGCCAAATTAAACGAGATTCTTCAAGTTTAGTGGAACGCCATATCCTTTCAAGTTGTCTCGACTTTTGCTTTATTTTGCGGGTTTCGGCATTATGCCATGGAGCTAATCTATGTTGTTTTTTTGTTCTTTTTCAAAGGAGCAACAGAGTCTAATTTTATTCGCAGCGCATCTGTAGCACTATCAACAACATGATCAATTTGGGGTGGTGTACATTTTGTATAAGTTTCCTCCCCTACATGCAGACATGCTATCGAGTTAAGTATTGGTGGAATCTCTTCCTTAAATGTGGCTATAGCACTAACAGATAGGTTTCTGCTGCAGGAGCTTTTGACTAATGCTTTGTAGTCTAGTAACAGTACTTCAAAAGTTACTAAGAAATGGTCGGATAAAGCAGGATTATGCGGTTCGACTAATAGTTGCTCAATTTCAATACCATAAGTCAGAACAAGGTCGAGAGTGTGATTATAGCAGTGGGTTGGTATATTTACACTCTGACAGAAACCAACAGAATCTAATATAGAGTTAAATGCAACAGTAAGGCTATTTTTATCATCGTCAACATGAATATTAAAGTCACCAACGATAATTACTTTATCTGTTTTAAGAACCAAAGTTGATAAAAACTCAGAGAATTCTGATAAGAACTCTGAATAAGGACCTGGTGCACGGTACACTGTAACAAATAAGATTGGCTGCAAAGTGTTCCAGGTCGGATGCGTAAGACTAAAAACGAGACTTTCAAAGGAGGTATAATTTAATTTTGGTTTAGTATTGATAAGTAAACTTGAGTCAAAGATTGCTGCAACTCCACCTCCTCGGCCCACGCCTCGGGCAATATGAGTATTGATATGGCTGGGTGGAGTGGCCTCATTTATGCTGACATATTCTTCATGTCTCAACCAAGTTTCAGTGAGACAGCATATATCAATATTATAATCTGATATTAAATCATTTACCAATATTGCTTTAGATGCTAGAGATCTTATGTTTAAGAGACCACATTTAATATTCCTGTTTTGTTGCACTGTAGTAGTTGTTACATTTACTTTTATTAGGTTATTATGTATGACACCTCTATTAGGTTTTACCTTAAATTGTCCTTGGGCAGACACACACACCGCTAATATTGGGTATTTTATTGGGTTCGGGATTCCTATGGATGACTGCCTAGGAGAGAGCACAGAGAAGCGTGTAAGACTGCGACTCCGCCTCCTGGTCTCAACTCCAGTTTGTCATGGATTAAGTCCACAAAGCCCTGAAATGAGATCTGCATCTTCCAAAGTAGGATGAATGCCGTCTCTCTTAATCAGACCAGGTTTTCCCCAGAAGGCTGTCCAATTATTTACGAAGCCCACATTGTTTGCTGGGCACCACCAAGACAACCAGCGCTGAAATGATGACATGCGGCTATACATGTCATCATTGATCAGATTGGGGAGGGGACCAGAGAAGATTACGGTGCCCGACATTGTTTTAGCATAACTACACACCGACTCCATATTAAGTTTGGTGCATTCTGATTGGCGTAAACAAACATCATTACCACCGACGTGAATAACAATCCTACTGTATTTACGTTTATTTTTTTATTCCTTTCAAGTCACCTCTCGAGTTCCCTCTCAAGTCACCTCTCGAGTTCCCTCTCGAGTCTCCTCTCAAGTCCCCTCTCGAGTCTCCTCTCAAGTCTCCTCTCGAGTCTCCTCTCGAGTTCCATCTCGAGTCCCCTATTGAGTCCCCTCTCCAGATCCTTCTCAGGTCCCCTCTCGAGTCTCCTCTCGAGTCCCCTCTCAAGTCCCCTCTCGAGTTCCTTCTCAAGTCACCGCTCGAGTCACCTCTCGAGTTCCCTCTCAAGTCTCCTCTCGAGTTCCCTCTCAAGTCTCCTCTGGAGTTCCCTCTCAAGTCTCCTCTGGAGTTCCCTCTCAAGCCTCCTTTCGAGTTCCCTCTCGAGTCCCCTCTCAAGTTACCTCTCGAGTTTCCTCTCAAGCCTCGCTTCAAGTTACCTCTCGAGTTCCCTCTCAAGTCTCCTCTCGAGTGTCCTCTCGAGTGTCCTCTCGAGTGTCCTCTCGAGTTCGCTCTCGATTATCCTCTCAAGTCACCTCTCGAGTTCCCTCTCAAGTCTCCTTTCGAGTCACCTCTCAAGTCACCTCTCGAGTTCCCTCTCGAGTTCCCTCTCCAATCCCTACTCAAGTCCCTTCTCTAGTCCCTACTCAAGTCCTTACTCAAGTGCCGTTGGAGGTTCCGCTGGGGGTCCTGCCAACTCCATGTCCTGTCCCGGTGGGGGTCCCGCCGACTACTCGTCTGCCGGGGGTCCTGCCAACCCTATGTCCTGTGCCGTTGGAGGCCCCGCCAACTACTCTTCTGCCGGGGGTCCTGCCAACACCATGTCCTGTCCCGGTGGGGGTCCCGCCGACTACTCTTCTGCCGGGGGTCCTGCCAACCCTATGTCCTGTGCCGTTGGAGGCCCCGCCAACTACTCTTCTGCCGGGGGTCCTGCCAACACTATGTCCTGTGCCGGTGGGGGTCCCGCCGACTACTCTTCTGCCGGGGGTCCTGCCAACCCTATGTCCTGTGCCATTGGAGGCCCCGCCAACTACTCTTCTGCCGGGGGTCCTGCCAACACCATGTCCTGTCCCGGTGGGGGTCCCGCCGACTACTCTTCTGCCGGGGGTCCTGCCAACCCTATGTCCTGTGCCGTTGGAGGCCCCGCCAACTACTCTTCTGCCGGGGGTCCTGCCAACACTATGTCCTGTGCCGTTGGAGGCCCCGCCGACTATTATTCTGCCGGGGGTCCTGCCAACCCTATGTCCTGTCCCGTTGGGGGCCCCGCCGAATACTCTTCTGCCGGGGGTCCTGCCAACACTATGTCCTGTCCCGTTGGGGGCCCCGCCGACTACTCTTCTGCCGGGGGTCCTGCCAACCCTATGTCCTGTGCCGTTGGAGGCCCCGCCAACTACTCTTCTGCCGGGGGTCCTGCCAACCCTATGTCCTGTCCCGTTGGGGGCCCCGCCGACTACTCTTCTGCCGGGGGTCCTGCCAACCCTTTGTCCTGTGCCGTTGGAGGTCCCACCGACTGCTCTTCTGCCGGGGGTCCTGCCAACGCTGTGTCCTGTCCAGTTGGAGGCCCCGCCGTCACCTGTCTCGCCGGGGGTCCTGCCAACTCCTTGTCCTCTTCCGCCGGGGGCCCTGCCTACTCCTAGCCCTGTTGCCTTGGTGGTCCCATTGACACCAGCCCAGGTCATGTCCAGGATCCCGTCTACGCCTGTCCCACCGGCTCCGGTGCCTGTCCGGCTGACACCGGGTCCTGTCCGGCCTCCGGAGCTGTGCGGTCTTCGCTCTCGAGAGTGCCGTGGCCTTCGCCCTCAAGCCCAGCCTCCTGAGTTCCCCAGCCGTGGTCTTCGCCCTCGAGCCCGACCCCCTGACTCCTCGAACTCTGCCTTGCCCCCGGGCCGTCCGCCAGAGACCCCCTCTATGGACTCTGCCTTGCCCCCGGGCCATCCGCCCGAGATCCCCTCAATGGATTATGCTTTGCCCCGGGATGTCCGTCCGAGTATTCCATTATGTTAAAGACACACAACTATGTTATGTCAAAGAAACATGAAATTGTTATGTTAATGTGAACATTTCCTTTAATATTAGTTATATTCATTTACCCTATGTTTAACCAACATGACTTTTTATGTTCATTTTAGGCTTTTAATATACTATATTTAGTATATTTCTGTACAGAGCCACATGAATGTTTGGTTTAAACTACATGCTATAGTTTTCTGTTTAATCTACCTAGTGCTCAAGGGGTACATAAGATTATGTATTTCATGTGAATAGAGGCATTTCGTACATTCTTGTACAGGATCCATCCTAATCTCTTATATCTACAGCATTTATCACAACATTTTAAAACAAATAGTCAATAAAGACAAACACATTTCTTTGAACAACATTCATGTATTTTTCTCAAAAAATAAAACAATATTAACAACCAGCACACATCCAGATGAGCTTTTTTTTTTCCTCCATCATGCAGCCCCAGGAGAATGAACAAATACATTGAAAATAAAGAAATAGAAAAAGTTTGTGATGCATGTACATATACATTATTGTGCTAGAACACAGCAAGCAAGCTTAAAGGAAACTATTCTCCCGACCAAAATAAAGGTTTATTGGGCCAGATGGCAAAGAAAGGCTTATTTTTGTAACTCAAAGAAAATGTCAACGCCTAGCCGAAAAAAGGAAATGTTCTTGCAAATCCATTATTTAAATAGTAACCTGCTAATATGAAAGGGCACTTTAATGCAAAAAAAGCAATGGCATTGCTTTGGAAAAATACATGAAAGTATAAAAATGGCCTGGTTTCTCACCACATATGCACTAAAGAAAGTATTACAAATAAAAACAAGAACTGACATTTTGAAGTAGTGCAATTAGTACATTCTGAAACACATGACCCCAGGAAAAACCCACATTTCTGAAACATGCAAATCAAGCAAAAAGCATGAGCAAAGGAAGTGCACAACGTTGTATCGATGAAAGTCCAGTATGAATGCTGTAAAAGTGCACAATGGTCCCCATGGCAACAGCTCACTCAAACAGTTTGTTTTTAAACGCTTGGGCTTTCTTGGAGAGCATGTTGGCGTCTAGCTCCATTAACATTTGCTGGAGCACTTCGAACGTGCACTTCAGTTTAGGGGGGTAGTTCAGGTTTATTGCATACATTAGTCCAAACAGCATGGTAGCAGCTAATGCAATGTTGTCCACATCAGTTAGTACCTGTTGGCCTTCCAGGACAATTTGTCCTCTGGTCTCATCTGTCCTCTGGTCTCATCTGTCCCCTGGTCTCATCTGTCCTCTGGTCTCATGGTGGAATTGTGTTTGACAACATAGAGGCCCACTGTAATCCCTTCAATGGACCGCAGAATGATGTCTTCATCTTCTGCCTGCAGAGCGCACAGTCACAAAGGGAACAGAGTGAGATCTAACAAATCAATACATATATATACCCATTACTAAGTCCCTGTGTTTAACAAGTACATTTGGTCAGATGTCAGTACTTTTAAGCCTCCTTGTTATCTGATATACTCCTGTCTGACCTGATAAAAAATGTTTCATTTCCTGTATCCGTTTTAAATTAAAAGCCCTCTAGCTTTTCAGTGTAGTCTGGCTATTAAACAAAAAACAGGGATGTTCACATACTTTAGGCTATATACTATGTGGTGTTTCAATAAATACATATTTTAACGCCCAACAAAAAAATCAAAAGGTCAATGCACTTGGGTCCTATTTTCCCCAAACCAGACAATATGTTATATTATCACCTCATTAACATGTTATATTATCACCTCATTAACATGTTATATTCTCACCTCATTAACATGTTATATTCTCATCTCATTAACATGTTATATTCTATTCTCATCTCATTAACATGTTATATTCTCATCTCATTAACATGTTATATTCTCATCTCATTAACATGTTATATTCTCACCTCATTAACATGTTATATTCTCACCTCATTAACATGTTATATTCTCACCTCATTAACATGTTATATTCTCACCTCATTAACATGTTATATTCTCATCTCATTAACATGTTATATTCTCATCTCATTAACATGTTATATTCTCACCTCATTAACATGTTATATTCTCACCTCATTAACTCACCTCATCATGATTTTGAGATGTTTTTACATAGATAGTTAAAAACTCTTACAGTTTTTCTCAATTGCTAAACCCACTATTTAGAATCAAAATTCATTTCTTCAAAACAAGAACATAGCCATCTAAACAGAAACACACTTGCCATAACTCTGAATATCTTTTGCAAAATGCACTTACATGACCAAAACTGAAAATACTGGTCACAAAAAAGAATAAGTCTATCGAAACAGAACAAATTGTCCTCTAATGAGACAAATGTGTTTTCATAACTGAAACTCCGGTCACCATAATAACACATTCTACCATAACAATATACATTTCTTGCAAAGTGCTCTAAGGCACTCAAAACTAAAAATACCCCTTCCAAAACCAGATACCTTCTCCAAACATTTGTCAGCTCATTAGAAGACTATTTGAACAGTCATTACTAAGTGGACACTAAATACTGACTACAATCATCAATACACAAACCTCAAGCTATCGATATTGGAAACTGAACGGAAAACTGACAAGTTGGGAGAAACAAACTTACATATAGGAAAAACAGTATGTTACTGTAACTATGTCATTGTTTTTATTGTCTCATTTTCAGAAGAGCACCGTAACAGAAACAAAAGATGAATAGCAATACACTGGAAAAAAAATAACATGGGTAAATGATGTAAATCAGCAGTAAAGCAGAGAATGAGATCTATATAGCTTTACTGATCTGCTCTTTGGCGTCTGTCTGGCCACATAGCCTCATCTACGTCACAGCGTATTTCTTCCCTTGCAAGGCAGCGTGGGAAATATCTCCTTGCGTGTCGACACCACCCTTGTCATGAGGATGATGGTCATAAACCTTCCATCTCCAGGCAGAGAAGAACTCCTCAATGGGGTTTAGAAATGGGGAGTATGGAGGG
Organism: Pogonophryne albipinna; assembly: GCA_028583405.1. Taxonomy (NCBI): domain Eukaryota; kingdom Metazoa; phylum Chordata; class Actinopteri; order Perciformes; family Artedidraconidae; genus Pogonophryne; species Pogonophryne albipinna. Next base: position 128,575 of record JAPTMU010000254.1, read on the forward strand.
AGGAACTCCATGGCCTTGTGTGGATGAGCCTCAAACCATGCCCTCACGTCACGAGAGTGGTGGAATGCCACATTGTCCCATATGACCACGTGAACCGACCTCACTTTATCCCTCTCTTCTGGTGGCACAAGTCGGTCATACAGGACATCCAGGAAGGCAAGGACACGTTGCGTGTTATATGCTCCCATTACAGTGATGTGAGCAAGGACGCCTTGTGTCGAGATAGCCGCACACAATGTTATGTTTCCTCCCCTTTGGCCTGGAACAAAGACTGTTGCTCTTTGCCCAATAAGGTTCCTCCCACGTCTCCTCACTTTGGAGAGGTTGAAGCCTGCTTCATCCACATATACAAAAACATGGTAATGCATTGCCTTCTAGCTCCATCATTCGCAAAAGAAAATGAAACAAACAGAGGACCGTTTTACATTACTGTAAGCAGTCCGACATACTAAAAATATAGGCAAGCCATCAATCACTGTGATTGAGGTCCTTACCTGTACATACCGGTGACTTAACTCCTTCACACGGTCAGATGGCGTTCAAAAGGAACCTTATAGATATGTTTCATTCTGAGGTGGTGCCTCTTTAACACCCGGTCAATGGTTGCAACACTTATAGATGGAATGTTACTGAAGACATCCTGGTCTGCAATTATTCTGGCCTGAATCTCCCTTAAGCGGATTTCATTGTTGGCCACAACCATATCAACAATGGCAGACTCTTGTTCTGGAGTAAAGGCCTTTCCTCTGCCACCAAAGCGGGGTGCTCTCTCAGTTCTATCAATAAATATTTGAGAATGTTATGTACTGTAATATAAAAACAGTGATCGAAACCTACATAAAAATAGAAATGCATGAAGTGCTGCAAAAAAGGGTTACAGTAGCTTACCTATTTTCGTGACTGAAGATCCTAATAATGGATGCCACTGTTGATCTCCGTATTTTGGGCTGAACCCTTTGGCCAGCCTCACTGAGGGACATGCCATGGTTTATGACGTGGTCCACAATAGTTGCACGGGTGTTGTCCGAAACTACTGTTCGCATTGGTCCCCTTTCAACTCTTCCACCACGCATACGTACAGCCCTCCCTCTTCCTCTGTGAACATCAGGGTTCCCTCTTCCTCTCTGAACAACAAGGTTCCCTCTTCCTCTCTGAACAACAGGGTTCCCTCTTCCTCTCTGAACAACAGGGTTCCCTCTTCCTCTCTGAACAACAGGGTTCACTCTTCCTCTCTGAACATCAGGGTTCCCTCTTCCTCTCTGAACAACAGGGTTCCCTCTTCCTCTCTGAACATCAGGGTTCCCTCTTCCTCTCTGAACAACAGGGTTCCCTCTTCCTCTCTAAACAACAGGGTTCCTTCTTCCTCTCTGAACAACAGGGTTCCCTCTTCCTCTCTGAACAACAGGGTTCCCTCTTCCTCTCTGAACAACAGGGTTCCCTATTCCTCTCTGAACAACAGGGTTCCTTCTTCCTCTCTGAACAACAGGGTTCATTCTTCCTCTCTGAACAACAGGGTTCCTTCTTCCTCTCTGAACAACAGGGTTCCCTCTTCCTCTCTGAACAACAGGGTTCCTTCTTCCTCTCTGTACAACAGGGTTCCTTCTTCCTCTCTGAACAACAGGGTTCCTTCTTCCTCTCTGAACAACAGGGTTCCTTCTTCCTCTCTGAACAACAGGGTTCCCTCTTCCTCTCTGAACAACAGGGTTCCTTCTTCCGCTCTGAACAACAGGGTTCCCTCTTCCTCTCTGAACAACAGGGTTCCTTCTTCCTCTCTGAACAACAGGGTTCCTTCTTCCTCTCTGAACAACAGGGTTCCCTCTTCCTCTCTGAACAACAGGGTTCCTTCTTCCTCTCTGAACAACAGGGTTCCCTCTTCCTCTCTGAACAACAGGGTTCCTTCTTCCTCTCTGAACAACAGGGTTCCCTCTTCCTCTCTGAACAACAGGGTTCCTTCTTCCTCTCTGAACAACAGGGTTCCTTCTTCCTCTCTGAACAACAGGGTTCCCTCTTCCTCTCTGAACAACAGGGTTCCCTCTTCCTCTCTGAACAACAGGGTTCCTTCTTCCTCTCTGAACAACAGGGTTCCTTCTTCCTCTCTGAACAACAGGGTTCCCTCTTCCTCTCTGAACAACAGGGTTCCCTCTTCCTCTCTGAACAACAGGGTTCCCTCTTCCTCTCTGAACATCAGCCCTCCCTCTTCCTCTCTGAACAACAGGGTTCCCTCTTCCTCTCTGAACATCAGCCGTCCCTCTTCCTCGCTGAACAACAGGGTTCCTTCTTCCTCTCAGAGCTCCTCTACCTACTCGATCAGCCATTTTGTTCACACAAACATCTTACTGAAGTGAGGGAGGTCTTTTATAGGATTCTCACTAATTACAATTACAATAGGAAAGTCATTGATATCAGCAAACAGTAACATCATTACTGTAAGGTATACAGAACATTCCATGCAGTTACCTTTTTCAATGGGGTGATTGACTGATAACAAGTGTTAATATTTTGCACATCAAGTATCAATTAGTGTAGCTATGGTCTAAGTTTATGAGGAGTAAGTGTTATCCACTGTGAGAAGATTATTTTGTTTTGTAGACATGAGTTACACAAAAGATTTTTGATGTTTGTGTAGAGAATTGTAACTTCAGTTAGAGAATTGTGTGATCTTTTTTGCAAAACACTGCTTAGCATCTGCATTTTGTTGGTGATGGTGATAGTGATGGTGATAGTGATGGTGATGGTGATGGTGATGGTGATGGTGATGGTGATAGTGATGGTGATGGTGATAGTGATAGTGATAGTGATGGTGATGCTGACGGAAGATTTCTTCACCCGTAGCAGTTTGCGCCCCCCCCCCCACAGTTGGGTCTGTTTTAGAGGAGTTTTGGACAGAACACACCCTGCGTTAAGTATATTTGTATTTTATTTATGAAATAGGATACATTTATATTAAGTCTGTCGAAAATGTTTTTGTGTTCATGTTAATTTTTTTATTTGAATCTTAAAACCAGCTGCTGTTGTTGAAGTGATTCATTGTTACACTGACCTGAATACAGAAAACTCATTAGAGGCTGTTAGCATGCTAAAACACACACACACACATACCAAGACACACACACACACACACAGAGTGACTGATTTACTTCAGTGTTTGTCTCTGTGCTGTTTGTCCTCATCGGACCTCTGGTTTGCCTTTTCGTTGTTTAAATGTGATTTTAAAGTTGTCCCAGAGACGACCGTCGGCAGTGAGCAGGAACTTTAAATATACAAACACTCTGAATAAAGTGGACATATATATATATATATATATATTTATATATTGTATAAAACACAACTGTGTTGGTGCTCGGGCCCAAACAATAATAATAATAACAACAAAAATAAGAATGATGATGATGACAGACTTAAGCAGGACTTCAGGAAGAAACCAAAGTTTCAGTTTCTGAAAAATACACACCCACACACACACACACACACACACACACACACACACACACACACACACACACACACACACACACACACACACACACACACACAGACACAATGAGAGGAGGAGTAGGAGGAGGAAGAGGAAGAGAAGGGGGAGTTGTGAGTATAAAGCAGGGTCTCTGGTCTGTGTTCAGAAACACTGAAAGTTTTTCTGTGGACCCGCTGAGAGAAAACATGCTGCGAGGGTGAGTTTAAATAATGTATTCAGTTGAATGAAAATGATTCAGATGTATTGAGTAATAATCCTTCCAGTGTTGTCTTTGTATATTTATGTACCGTATATTTGCGTCTATATTTTTCTGAAGGCGGATCTTATACTTAACACGAATAAATGGAGAGGCAGTTTACAATATATATAAAGATATATAAACAACATTATTTATATAAAATCACTTTTCTTTTGGATCCCTGCGCAAAATCTGTTTGATGAAAGTTAGAGAAAGTGTTTCTGTTTGAGATGAGAATCCTTCAGATGGAGGGGATGGCTTCCTGAATACAAAGTCATTAGTATACATGTATGAATGTTTATATTTTAAACATATATTTATACGTAAATACAATAAGTTATATATAAGTATGTAAATATATATATAAAAGTATATTTATATATATGTATGTGATGGTGGAGTTTGGACATAAAGCCTCAGTGTTCTCGCCGACACTCGACTCCCCCTCTGATCTGATCCTCCATACGTCCAACAGAGAGCCTCTGTCTGCTGAGACACAAAGACACTCAGCAATACTACACCGAGTACTGCGATACTTCACAGAGTACTGCAATACTACACCGAGTACTGCAATACTACACCGAGTATTGCGATACTTCAAGGAGTACTGCAATACTACCCCCTGCAGCTCACAGGCAGATAAAGCACGTTAATCAGGAAGAAACAGACTCTTTCCTTATTTAAAAGCATTTTATATTTTATGTGTAATATTTGATTTTATTGATCTGGATTCAGTTACACTCCTCAAACTGGCTTCATAAGACCTTTGGTTTTCATGCAGCCACACATAAAGATAAAACGTTTAAAATAATTGTCTCGATGAAGCAAAAACATCTGTAGAAATGTTATTGTGCTGATTGTTCATCACTTTGGATTGTGCGTGCGTGCGTGTGTGTGTTACAGGTGTGTAATATTGCTGCTTCTTGCCTTTGCGGGTCTTTCTCTTGCAGCTCCAGTCCCAGGTAACCTGTAAATATTGAAATCTTGAAATCAGCTGTATAGTACATTTAAAATGTGTATTCAATCCAAAGTCTTTTTCTGCTGTGAATTTCAATATACTTGCTGCTAGTGTCAATTTAAATTATTTAAAATCTAAAATGTGTATTCTTACTATATATACTTGCCACAAAATAATTTGGGATGAATTAACTATCTATCTATAAGTAATTTAATCACTTCAAAAATAAATATACATAAATGTGTTTGTTCTGTTACAGATGAAACAGCAGCTGATGGTAAGTATGAAAAATAAACAGTAAAGATAAATATTTTTTTGAGAAAATGTAAAAATAAATCACAGTAAACAACAGCAGAATACATGTGATATATTATGCTGTTACTAAGGCACTACCCCACTGAGTAATATCACAGTAACATCACAGTAACACAACAGTAATATCAGAGTAATATCACAGTAACATCACAGAACATCACAGTAACGTCACAGTAACGTCACAGTAACGTCACAGAAACATCACAGTAACATCACAGTAACATCACAGTAACATCACAGTAACATCACAGTAACATCACAGAACGTCACAGTAACATCACAGTAACATCACAGTAACATCACAGAACATCACAGTAATATCACAGTAATATCACTGTAACATCACAGAACATCACAGTAATATCACAGTAATATCACAGTAACATCACAGTAACGTCACAGTAACGTCACAGTAACATCACAGTAATATCACAGTAACATCACAGTAACATCACAGTAATATCAGAGTAATATCACAGTAACATCACAGTAACATCACAGTAACATCACAGTAATATCACAATAACATGACAGTAACATCACAGAACATCACAGAACATCACAGTAACATCACAGTAACATCACAGTAACATCACAGTAACATCACAGTAACGTCACAGTAACATCACAGTAACATCACAGTAACGTCACAGTAATATCACAGTAACATCACAGAACATCACAGTAACGTCACAGTAACGTCACAGTAACGTCACAGAAACATCACAGTAACATCACAGTAACATCACAGTAACATCACAGTAACATCACAGTAACATCACAGAACGTCACAGTAACATCACAGTAACATCACAGTAACATCACAGAACATCACAGTAATATCACAGTAATATCACTGTAACATCACAGAACATCACAGTAATATCACAGTAATATCACAGTAACATCACAGTAATGTCACAGTAACGTCACAGTAACATCACAGTAATATCACAGTAACATCACAGTAACATCACAGTAATATCAGAGTAATATCACAGTAACATCACAGTAACATCACAGTAACATCACAGTAATATCACAATAACATGACAGTAACATCACAGAACATCACAGAACATCACAGTAACATCACAGTAACATCACAGTAACATCACAGTAACATCACAGTAACGTCACAGTAACATCACAGTAACATCACAGTAACGTCACAGTAATATCACAGTAACATCACAGAACATCACAGTAACGTCACAGTAACGTCACAGTAACGTCACAGAAACATCACAGTAACATCACAGTAACATCACAGTAACATCACAGTAACATCACAGAACGTCACAGTAACATCACAGTAACATCACAGTAACATCACAGAACATCACAGTAATATCACAGTAATATCACTGTAACATCACAGAACATCACAGTAATATCACAGTAATATCACAGTAACATCACAGTAATGTCACAGTAACGTCACAGTAACATCACAGTAATATCACAGTAACATCACAGTAACATCACAGTAATATCAGAGTAATATCACAGTAACATCACAGTAACATCACAGTAACATCACAGTAATATCACAATAACATGACAGTAACATCACAGAACATCACAGAACATCACAGTAACATCACAGTAACATCACAGTAACATCACAGTAACGTCACAGTAACATCACAGTAACATCACAGTAACGTCACAGTAACATCACAGTAACATCACAGTAACATCACAGTAACATCACAGAACATCACAGTAACGTCTCAGTAACATCACAGTAACGTCACAGTAACATCACAGTAACGTCACAGTAATGTCACAGTAACATCACAGTAACGTCACAGTAACGTCACAGTAACATCACAGTAATATCACAGTAACATCACAGTAACATCACAGTAATATCAGAGTAATATCACAGTAACATCACAGTAACATCACAGTAACATCACAGTAATATCACAATAACATGACAGTAACATCACAGAACATCACAGAACATCACAGTAACATCACAGTAACATCACAGTAACGTCACAGTAACATCACAGTAACGTCACAGTAACATCACAGTAACATCACAGTAACGTCACAGTAACATCA
>JAPTMU010000254.1:140636-158136 GCA_028583405.1 Pogonophryne albipinna
ACGCAGACTGCTAAAGTTTCAAATGTTCTCTTTAGTTCAGTTTCCATTGTCGCATAAGACTGATCCAGATCCTGAATGCTTTCCTATCTGACCATGGCTGTCCTCGGTCTCCTGCTATCTGTATATTTTGCGCAGTCTATCTCTGCTCACGCTGTTGCGTCGGCGTGTTCTCCTGCGTGTTGGTCATGTGTTGCACTGGAACCAGACACCGCAAAGACTTCAGCCGAGCACCTACGAACAGTGCATGTGTGAGTGGCAATAATTCTCCTTACCAGCAGGCGGCGGTAGTATGTATTCGTCATTCAAAACAGGCAACAACCGGAAAACAGAGCAGAAGAACAGACTACGTGATATAAACAAACAACAAATAGCTGTGCGTTAGCTTCACCTTAGCATGTGTTCTTTGCAGGTGTTTGTTGAGGATTGATTATGACTGATTTTAGTAACGAAGTAACGCGTGTCGGGGCAATGTTAGTAACTGTAGTGTGATTACTGAATTATAAAAGTAGCGCGTTACACTACTCCGTTACCGACAAAAGTAATATTATTACAGTAACGCGTTACTTTGTAACGCGTTACACCCAACTCTGCTAAGGACAGAGGGTCTAAGGACAGAGGGTCAGAGGACAGAGGGTCTGAGGACAGAGGGTCTAAAGACAGAGGGTGTCGTATTGTCATACTGATATTCTGTACAAACTGTGAAGTCCACTGAGACAAATGTAACATTTGTGATATTGGGCTATAAATAAACATTGATTGATTGACTTGGTAAATCATAACTGTTGGTAAGTCTCAAAAACAGAAATACTTGGTTAGGTAAAAAATGAAAGATACTTGGTTAGGTCTAAGAGGCAAAAGTAATTGGTTACCTCAAGAAAACAAGATTACTTCTATAGGATCCAGAAAGCAATACTACTTTAGAATGAGAAATACATTGGTAAAGTCTGGTAATAAATAGTAATTGGTTACCTCTAGAAAAAAATCACTTCTATAGGATCCAGATAGCAAAATTGTTAGGTTAAATTAGGAAGATTCTGTATATCTAGAAAACAAAGTATAGGAAATGATTGTAATGCGGTATTTTTCAGAAACAAATTGGTTTGGTTTGGTACAGGAAGTGATCATGGTGTCTGTTAAATATGTGAGGTTGACTTTTGGTTACATAAAGGACCTGAACAGCAGCCTCGTCGGCTCATCTGTCCACCATGCCCTACTCTCTACACAAACTCTGATGAGAAATATGAATTTTAAATGTCAGAAACAAACAAACAAACAAATGTAGAACAGCGGTCTGATACTACTACCTCTGTGTGTAATCCGTATGACCTGTGACGGAGTGTTGATTGAACACGTTGATTTCTCTCCACAGAATCTTCTGACAGTGACTCTGAACGAGGTAATCAGACTCCTTTCCTACATGAAATGTCTTAGCTTGTTTGACACTCATGGTTTTAGGCACCTCCATAGCTGTAAAAAAAGAAGAGAAAGCTAAGACCCAGCCCACTAAAGAATGAGGATATTAGATTCCCTGAAAACAAACCAGGAAACATTTTGTCTCCAACTGTTTCAGAATCATCCGAGTCAGCCGAGTCTGCTGAAACACAAGGTCAGTTCGTCTCCTGTCTTTAGCTCTAGTTCATTCAGATCCAATGTGCGGCATTAAACAACATGACATGATCCATGATAAGAGCTTGATCCTGACCCACACAAAACTGCATTACAATGACTGCTGCTGCATGTACAGAGTAACCCTGGGATCTTAGGCTGAGCACAGTAATACTCACCAACAGGGCTGGGCATTAGTTTAATGAACAAAACCACATGTATTAATTATTGTTCTGAAGCAATTAGCCAAAACTACATGTTAATACTGCATCCAGAGCAGCAGTAATTAGCTCTGTAGCTAGCATTAGGCTAGGCCTATTTTGGATTCATCAGACTGACGTGTACAGAAGACATGATAAATCATTTACAAGTGTGCACAATCTTGAATCCCCAGAGACCAATGAGAGCGCAGCTGAAAGCATCGATGCTGATGTCAGCTCAGTGGAAGAGCTGAATCCTGCCGTGCTTGCCAACTCTAAAGAACCTGGGTCTAATGACACCACTGTCCCCGCCACTGACGCTGACACTGACGAATCTGGGCCTGATGATGACCCTAAAACAGCTAAGCCCGTCTCTGACTCTGACGAATCTGGGCCTGATGATGACTCTAAGGTAGCTAAGCCCGTCTCTGACTCTGACGAATCTGGGCCTGATGATGACCCTAAAACAGCTAAGCCTGTCACTGACTCCGACTCCGACTCTGACGAATCTGGGCCTGATGATGACCCTAAGGTAGCTAAGCCTGTCACTGACTCCGACTCCGACTCTGACGAATCTGGGCCTGATGATGACCCTAAGGTAGCTAAGCCCGTCTCTGACTCTGACGAATCCGGGCCAGATGATGACTCTGAGGTAGCTAAGCCCGTCTCTGACTCCGACTCTGACTCTGACGAATCTGGGCCTGATGATGACCCTAAGGCAGCTAAACCCGTCACTGACTCTGACTCTCACGAATCCGGGCCAGATGATGACTCTAAGGTAGCTAAGCCCGTCACTGACTCTGACTCTGACGAATCTGGGCCTGAGGATGACCCTAAAACAGCTAAGCCCGTCACTGACTCTGAATCTGACGAATCTGGGCCTGATGATGACTCTAAGGTAACTAAGCCCGTCACTGACTCTGACGAATCCGGACCAGATGATGACTCTAAGGTAGCTAAGCCCGTCACTGACTCTGACTCTGACGAATCTGGGCCTGATGATGACTCTAAGGTAGCTAAGCCCGTCACTGACTCTGACGAATCTGGGCCTGATGATGACTCTAAGGTAGCTAAGCCCATCACTGACTCTGACGAATCCGGACCAGATGATGACTCTAAGGTAGCTAAGCCCGTCACTGACTCTGACTCTGACGAATCTGGGCCTGATGATGACTCTAAGGTAGCTAAGCCCGTCACTGACTCTGACGAATCCGGACCAGATGATGACTCTAAGGTAGCTAAGCCCGTCACTGACTCTGACTCTGACGAATCTGGGCCTGATGATGACTCTAAGGTAGCTAAGCCTGTCACTGACTCTGACGAATCCGGACCAGATGATGACTCTAAGGTAGCTAAGCCCGTCACTGACTCTGACTCTGACGAATCTGGGCCTGATGATGACTCTAAGGTAGCTAAGCCCGTCACTGACTCTGACGAATCCGGACCAGATGATGACTCTAAGGTAGCTAAGCCCGTCACTGACTCTGACTCTGACGAATCTGGGCCTGAGGATGACCCTAAAACAGCTAAGCCCGTCACTGACTCTGACTCTGACGAATCCGGGCCAGATGATGACCCTAAGATTGCTAAGCCCGTCACTGACTCTAAAGAATCCCACTCGGGCGCTGATACTAGTACTGACTCTCATGACTCGGGTGCTGATACTAGTACTGACTCTAATGACTCGGGTGTTGATACTAGTACTGGCTCTGAGGTACTTACAGAGAAAGATGATAGCATGGAAGATAAGGGCCCGTATGAGGGGGTGTCGCTAGCAACCGGGGAGGAGGAGAAGGAGGGAGATGATATAGGGGAAAAGGATCCAAAGGAATCAGGAGAGGATGTGATGGAGGGAGATGATACCTCAGAGGAGAAAGACTCGGAGGGGGGAGAAATCAAAGAAAATGACGCCACGATGGATGAAACAGACGAAAAGAAGAGTGACGGAGCCATTAAGCCTGACGCTAATAATAGTGAAAATGAGCCAAAGAAAGATGACAGCCCTGACCTGTTGGACCCTTCCAACACAGACAAGGATGAGGGGAACCCGGAGCACTCTCACCCAGACACGGAAGGTAAAACTAAACCATGGTCAGAGTTCCTAGAGAAGCATGCACACAGAGTACATACACTTTATTTCAAACAATTGGAAAGGTAATAATGATCCAACTCTGAATAAGACAAAAAATTGGTATGGAATGGAGAGTTTAGGGATATAGGTATAGATCTCAACAGTTTCAATTAATTTGAAAGGAGGTTGTGATACACTCATCCTCCGAATGTGATGGACATCAGGCTAGTAGTTTTACTGCAAACAAAGAGACAGCAAATGTTTCAAATTAAAGAAAGATATAAATAAGAGTTAAATTAGTTCAGAGGTAAAGATGAGAATTCAGAAATTCATTCGGTAAGAATCGGGAAGAATTAACAGAAGACATGAAGTCATGACTGATGTAAACAAACCTGTGGTGTTGCAGGAGTACATTTTGATTTTACCTCTAATGTTGTTTGTTTTTTTGTAGGACCATCTGCTGACCAGCAACTGGTCCAACCTGTGGACTCCACCACCGCCACCGGTAAATGTCCCAGCACTGATCGTGTCCTGTCCCCCTATATTTCACTCCATGATCTAACAACACAAGCTAAACCTGCCCCGAATCAGACAAAAGAGAGCATGAAATTATCAAAGCTCCCTGAAAGGTGAACTGCTGCTAAGCAAATGAAGATATTTGCCCAATGTTAAATTACGTAATGTGCAGACACGAGCCTCAATGCAGAAACAGTCCAATCCACAAAGATCAGCAGCACAATTACTTATTTTTGGACTCACCGTCAGAATCAGCAGAGAGGTGTGCATTTCATTCATTATTTCATCAACCAGACGTAAATCTCTGTCTTCTTCTTTACGCAGGGATTTAGACGCTCCAACTGTGGACTGTGAATGCTCACCATCTGCAGGTAACACTGTCAAAACTGAAGAAACGTACATTAAATCTGTCAAAACTGAAGAAACATACATGTTGTACACACTGCAGGTGAACAGGGTAAACAACGTACCTGAGTCAATATCACCATACAGTGCATTTGAGACTAAACAAAGCTGAGATTTTCCATTGAACTTCATATTCATTGAGTATATGTTTTGCTGTTAGAAATGGATGTTGGTCAAGCTCCCACCATTTTTATTAATTAATTGCAGGCAGACAATGTACATGCAAACAGCAAAATGTATCCACCCTGTTATGGACAAATTCAAAGTAGAGTAAACACATTGTAATTACATAGTGATTATAAAATGTACATTTTCAGAAAGCTCTAGTCCCTTTCTCAACAATATATTTCAGTTAATGGAAGTATTTGGATAATAATGAAATGATGGCAAACTATTTGTACCATGTCCACCCTGTCAGGAAGGCTTGCTGACAGGGTGGACAATGACAGGGTGGACAAGGGCAGGGTGGACAAGGGCAGGGTGGACAAGGGCAGGGTGGACAAGGGCAGGGTGGACAAGGGCAGGGTGGACAAGGACAGGGTGGACAAGGGCAGGGTGGACAAGGGCAGGGTGGACAAGGGCAGGGTGGACAAGGACAGGGTGGACAAGGGCAGGGTGGACAAGGACAGGGTGGACACGGGCAGGGTGGACAAGGACAGGGTGGACAAGGGCAGGGTGGACATTTGTGGCTACTATTAGCATGTCATGAGCACATGGTGGAGCTTCAGTTAGCAACATGATTCAGTTAGCATCGACTGTGTACTGTTTAACAAATATATCCCACATTTCTGAAAGGTTTTTATATGAATTGACATTTCACTATGACAGAGTGGATATGTTAAGATTGACAACATCCAACTCCACACATAATATCATTACAATTACCAAATATAAGTTTAAAAACGTACTCTGCAACTAGCCACCGTCTCATGTCACTGAAAACATCAGGGACACATGCAACATGTTCAATATTATTATGAAGATAGAATATGATCAAATAACTCGTTGTGGACAATAAAACCATACAACTATTTTCAAAATGTAGTATAATGTAATCACTTATTACTAGTGCTGTCAAAATTATCGCGTTAACGGCGGTAATTAATTTTTTGAATTAATTGCGTTAAAATATTTAACGCATTTAACGCATGTGCAGAATGGCCCGCCCCATACGTGCCACCAGTGGCAGCGCCAGGGTATGGCTGGGGTAGGCTACACCCATACCGAGAAATGGCTTAGCCCCACCATGAAAAATGATGTTAAAGTAAGCAAAATAAAGTCCGCCAACTCGCGCAGAGTAAATTGCACAGACAGCAGTTAGTCAGATTGATTTCAGAAGCCACTTGTCTGGAAATACCGAAGACCAGAAACGGTTTTGAAAACTTTTGTCACGTAGTGATCGTCTTCTCAATAGAACATCTTTGATAATGTCGGTGTTGTTGCAGGAAGTCCCGACGGAGAATACTTTTGCTGTAGTACAGGGGTGCACATAACTGGTACGCCGGTTATGTGCGTACCGTCACTTGTGTCACAAAGCGCATTTGCGTACCGACGTACTTGTGAAGCTTTTCCAGAAAGCGGTTAGATCACCGGACGACAGAGTCGGTCTCCGTGTGCACAGACAGGGCTGCTGTTAACGTCGGTCTGTACAACGGAATTGTGCCAAAACTACGCCAACCGGCTGCGGAGGGAGACACTCTCTCACCCCCCCCCCCCCCCCTTCACTGGAGAACTGCGCTAAAACAGCTGATCACAACGTTCGCACTCTGTGGTCACGAAGTACTCCACTAACCCCCCCCCCCCGTCGACTTTCCTGAAGTACTCCCCCGTTGATAGAAATCAACATGTAATGAATTAAGACCCCACGGTTTGATGATTGACAGGTGTGTGGGCTGTCTTTCATTTTGACACGCAGAACAATGTTATAATAAACATAGATACTGTATGTTAAATGGATATATCCGCCTTCTTTCATTTATCTTTCCATTCCCACAACAATATACATAAATAAATGGCATATTTTGGACATAGTTCGAATGGTGATTAATCATGATTAATTAATTTTTAAGCTGTGATTAATCTGATTAAAAAATTTAATCGTTTGACAGCCCTACTTATTACACACACTGTAGTTAGCAGAGCAGCGTGTGGGACATGCCAACATCACGTGCATCCAATGAGAAAATAGGGTATAAAATGAAGGAAACACATTTCAAGTGACTTATCGTTGGACTGATATGTGTGTGAATGTTTGGCCTCAGTTTCCTTATTCTGCTCATGTTCGTGATGACTGAGTGGTTCTGATTGACTCACCAAACAGACATCACCATGAAACCCACTTCATTAAGACAATGAGCTTTTTATCATGGAAGTTCTAGATGAGGCATGTTGTAATGCTAATGCTAACAGGACAATCTGCATGAACAAAGTTAGTGAAATAAACTTGCTGGGGATTTTGTGTTTTCTCTCAATCAGAGCCATGCCTACAGTGTACAATACATTTGCCATGACGACAACAACAACAAGCTGAACATCTACCTTCTGCTTCCTGTTTGTGTATTATTCTCCGCTCATTCCTGATTGGTTGGCTCCATTTGGTTAATAAAAACTTTGCTCTAACCTGTTCGTCTGTCTGTCTGTCTGTCTGTCTGTCTGTCTGTCTGCAGAAACATTAAACCAGCTGCTGATCTGAGATCTGTATTCACACTGTAATGTGTACATACTGCTAATAAATGTTGAACTGACAAACCTTGTCACCGCTCACTGAGTCCATGAATCTTTATTATGATGAAAAAAAAGACATATTCATCTGAAATCATAAAACCAGCAATCGATTGATCTGAAATCCAACTTGGGTCAATGTTCTCCTCTTACAACCCTAACCTTCACTTCTTGGTCTGAAAACCAAGATGGAGACGACCAAAATATTTCTAGATTGTGACAAAAATCAAGATGGAGATGACCAAAAACCAAGATGGAGATGACCAAAAACAAAGATGGGGATGACCAAAAACCAAGATGGAGATGACCAAAAACCAAGATGGAGATGACCAAGATGGTGTCGACCAAAACAGATATCACACACATACACACACACACACACACACACACACACACACACACACACACACACACACACACACACACACACACACACAGACACACACATGAACCGTCAATGGTTTTCTTTTATCTCTTGAGAAGAGAAAGTCAGAGGGGGGTCTTGCACTACCACATTTTATACACTACTACTGGGCTGCCAATATCCATAAAATGACATTTTGGATGAGTCATTTTCGGGAAGGGGGCGGTCCTATTTGGTCTAGCATGGAACGACACTCGTGTGAACCACTGGCCCATGCCTCTTTGATGTGTGCTCCTTAACCGCTTAGTAGAAAATACCACTCGAACAACCCTGTGGTCAATAGCTCTCTTAGGATATGGTCACAGTTCAGGAGGCATTTTGGATATCGACAAACTATCTCCTCCATCCGCATAGTTCGCAATTAGGCTTTCAAACCAGCCCTGGTAGACTCTGCTTTCCACCTGTGGTCCCGGAAGGAACTTAAGTGTGTTGCTGATCTGTTCTACGAAGGGGTATTCACATCCTTTGAACATTTAGTTAAATAATATGACATCCCAAGGAATCATTATTTTAGTTATTTACAAATTCGTGATTTAAAAGAAAACAATTTCCCTCCTTCCCGGCCGCCCCACCTGGTGGATGGATGGAAGACTGTCAAGGAGGCTATATCTCAAAGCTACACTGAACAAAAATATAAACGCAACACTTTTGTTTTTGCTCCCATTTCTCATGAGATGAACTCAAAGATCTAAAACATTTTCTATAAACACAAAATAACCATTTCTCTCAAATATTGTTCACAAATCTGAAAAAATTTGTGATAGTGAGCACTTCTCCTTTGCCGAGAGAATCCATCCCACCTCACAGGTGTGGCATATCAAGATGCTGATTAGACAGCATGATTATTACCGAGCGTACTGACAACGCAGCGTCATACTTCCTGAATGAAAAGTGAACTATAATATTAGACATATGAATAAGTTAAACTTTAAACATCCATGACTTAAACACTTGATCCAGGATCAAAGCCACAGAGCTGCACCTGCAAGGTGAATACAGCTGGTAACAGAACAAGTGTTTCAATGCGTACATTAACAGGTTTATGATATCACTGCCCGTCTAAGACACGATCTGACTTTCATTACATTTGACTCGAGTGTTTCCTCAACTTAATGTGTTGCTTAAAATAATCCTTCTGCATCCAGTCTGTGACACTGTGAGTGTTGCACGGCCAGATACGGCTCAGCTGACTCAGATCAGGAGATATATGATACATTATGAAGTGATATGCCGCGGACTGTACTTAATGTTACTCTGATCCGGGTACTTATGTTGTGGCAGATATTTAAGTAAGCTTTCTTAACGCTAATGTTATAATAGTCAGATTGCTCTGAAGATGGAGGTGATATTCTATTCATGTTCACGTTCACACAGTCGGTGATTTTTGCCGGCCGTCTTTCCTGCAACGGCAGCTTTTCTGTATTTCCTTTCTCCTGTAATATGACTTGATCGCTTTAAACTCCGCACACTGAGCTCTGATTGGTCAGCAGGCGGTGCTTTCACTGAGTTGAGCTCTTAGCCTGCAACCTAACCTGCTCCGGAGCAGGTTAGCCGCTCAGCATCAGTTACCATGGAGATCTAGCCGCTAAGAAGAGAACCAGCTTCGTAGGACCGGAAACCCAGAGTTTACCCTGAAGTTAGCCGCTAAGCGAAAATCCGGCTTCGTAGTACAGGCCTCAGGTCTCTGGCGGCTCACTGGGTTCATGTTATTTGTTGAGGGGGGGTCTGCAGGTCTCTTCCGGCTCAAAGGGCTCAAGTTGCCGTCCCACAGCTCTTGGTTACAGAGATCCAGACGAGCTGCAGTCAGACAGAACCAGCTGGACCTTAAAGTGCCTTTAATCCGTCCTCTGGATCCGGTCCAGAGCCTCAGCTCTAATCTGCTCTCTGGACCCTGCAGACCCTCTCTGGTTTCAGGATGGCCTGCTGCAGGTGGCCCGCTCTCTGGACCCTGCAGACCCTCTCTGGTTTCAGGATGTCCTGCTGCAGGTCGCTGCACTCAGGTTCTGCTCTGATTCCCACAGACAGCAGGAACACACTTCCAAATAACAGCGCTTCGATACAGAGGAACCGGGGGGGAGGGTCAGGTACTGAAGACCCCCTGTGGCTGGAACTCTGTATATGGTGTGTATGTATTTAATGTATATGGTGTGTATGTATTTAATGTATATGGTGTGTATGTATATAATGTATATGGTGTGTATGTATTTAATGTATATGGTGTGTATGTATTTAATGTATATGGTAAATATGGTCAATATGTTTATGGTGTACACGACCAGTCAAAAGACACACCTTCTCATTCGAAGTTTTATATTTATTTGAATTTTTTCGACATTGTAGATTAATACTGAAGACATCAAAACTATGAAAGAACACACATGGAATTATCTAGTTATGATTTATATGTTGCTGGCGCTGCAGAATGCTGTGGTTCCCTTGAAATCTGAATAAATCACCAACAGTGTCACAAGCAAAGCCCCCCCCCCCGCCCCACACCTCCTCCTCCACCTTACAACTCTGATGTATTGATCCTCTGAGCAGAGGTACCTGATGTATTGATCCTCTGAGCAGAGGTACCTGATGTATTGATCCTCTGAGCAGAGGTACCTGATGTATTGATCCTCTGAGCAGAGGTACCTGATGTATTGATCCTCTGAGCAGAGGTACCTGA
This sequence comes from Pogonophryne albipinna, assembly GCA_028583405.1. NCBI lineage: Eukaryota > Metazoa > Chordata > Actinopteri > Perciformes > Artedidraconidae > Pogonophryne > Pogonophryne albipinna. Next base: position 151,250 of record JAPTMU010000254.1, read on the forward strand.
TGTATTGATCCTCTGAGCAGAGGTACCTGATGTATTGATCCTCTGGGCAGAGGTACCTGATGTATTGATCCTCTGAGCAGAGGTAACACTTGCTCTTCTTTTCCTCATGAGAGCCAGGTTCATCAGAGCGTTTGACATTATTTGCGAGTGCACTTGAGGACAAATTCAAAGTTCTTGACATGTTCCGGATCGACTGGCCTTCATTTCTTAAAGTGATGATGGACGGTCGTTTCTCCTCACTGGGTTGAGTGTTTCTTGCCATAATATGGATTACAGCAGCAGTCAAAGGGCTTTCCACTGAGCACTAACCCTACCTCTGACAACACAACTGATGCTCTCAAACACATTCAGAAGTCATTCCACAAACTGACTCTTTACAAGGCTCAGTGTGAATGAAAAGCATTCAGGAGACGCCCTCATGAAGCTGACTGAGAGGAGCCAGAGAGAGCAGAGCTGGCATCAACAGGGATACTCTGAAGAATATATATAATATATATGTATAAGAATTAGGGCTGTCAAAACGATTACAATTTGTAATCAGATTAATCACAGCTTAAAAATGAATTAATCAGATTAATCACCATTCGAACTATGTCCAAAATATGCCATTTCTTTATGTATATTGTGGGAATGGAAAGATAAATGAAAGAAGGAGGATATATCCATTTAACACAGTATCTATGTTTATTTTAACATTTTTCTGCGTGTCAAAATGAAAGAGAGCCCACACACCTATCAATCATCAAACCGTGGGGTCTTAATTCATTACGTGTTGATTTCTATCAATGGGGGAGTACTTCAGGGAAGTCGACAGGGGGGGGGGGGGCTAGTGGAGTACTTCGTGACCACAGAGTGTGAACGTTGTGATCAGCTGTTTTAGCGCAGTGCTCCAGTGAAGGGGGGGGGGGGGGAGTCAACAAATTAATTACCGCCGTTAACGCGATAATTTTGACAGCACTAATAAGAATATAACATATAAATCATATTCTAGATTTCTTAACACTTTTTTGTTAACTAGATAATTCCATATGTGTTCTTTCATAGTTTTGATGTCTTATTAATCTACAAAGTAGGAAACAATTAAAATAAACAAAACCATTTAATGAGAAGGTGTGTCCAAACTTTTGACTGGTACTGTATATGATGTATATGTAGTATATGGGCAGGAGCTCAGTCATAGGGACTGTAGGGTCGCTGGTTCAAGTTCCAGAACAGACCTAAATATGAGTGTGGACTGCTACTTGGAGAGGTCCCAGTTCACCTCTTGCCCTGCCGTGGTGCTCTTGAGCAAGGCACTCCTGGTGCTAGACTCCCAGTGCTAGGCTCATGGTGCTAGACTCCTGGTACTAGACTCCTGGTGCTAGACTCCTGGTACTAGACTCCTAGTGCTAGACTCCTGGTGATAGACTCCTGGTACTAGACTCCTGGTACTAGACTCATGGTACTAGACTCCTAGTGCTAGCCTCCTGGTGATAGACTCCTGGCACTAGACTCCTGGTGCTAGACTCCTGGTACTAGACTCCTGGTGCTGGACTCCTGGTTCTGGACTCCTGGTACTAGACTCCTGGTGCTAGACTCCTGGTGCTAGAATCCTGGTTCTGGACTCCTGGTACTAGACTCCTGGTGCTAGGCTCATGGTGCTAAACTCCTGGTACTAGACTCCTGGTGCTAGACTCCTGGTGCTGGACTCCTGGTACTAGCCTCCTGGTAGTAGTCTCCTAGTGCTAGGCTCATGGTGCTAAACTCCTGGTACTAGACTCCTGGTACTAGACTCCTGGTACTAGCCTCCTGGTAGTAGACTCCTGGTGCTAGACTCCTGGTGCTAGACTCTTGGTGCTAGTCTCCTAGTACTGGACTCCTGGTACTAGACTCTTGGTGCTAGACTCTTGGTGCTAGACTCCTGGTGCTAGACTCCTGGTACTAGACTCCTGGTGCTATACTCCTAGTTCTGGACTCCTGGTTCTAGTGTCCTGGTACTTTTTTTTTTAGAAAACTTTATTTTATATTATTTGGGCAGTACATGATATACACAAGTTACATTAATAATACACATAAAACACAATGAATAAATATATAAATAACATAAAGAGAGCACGTTTATATTCCAATGAGACTCAGCTCGGTCACAGACTCAAAACGCCCCATGGCTGAGTCTGGGATTTGTCCAGGGTTTTTCTTCTCCTTAGTTCAGTAAGTATTTGTTTCACGATGGTGCCACTGTTTATGATTGTCTGATTTAGTACCATTTTGCACCTTGTCTTCCAGATCTTCATAAATGTGATACAAATTACCAGCTGAAAAAGGTCCCTGTGTTTATTGTCCATCCCCTCATCCAGAATACAATACATAATTGAGACATATTCTACATTGAAGTCTAACCCGATGCCCCGTAGGAGCGACCACACCTCCTGGGCTCTGTAGCAGTCCATGAGGAGGTGCTGTAGAGTCTCGTCCTCCTCACAGTTAATCATGGGGCATGTTCTAGTTTTCACATAGCAGCTCCATGAAACCACAGCTCTGACCGCAAGTCTGTTGACTGATATCAGCCACCTCACGTCTCTCATGCTCTCCGATAACTGTTTACTTTTGACTAATTTTAAGACTTCCTTACCTTCGTCAGGTGTTAGGTTTTTGTATGCTATAACACCTCCATATTTGAAATCGTTTATCATTTTAAAAATTGCTCTATTCGGTAGTCCGATCCAATCAATCTCTAAATGCTGAACTTCAGTTGTGAAGTCACTATAAACTAATTTGTAATAGGGTCCATTTCTAGCTCTGCCTCTTCTTTTCTTCCATCCCATTTCTCCATCCTCAACCCAAGGTGCTTTCCTATCGATTGCAGCCGAGATGTTTTTTACAAAGGTAATTTTTTGTTTAATGCCCAGGTCTATGTCTCCCAGGCCTCCATATTCCCTACTCTTAAATAACAAATTACGTTTAGCAACCTCCCTTGTTGTACCCCACACCAAATTGACACACTGTTTGTTTAATTGCATAATTATTTGGGCTGGGGGGGGGAAGATGTTTGCTAGAAAAAGGATCTTGCTGAGTATGAATGATTTTATTATGTTTATTCTTGATTTATAATTTGTATTTTTATTCTCCCAGTGTTTAACTTGTTCTTTGACTTCAATAAGTTTGTTCTCCCAATTGAGTTCAGCACAGTTGTCGCTACAAATAGTTATTCCAAGTATTTTAATTTCTTTTTTCACTTGAATGTTAATGTCACATTTGGCATCGTCGGTGCCGATCCAAACACCTTCAGTTTTGCTGTGGTTTAATTTAGCTCCTGATGCCAATTCATATAGGTTTAGGTGGTTTGTTAGAACATCCATTTCCTGTTGGTTTTTTATTATAACAGTGACATCGTCTGCATAGGCGATGGCAGTTATTTTGGGCGCATGCCCAACTGGAGTTCCTGATATGAACCTGTCATTGTTTATTATTTTAATTAATGGACTTATGGCTAGCACGTACAGAGCTGCGCTCAGAGGGCACCCCTGCTTAACCCCTCTCTCAACATTGAATGCATTTGTTAACACACCGTTTACATTTACACAGACATAAGATTTAAAATACAGACACTTAATCATGTTTATGAAGGCTTCAGGAAATCCGTAGGCCTTCATCACCGACCATAAGTAATCCCTGGATAAATAGTCGAAGGCTTTTTTTTGATCAAGTCCAATAATAAAAAAAACTTTTTCTTCTTTTGGCTTATTTATGATTTCTCTTAAAATGGATAAGTTGTCCCACATAAGGCGACCTTTTATAGCACATGTTTGCTCCTTATCTATTATTTTATCTAATATATCTGTTAATCTATTCATTATTATTTTTGCTAGTATCTTATAATCAGTATTCATTATAGTTAAATGTCTGTAATTATCTATATCAGTTTCATCGTTTTTTTTATATAGTAGAGTCAAGACACCTTCATAAAATGAGTCCCCCATACAACCACTGCTGAGACCTTCATTAAACATAGAGGTCAGTAAGTTTAAAACATCATCAGATAATAGTTGATAAAACTCAGTGGGCAGGCCATCAGGACCGGGGCTCTTACCGACATTCAGCTCTTTCACCGCCTGGATCACCTCATCTTTTCTAATCTCACCGAGAAGGAAGTCAAATTCTTGGATCTTGTACGGAGGGATTGTTCCCAACAGAGTTTTAACACAGTCCGTTTCAATGTCTATTTTTTTTATAGAGTCCTGGTAATAGACTCCTGGCACTAGACTCCTAGTGCTAGACTCCTGGTACTAGACTCCTGGCACTGGACTCCCGGTACTAGACTCCTGCTACTAGACTCCTGGTACTAGACTCCAGGTACTAGACTCCTGGTACTAGACTCTTGGTGCTAGACTATTGGTGCTAGACTCCTGCCGCTAGACTCCTGGTACTAGCCACTTGGTGCTAGACTCCTAGTACTAGACTCCTGGTACTAGACTCCTGGTGCTAGACTCCTGGTACTAGACTCCTGGTGCTAGACCCCTGGTTCTGGACTCCTGGTTCTAGAGTCCTGGTACTAGACTCCTGGCACTAGACTCCTGGTACTAGACTCATGGTGCTAGACTCCTGGTACTAGACTCCTGCTGCTAGCCTCCTGGTAATAGACTCCTGGTAATAGACTCCTGGTACTAGCCTCCTGGTGCTAGACTCCTGGTGCTAGAATCCTGGTTCTGGACTCCTGGTACTAGACTCCTGGTGCTAGGCTCATGGTGCTAAAGTCCTGGTACTAGACTCCTGGTGCTAGACTCCTGGTGCTGGACTCCTGGTACTAGACTCCTAGTGCTAGGCTCATGGTGCTAAACTCCTGGTGCTAGACTCCTGGTACTAGACTCCTGGTGCTGGACTCCTGGTACTAGCCTCCTGGTAATAGACTCCTGGTACTAGACTCCTGGTGCTAGCCTCCTGGTGCTAGACTCCTGGTACTAGACTCCTGGTACTAGACTCCTGGTGCTAGACTCCTGGTACTAGACTCCTGGTTCTAGAGTCCTGGTACTAGACTCCTAGTGCTAGGCTCATGGTGCTAAACTCCTGGTGCTAGACTCCTGGTACTAGACTCCTGGTGCTGGACTCCTGGTACTAGCCTCCTGGTAATAGACTCCTGGTACTAGACTCCTGGTGCTAGCCTCCTGGTACTAGACTCCTGGTACTAGACTCCTGGTGCTAGACTCCTGGTACTAGACTCCTGGTTCTAGAGTCCTGGTACTAGACTCCTAGTGCTAGACTCCTGGTGCTAGACTCCTGGTGCTAGACTCATGGTTCTGGACTCCTGGTTCTAGAGTCCTGGTACTAGACTCCTGGTGCTAGACTCCTGGTGCTAGACTCCTGGTACTAGACTCATGGTGCTAGACTCCTGCTGCTAGACTCTTGGTGCTAGACTCTTGGTGCTAGTCTCCTAGTACTGGACTCCTGGTACTAGACTCTTGGTGCTAGACTCTTGGTGCTAGACTCCTGGTACTAGACTCCTGGTACTAGACTCCTGGTGCTATACTCCTGGTTCTGGACTCCTGGTTCTAGAGTCCTGGTACTAGACTCCTGGCACTAGACTCCTGGTACTAGACTCCTGGCACTGGACTCCCGGTACTAGACTCATGGTGCTAGACTCTTGGTGCTAGACTCTTGGTGCTAGTCTCCTAGTACTGGACTCCTGGTACTAGACTCTTGGTGCTAGACTCCTGGTACTAGACTCCTGGTACTAGACTCCTGGTGCTATACTCCTGGTTCTGGACTCCTGGTTCTAGAGTCCTGGTAATAGACTCCTGGCACTAGACTCCTGGTACTAGACTCCTGGCACTGGACTCCCGGTACTAGACTCATGGTGCTAGACTCCTGCTACTAGACTCCTGGTACTAGACTCCAGGTACTAGACTCCTGGTACTAGACTCTTGGTGCTAGACTATTGGTGCTAGACTCTTGCCGCTAGACTCCTGGTACTAGACTCCTGGTACTAGACACTTGGTGCTAGACTCCTAGTACTAGACTCCTGGTGCTAGACTCCTGGTACTATACTCTTGGTGCTAGACTGCTGGTACTAGACTCCTGATACTATACTCTTGGTACAAGACTCCTAGTACTAGACTCCTGGTGCTGGACTCCTGGTAATAGACTCCTTGTGCTAGACTCTTGGTGCTAGACTCCTGGTACTAGACTCCTGGTATTATACTCCTGCTGCTAGACCTCTGGTGCTAGACTCCTGGTACTAGACTCCTGGTGCTAGGCTCCTGGTGCTAGACTCCTGTACTAGACTCCTGGTGCTAGACTCCTAGTACTAGGCTACTAGTCTAGACTCCTAGTGCTAGACTCCTGGTACTAGACTCATGGTGCAAGACTCCTGCTGCTAGCCTCCTGGTACTAGACTCCTGGTACTAGACTCCTGGTACTAGCCTCCTGGTGCTAGACTCCTGGTGCTAGACTCCTAGTACTAGACTCCTAGTGCTAGACTCCTAGTACTAGCCTCCTGGTGCTAGACTCCTGGTACTAGGCTCCTGGTGCTAGACTCCTGGTACTAGCCTCCTGGTACTAGACTCCTGGTACTAGGCTCCTGGTGCTAGGATGGGTTCACAGCAGAGAACACATTTCACTGTTTGCTCTGGTTTCATCCTCTGGTTCTATCTATTCATATGATGTATATAGTGTGTATGTAGTGTATATGTAGTGTATGTAGTGTATATGTAGTGTATATGTAGTGTATATGTAGTGTATATGTAGTAAGGCTCACGGGGCTTCTGACTGAGTCCTCGATCTGCAGGCTTGTCTATATGTGTATAAATACGAGGGTTCAGTAGTATTGCCCCTCCCCCTGTGTATAAATACGAGGGTTCAGTAGTATTGCCCCTCCCCCTGTGTATAAATACGAGGGTTCAGTAGTATTGCCC
>JAPTMU010000254.1:163136-185636 GCA_028583405.1 Pogonophryne albipinna
TCTGAAGTTCTTATTTTTTCCTCTTCTTGTTTCCTCTTCTTGTTTCCTCTTCTTGTGTCCTCTGAATGACTTCTTGTGTCCTCTGAAGGACTTCTTGTTTCTTCTTCTTGTGTCCTCTGAATGACTTCTTGTGTCCTCTGAAGGACTTCTTGTTTCTTCTTCTTGTGTCCTCTGAAGGACTTATTGTGTCCTCTGAATGACTTCTTGTGTCCTCTGAATGACTTCTTGTGTCCTCTGAAGGACTTCTTGTTTCCTCTTCTTGTTTCCTCTGAATGACTTCTTGTTTCCTCTTCTTGTTTCCTCTGAAGGACTTCTTGTTTCCTCTTCTTGTTTCCTCTTCTTGTTTCCTCTGAAGGACTTCTTGTTTCCTCTTCTTGTTTCCTCTTCTTGTTTCCTCTGAAGGACTTCTTGTTTCCTCTGAAGGACTTTTTGTGTCCTCTGAAGGACTTCTTGTTTCCTCTTCTTGTGTCCTCTGAAGGACTTCTTGTGTCCTCTGAAGGACTTCTTGTTTCCTCTTCTTGTTTCCTCTGAATGACTTCTTGTTTCCTCTTCTTGTTTCCTCTGAAGGACTTCTTGTTTCCTCTTCTTGTTTCCTCTGAAGGACTTCTTGTTTCCCCTTCTTGTTTCCTCTTCTTGTTTCCTCTGAAGGACTTCTTGTTTCCTCTTCTTGTTTCCTCTGAATGACTTCTTGTTTCCTCTTCTTGTTTCCTCTGAAGGACTTCATGTTTCCTCTTCTTCTTTCCACTTCTTCTTTCCTCTGAAGGACTTGTTGTTTCCTCTTCTTGTTTCCTCTTCTTGTTTCCTCTGAAGGACTTCTTGTTTCCTCTGAAGGACCTTTTGTGTCCTCTGAAGGACTTCTTGTTTCCTCTTCTTGTGTCCTCTGAAGGACTTTTTGTGTCCTCTGAAGGACTTCTTGTTTCCTCTTCTTGTGTCCTCTGAAGGACTTCTTGCTCTGAATGGGTCTTTGTTAGCGACACCGATCCTGTGAGTTAATAACTCCTCTGGAGACAGTGGCTTATTATGCTGACCATCTGATACTCTCTCTCCCACACACACACACACACACACACACACACACACACACACACACACACACACACACACACACACACACACACACACACACACACACACACACACACACACACACACACACACACACACACACACACACACACACACACACACACACACACACACACACACACACACACACACACACACACACACACACACACAGTAGCTGCTGGTGGGACCACCCCGGGGGAGTCAGTGGAGACAGCCGAGGCAGCGGGGGAGTCCGGAGGTTCAGGTGAGAGCAGCATGAACACTGGACATACACAGATTATGTGACCCGAGCGCATCATGTGACCCGAGCGCATCATGTGACCCGAGCGCATCATGTGACCCGAGCGCATCGTTACGATTGTACGTTATTAGTTATGTTTCCTAGTTCCTGACTGGGTCAAATTAAATCCAGAGCCACATTTATTGCATTTACATAACGATGTTTATTCTCACTAGTAACTCATCCGCTGTTTAAAGAAGAATGATTCAGTAATAAATAAAATCACCTTTCTGCAGTTTCATCCAACGTCCAGGATCTGAACGGTGAGTCCACTTCACCCCAAACACACAATACATTCAGGAAGATATATTATATATGATATTATTGAATTATTCAGATTTCAAATTAATTTGGAAAAATAAGTCATATTTTATCTTTTAGATGCATATTTGTGACACTTTGTTTTCAGCTTCTAACAGTCATCCAGCAGGGGGAGCTGCAGGCAAACAAACCACAGGTATATAAATATATTTATATATATATTAGTGCTGTCAAAATTATCGCGTTAACGGCGGTAATAAATTTTTTGAATTAATTGCGTTAAAATATTTAACGCATTTAACGCATGTGCAGAATGGCCCGCCCCATACGTGCCACCAGTGGCAGCGCCAGGGTATGGCTGGGGTAGGCTACACCCATACCAAGAAATGGCTTAGCCCCACCATGAAAAATGATGTTAAAGTAAGCTAAATAAAGTCCGCCAACTCGCGCGGAGTAAATTGCACAGACAGCAGTTAGTCAGATTGATTTCAGAAGCCACTTGTCTGGAAATACCGAAGACCAGAAACGGTTTTGAAAACTTTTGTCACGTAGTGATCGTCTTCTCAATAGAACATCTTTGATAATGTCGGTGTTGTTGCAGGAAGTCCCGACGGAGAATACTTTTGCTGTAGTACAGGGGTGCACATAACTGGTACGCCGGTTATGTGCGTAATCTGAAACTTGTGTCACAAAGCGCATTTGCGTACCGACGTACTTGTGAAGCTTTTCCAGAAGGCGGTTAGATCACCGGACGACAGAGTCGGTCTCCGTGTGCACAGACAGGGCTGCTGTTAACGTCGGTCAGTACAACGGCATTGTGCCAAAACTACGCCAACCGGCTGCGGAGGGAGACTCCCCCCCCCCCTTCACTGGAGAACTGCGCTAAAACAGCTGATCACAACGTTCGCACTTTGTGGTCACAAGTACTCCACTAACCCCCCCCCCCCCCGTCGACTTTCCTGAAGTACCCCCCCGTTGATAGAAATCAACACGTAATGAATTAAGACCCCACGGTTTGATGATTGATAGGTGTGTGGGCTGTCTTTCATTTTGACACGCAGAAAAATGTTATAATAAACATAGATACTGTATGTGAAATGGATATATCCGCCTTCTTTCATTTATCTTTCCATTCCCACAATATACATAAAGAAATGGCATATTTTGGATATAGTTCGAATGGTGATTAATCATGATTAATTCATTTTTAAGCTGTGATTAATCTGATTAAAATTTTTAATCGTTTGACAGCCCTAATATATATATATATATATATACATATTGATATATATGTTTCCATAAGGTCTAATGCTGTATCTCTCTCTCTCCTCAGGAGGCGCTGCTGCTCCAGGTGAGTGACAGGCTGCAGGTCATGTGACAACTCACAGGCTGCAGGTCATGTGACTCACAGGCTGCAGGTCATGTGACTCACAGGCTGCAGGTCATGTGACTCTCAGGCTGCAGGTCATGTGACTCACAGGCTGCAGGTCATGTGACTCACAGGCTGCAGGTCATGTGACTCTCAGGCTGCAGGTCATGTGACTCACAGGCTGCAGGTCATGTGACTCTCAGGCTGCAGGTCATGTGACTCACAGGCTGCAGGTCATGTGACTCTCAGGCTGCAGGTCATGTGACTCACAGGCTGCAGGTCATGTGACTCACAGGCTGCAGGTCATGTGACTCACAGGCTGCAGGTCATGTGACAACTCACAGGCTGCAGGTCATGTGACTCACAGGCTGCAGGTCATGTGACTCACAGGCTGCAGGTCATGTGACTCACAGGCTGCAGGTCATGTGACTCTCAGGCTGCAGGTCATGTGACTCACAGGCTGCAGGTCATGTGACTCACAGGCTGCAGGTCATGTGACTCTCAGGCTGCAGGTCATGTGACTCACAGGCTGCAGGTCATGTGACTCTCAGGCTGCAGGTCATGTGACTCACAGGCTGCAGGTCATGTGACTCACAGGCTGCAGGTCATGTGACTCACAGGCTGCAGGTCATGTGACAACTCACAGGCTGCAGGTCATGTGACTCACAGGCTGCAGGTCATGTGACTCACAGGCTGCAGGTCATGTGACTCACAGGCTGCAGGTCATGTGACTCTCAGGCTGCAGGTCATGTGACTCACAGGCTGCAGGTCATGTGACTCACAGGCTGCAGGTCATGTGACCCAAAATATAATCTGTCAGATAACAAATGAATAAAGCAGCGTGTCACTCGTCACCGGGTAAAATAAGAGTCGTTTATTAAAATCATAATGAACACCAACTTTTGAAATCAGTTGCTCGATGCCGGAAAAAAATTATATTGAATGGAAATCGGTAATAACAATATTATTAATTATTATAATAATAATAATAACAATACACATATGAATAATATTGTGTTTGTTTTTAGCAACTGGTGATCAGAGCAGCTCATCCGCTTCCCAATCAACAGGTAATCATCCCTCACACACACACACACACCCACACCCACACACACACACACACACCCATCGACACACACACACCGACACACACACACACAACCACACACCCACACACACCCACCCACACACACACACACACACACACACACACACACACACACACACACACACACACACACACACACACACACACACACACACACACACACACACACACACACACACACACACACACACACACACACACACACACACACACACACACACACACACACACACACACACACACACACACACACACACACACACACACACACACACACACACACACACACACACACACCATCATCAGCGGTCACTCGTAGTCGAGTATGACTGTCCTCCTTCTTGGTCCTTGTGGGTCTTCAGGTGGGCGTAGAGGCCGATTCTGGACCCGATTCCTCTTGTGCAGTGTGGACAGGGGAATGTAGTGGTGGAGGGTTTGGGTTGGACCTGTTTGGTGGTTGCTCTCTCCTTCCTGAGTCTGCGCTTGTGCAGCATGGCAGAGATCATCATTATATAGTGCAGCACCCTCACGGACAAGGTTTCTCCAGGTCGCCCTGTCTGTTGCCATGTCTTCCAAGCTTTTAGGTCTCTGTGGCACTTCTTTAGGTTTGTTTTTATGTTATCTTTGTACCTCTTCTTTTGGCCTCCAGGGGCCCGTTTCCCTTTAGCAAGCTGGGAATAAAGGACTTGTTTTGGGAGGCGAGAGTCAGGCATGCGGATAACATGGCCAGTCCATCTGAGCTGGTTTTGGGCAATGGTGGCAGTGATGGTGGGAATGTCAGCCTCCTCCAGGACGCTGGTGTTAGTGCGCCGATCCTCCCAGCTAATCCTGAGGGATCTCTGATGGTATGCCTCAAGTGCCTTTAAGTGCCTGCTGTATGTGGTCCAGGCTTCTGATCCATACAGAAGAGTGGGGAGCACCACAGCTTTATAGACCAAGATTTTGGTCTTTGCTTGGAGGTCACGGTTCTCAAAGACTCTCTTCCTTAGCCTTGAGAAAGCCCCACTGGCACAGCTGAGGCGATGGTGTATTTCATCATCAATAACAGCTTTTGATGATAGGAGGCTGCCAAGGTATGGGAAGTAGTCCACATTTTCCAGTCTGATGTTGTCAATGGAGATGTTTGGGGGTAGGACAGGCGTACTGCTGGTTGGTGGTGGTTGGTGGAGGATTTGGGTCTTTTTTATGTTGATGGCTAGACCGAGCTGTTTGTATGCTTTCGCAAAGGCTGATAGGATACCCTGTAGGTCCTCTTCCGAGAGGGCTACAAGGGCGTTGTCGTCCGCATACTGCAGCTCCATGATCGATATGGTGGTGGTTTGACCTTTAGCCCTGAAACGGTTGATGTTGAGGAGTTGGCCGTCAGTTCTGTACATGATGTCGACTCCCTGGGGCAGATGCTTGCTTGTGAGATGTAGGATAGCAGCAACAAAGATGGAGAATAGTGTTGGAGCGATGACACATCCCTGTTTTACTCCTGTGTCGACCCGGAAGGGTTCAGTTTCGTCTCCACTGCCACTGAGTACCGTGGCTGACATATTGTCATGCAGCAGTCTCAGTACCCGGACGTATTTGTCTGGGCAGCCAATCTTTGCCAGTACCAGCCAGAGGGCCTGACGGCTCACTGAGTCGAAGGCTTTGGTGAGGTCGATGAAGGCCATGTATAATGGTTGATTTTGTTCCCGGCATTTTTCTTGCAGTTGGCGAGTAGTGAAAATCATGTCTGTAGTGCCTCTGTTTGGGCGAAATCCACTCTGAGACTCAGGAAGGATGTTGGCCAACACCCGAGCTACGGCTTTCCCTATGGTGGACAAGAGAGAAATGCCATGGTAATTTCCGCAGTCTGCCCTGTCTCCCTTCTTAAATATGGAGACAATTAAGGCATCCCTAAGCTGAGCAGGGACTTCCTCTTCTTCCCAGATTTTGAGAAGCAGGGCATGGATGTGCTTAAGAAGATCGGGTCCGCCTTTCTTCAGGACTTCTGCTGGGATGCCGTCGGGCCCAGCAGCCTTGTTGTTTTTCATATTCTTAATGGCATCCTGCACCTCACCCAGGCTGTGACTATGGGCTGTTGAGGGAGTTGGTCAAGAGCCTCCATTTCAGGAATGGTGTCCCTGTTTAAGAGGTCCTTATAGTGCTCTTTCCACCTGTTTGCTATTGCATCCTTGTCCTTCAGAAGCAAGAGCCCATCTTTAGAGCGAAGGGGGGTTAGGCGGCGATAGCTGGGACCATATACCGCTCTTGTGGCATCAAAGAATCCTCTTGTATCACCAGAGTCGGCAAACTGCTGGATCTCCAGAGCCTTCTTTGTCCACCACTGGTTCTTCAGTTTCCTAACTTGCGTTTGGACGGCTGCCTTCGCTTTGGCATGGGCTGCTCTTTTCACCTTGCAGTGGATGTTATTTTGCCAGGTGATAAAAGTGTGCCGCTTGATGTCAATGATTTGCGGAATCTCTGTGTCATTCTCATCATACCAGTCTTGATGTCTCCGCTTTTTTTGACCAAGGATGTTTTTGCAGGAGTTCCTGATGGCAGTAGAAAGTGTGCTCCAGTGTTTTTCAGTATCCTCCGGATACTGTTTGGGCAAGGCTGCGCTAAGAGCATCCTGCAGCTGTTGTTGGTAGGTGGCAGAGATGTTCACAAGTCTTTTTTTGCAAGTCCAAGTCAAGTCTCAAGTCTTTGGTCACGAGTCCAAGTCAAGTCTCAAGTCTTTGTGGGGTGAGACTTGATCAAGTCTCAAGTCTTTGGTCACGAGTCCAAGTCAAGTCTCAAGTCTCTAAAAAATAAAAGTCTCATGTCTCTTCTGGTTGTAATAAGCCTTCTATTGTCTGCTGCTATCCAGTCTGTTAAGAATACTGCACAGCTATATCTAAGAAATTCAAAGCATTTACTGTATTATTATCACTCCTATATCTATTAGCATACAGTATCAGTACTGATTAGTTGTTTGTTATATGATCACTTTAAACAGGCTATTGCAATGCAATATGAGGAAAAACATCACACTTTAGCTAAATGCAAACAACTTATAAGCAAAACACTTCAGAATCAGAAATCAGTATCACAAATACTTTATTAATCCCCCGCAGGGAAACTGTGTTAAAAGTAAACATTTGTTCTGTGCCATTTGCAACTAAAAAACTATTGCTGCAATATTATCTGAAATATAGTGAACTGGTGATATTAAAACATGACCTGTTCCAAAAGAGATATCTACCATTAACACCATTTACCAGCCAAATGCTGGTAATCATGCAAGTGGCTGGTTCTGTATGTTGCACGCACCAGCCAAAAATAACAATGGCAATCTATTGAGTGGCTGGTAAAATGTCAACATTCACTAGGCTAGCCATTTGGCCAGTGGACAAAAATGTTAAAATGTGACCTCTGCAACCGTATTGTTTAATTACACTGGGTCTCTAATTACATCTTTTAAGTCTACTATAAATAAACATATTCCTCTATCCTCTCACTCAAACCCAGTGTAATGGTAACCTGATAAACCTGTAACATTAACGTTACGTGGTCAACAATAAACCTGTAACCTGCCTATAAACCGACAGATGTATTTATGTATGTAACTATGTATTTTTCTACGTTTAACGTTAGCCAGTAGATGGTGGCAGCGGAACGTAATGATTAACGTTACCGACCATATTTATGTCATGTCAAGAGTTGGATGTCAACGCCACTCAACGCAAACAAGTGTGACAAGCAAACATTCACTCATCTTTTCAAATATTCAGTTACAAAGCTAGTAGCAAGCTAAGTTAATATTACATAGCTGATGCTGAGCTAAACATGTTTGCTAACCGTCCATATGCGTTAATGTGACTGACCTCTCCGGGTGAGTTTTCAAGTGCCTGATGAAATTTGACGTTGTTGCACCAGCATCCTTGATTTTAATATTGCAGACTTTGCAGTGTGCGCTCCTTTTGTTGGTGCCGCCGGCGTTTTGTTCGAAGTTTTTATAGTTGAACCTAATTACAAGCGGTACAGCTGCAGGTGTGCCGCCGGTCGCCATGGTGTTACCATGATGTTAATGTTAAATGTGGGGTAGGTAAATTTGAGAAACCGGCTCGAGATACACTTTTTGTTATATTCCATGGAATGCTCTTAACATCCCGATAGCCGGCCCGGCTAAAATAACTGGATGGCCTACCTGCCTGTCAGCCTTCCATCTGGGCACAAACTTATCTCGTGCCCTCATAGGTCATGTGCGCGTTCGTGTGTGTTGGAGGAGGGGCTCTGTGAGGAAGTGGCAGATTTTCTCCGGTTGTGTATTTTCAAATTCTAGCGATCTCGAGCCGGTTTCTCAAACTTACCTACCCCACCTTTAATACGCCAAAAATAGAAAACACAATGATTGTTCACGAGTCCCAAAACACGAGTCCAAGTCGAGTCCGAAGTCTTTTGAGCAGGAGTCCAAGTCAAGTCTGAAGTCTCTGTGTGTGCGACTTAAGTGCGACTCGAGTCCGAGTCACAAACTCGAGTCCCCATCTCTGGTAGGTGGTGTCACCCAACAGGTCGATGTTAAGCTTTGGCCGGCTCTGTCTTTTCTGCATCCTTCTTTTCCGCATTAAGCGGATAGACATGATGGAGCGAATGAGGCGGTGGTCAGTCCAGCAGTCGTCTGCACTGGTCATTGCTCTGGTGTTAAGGACATCACGGCGGTCTTTGGAGCGGACAATGACGTAATCAATGAGATGCCATAGTTTGGAGCGAGGATGCATCCATGATGTTTTGAACTTGTTTTTTTGACGGAAAAGTGTGTTGGTGATGACCAGGTTGTGCTCTGAGCACTTGGTTAGCAGTAGTATGCCATTGGAGTTTGTGTTTCCAACCCCTTCTCTCCCCAGCGTGCCTCTCCATAGGTGGTGGTTTCGTCCCACTCTGGCATTGAAATCTCCAAGCAGGATTAACTTGTCCTCCTTGGGGACTTCCGATAGAGTTTTGTCCAGGTCAGCATAGAAGGCCTCCTTTACTTCATCCTGTGCATCAAGCGTTGGGGCGTAGGCACTAATAACGGTGGCCATCTGACTGCTGGCAAGCATCAGACGTATGGTCATTAGGCGCTCGTTGATGCCCACAGGCAGTTCATGGAGGTGGTTGATGAGGCAGTTCTTAATAGCAAAACCCACACCATGGATTCGTGGCTCATTTGCAGGCTTTCCTTTCCAAAAGAAAGTATATCCGCCTTTTTCCTCCTTCAGCTGCCCTTCATCAGCCAGTCGGGTCTCGGAGAGCGCTGCAGTGTCGATCTGGAACTTCCCTAGCTCTCTGGAGATGATGGCAGTTCGGCTTTCAGGTCGATCACTGGCTTGGTTGTCCGTGAGGGTCCGCACATTCCAGGCTCCAATACGTAAATGTTTTTCTTTTATTTTTTGTTTCTGACCGCGTAATGGTGATCCCTCTGGATGTGGTATTCCAGACAGGATTTTGTGAGGCAGGCTATGTTTGGGGTACCTTTTCTAACCCCCTCCCCTACTGGGGTGAGCAGAGTGGACCCTGAATAGGGGCTGCTCAGTCATGGGTGCAGCTGCCGAGAAGCTCTTTCTGCCTCAGTTCAAGAGCTTAGCGACTGAATCAAACACCCATCGCCTGTGTGCCAGGTTGTGACTAGGAACTACCAGACTTCACTGTCCTGCCCCCGTTACCACTTCCTGAACGCCACAGGACTTTGTCTTCCAGGATGTAAAATGGGTAGGTTCCCTTTGGGAGGACGCCTG
The DNA here is from genome assembly GCA_028583405.1 of Pogonophryne albipinna. Lineage (NCBI taxonomy): Eukaryota > Metazoa > Chordata > Actinopteri > Perciformes > Artedidraconidae > Pogonophryne > Pogonophryne albipinna. The sequence continues at coordinate 172,952 of JAPTMU010000254.1, forward strand.
CACGTGACGTCTTTTAACGTGAGGAGACTGATGCGCCTGCAGCCACCACACGGTCCATGGCAGAGAGGGGCCTGAATCCAATGGCATGGAATCCATGACGAATGGAGACCACCCTCTGTTGCAGCCTTCATCCGCCTTCAGTGCCGTTGTGACTTAGAGTATCATCCTTCGCCACTTCCGTCGTTGAGGTCTTTGGATCGCACTTTGTCTGGGACCTCCCTCTCGACCTTACCGCCATGGGTGACCCTACCAGGAGCTAAAAAGCTCCCGACGGCATCGCTCTTAGGTTCATCGGAACACACAAGGTTCTCCACCACGGCAAGGTGGCGATACATGGAGAACACACACACACACACAGACACACGCACACACACAGACACACGCACACACACAGACACACGCACACGCACACGCACACACACACACACACACACACACACACACACACACACACACACACACACACACACACACACACACACACACACACACACACACACACACACACACACACACACACACACACACACACAGAGTGTTTCTCTGCTTCAGGTAACGGACAGAAGCTGCTGAATGGAGGGGGCGGAGACAGTGAGACAGGTGAGCATCAGGGGGCGGGGCCAAATGTACCTGTCTGTCTCTCTCTTTACCTGTCTTTACCTGTCCGTCTGTCTCTTTACCTGTCCGTCTCTTTACCTGTCTGTCTCTTTACCTGTCTGTCTCTGTCTTTACCTGTCCGTCTGTCTCTGTCTTTACCTGTCTGTCTGTCTTTACCTGTCTGTCTCTCTCTTTATCTGTCTGTCTCTGTCTTTACCGGTCCGTCTGTCTCTTTACCTGTCTGTCTCTGTCTTTACCTGTCTGTCTGTCTCTTCACCTGTCTGTCTCTTTACCTGTCTGTCTCTTTACCTGTCCGTCTGTCTGTCTGTCTTTACCTGTCTGTCTCTGTCTTTACCTGTCTGTCTGTCTGTCTCTTTACCTGTCTGTATTTACGTGTCTGTCTCTGTCTCTCTACCTGTCTGTCTGTCTCTTTACCTGTCTGTATGTCTGTCTGTCTCTTTACCTGTCTGTCTGTCTCTGTCTTTACCTGTCTGTATTTACCTGTCTGTCTGTCTCTTTACCTGTCTGTCTCTTTACCTGTCTGTCTGTCTCTGTCTTTACCTGTCTGTCTCTTTACCTGTCTGTCTGTCTCTTTACCTGTCTCTCACTTTACCTGTCTGTCTGTCTCTTTACCTGTCTGTCTCTCTCTTTACCTGTCTGTCTGTCTCTTTACCTGTCTGTCTTTACCTGTCTGTCTCTGTATTTACCTGTCTGTCTGTCTCTTAACCTGTCTGTCTGTCTCTTTACCTGTCTGTCTCTGTCTTTACCTGTCTGTCTCTGTCTTTACCTGTCTGTCTGTCTCTGTCTTTACCTGTCTGTCTGTCTTTACCTGTCTGTCTGTCTCTTTACCTGTCTGTCTCTGTCTTTACCTGTCTGTCTCTGTCTTTACCTGTCTGTCTGTCTCTGTATTTCCCTGTATGTCTCTGTCTTACCTGTCTGTCTCTGTCTTAACCTGTCTGTCTGTCTCTTTACCTGTCTGTCTGTCTTTACCTGTCTGTCTGTCTGTCTGTCTCTTTACCTGTCTGTCTCTGTCTTTACCTGTCTGTCTGTCTCTGTCTTTACCTGTCTGTCTGTCTCTCTCTTTACCTGTCTGTCTCTGTCTTTACCTGTCTGTCTCTGTCTTTACCTGTCTGTCTCTCTCTTTACCTGTCTGTCTCTGTCTATCTCTCTCTTTACCTGTCTGTCTGTCTGTCTCTTTACCTGTCTGTATGTCTCTTTACCTGTCTGTCTCTGTCTTTACCTGTCTGTCTCTCTCTTTACCTGTCTGTCTCTGTCTATCTCTCTTTACCTGTCTGTCTCTGTCTTTACCTGTCTGTCTCTGTCTATCTCTCTCTTTACCTGTCTGTCTGTCTGTCTCTTTACCTGTCTGTCTCTCTCTTTACCTGTCTGTCTCTGTCTTTACCTGTCTGTCTCTGTCTTTAGCTGTCTGTCTCTGTCTATCTCTCTCTTTACCTGTCTGTCTGTCTGTCTCTTTACCTGTCTGTCTGTCTGTCTGTCTGTCTGTCTCTTTTCCTGTCTGTCTCTGTCTATCTCTCTCTTTACCTGTCTGTCTCTGTCTTTACCTGTCTGTCTCTGTCTTTACCTGTCTGTCTCTCTCTTTACCTGTCTGTCTCTGTCTATCTCTCTCTTTACCTGTCTGTCTGTCTGTCTGTCTCTTTACCTGTCTGTCTGTCTCTTTACCTGTCTGTCTCTCTCTTTACCTGTCTGTCTCTGTCTATCTCTCTCTTTACCTGTCTGTCTGTCTCTTTAACTGTCTTTACCTGTCTGTCTCTGTCTTTACCTGTCTATCTCTCTCTTTACCTGTCTGTCTCTGTCTTTACCTGTCTGTCTCTCTCTTTACCTGTCTGTCTGTCTCTGTCTATCTCTCTCTTTACCTGTCTGTCTGTCTCTGTCTATCTCTCTCTTTACCTGTCTGTCTCTGTCTGTCTCTTTACCTGTCTGTCTCTGTCTTTACCTGTCTGTCTCTGTCTATCTCTCTCTTTACCTGTCTGTCTGTCTCTTTAACTGTCTGTCTCTGTCTTTACCTGTCTGTCTCTGTCTTTACCTGTCTGTCTCTCTCTTTACCTGTCTGTCTCTGTCTATCTCTCTCTTTACCTGTCTGTCTGTCTCTTTAACTGTCTGTCTCTGTCTTTACCTGTCTGTTTCTGTCTATCTCTCTCTTTACCTGTCTGTCTGTCTCTTTAACTGTCGGTCTCTGTCTTTACCTGTCTGTCTCTGTCTTTATCTGTCTGTCTCTGTCTATCTCTCTCTTTACCTGTCTGTCTGTCTCTTTAACTGTCTGTCTCTGTCTTTACCTGTCTGTCTGTCTCTTTACCTGTCTGTCTCTGTCTTTACCTGTCTATCTCTCTCTTTACCTGTCTGTCTCTGTCTTTACCTGTCTGTCACTCTCTTTACCTGTCTGTCTGTCTCTGTCTATCTCTCTCTTGACCTGTCTGTCTGTCTCTTTAACTGTCTGTCTCTGTCTTTACCTGTCTGTCTGTCTCTCTCTTTACCTGTCTGTCTGTCTCTCTCTTTACCTGTCTATCTCTCTCTTTACCTGTCTGTCTGTCTCTGTCTTTACCTGTCTGTATGTCTCTCTCTTTACCTGTCTATCTCTCTCTTTACCTGTCTGTCTGTCTCTGTCTGTCTGTCTCTTTACCTGTCTGTCTGTCTGTCTCTGTCTATCTCTCTCTTTACCTGTCTGTCTGTCTCTTTAACTGTCTGTCTCTGTCTTTACCTGTCTGTCTGTCTCTCTCTTTACCTGTCTGTCTGTCTCTTTAACTGTCTGTCTCTGTTTTTACCTGTCTGTCTCTCAGGTGTATTGTCTTCGTTTGGGGGTGGAGTTTCTAATTTGGAGAATACAGGTGAGTGTCCAGGTGAGGTCTGTCTGACTTAATACATATATAGAGTTCTATCGAGACTAAATACATACTTACTCTATATATAACTGTTTACTATATTTATAAAGTATATATGGTAAACAGATATAATATATAATTATATATCAAATCTAAATACATGCATACAAATAGTTATATATTTATATAATAAGAGAATGAACTTCAGTTTTCTTCTCCAGGAACCGTCCATCAGTCGAGCCACGACTTCCTGCTGAGCCTGATGGGTGAGTCCAGCTGCTGCAGATGGGGGGGGGGGGGGGGGGTGGTGCAGGTGGAGGTGATACAGGTGGAGGTGGTACAAGTGGAGGTGGTACAGGTGGAGGTGGTACAAGTGGAGGTGGTACAAGTGGAGGTGGTACAGGTGGAGGTGGTACAGGTTGAGGTGGTACAAGTGGAGGTGGTACAGGTGGAGGTGGTGCAGGTGGAGGTGATACAGGTGGAGGTGGTGCAGGTGGTACAGGTGGAGGTGATACAGGTGGAGGTGGTACAAGTGGAGGTGGTACAAGTGGAGGTGGTGCAGGTGGAGGTGGTACAGGTGGAGGTGGTACAAGTGGAGGTGGTACAAGTGGAGGTGGTGCAGGTGGAGGTGATACAGGTGGAGGTGATACAGGTGGAGGTGGTACAAGTGGAGGTGGTACAAGTGGAGGTGGTGCAAGTGGAGGTGGTACAGGTGGAGGTGGTACAGGTGGAGGTGGTGCAGGTGGAGGTGGTGCAGGTGGAGGTGATACAGGTGGAGGTGGTGCAGGTGGTACAGGTGGAGGTGGTGCAGGTGGTGCAGGTGGAGGTGGTACAAGTGGAGGTGGTGCAAGTGGAGGTGGTGCAGGTGGAGGTGGTGGAGGTGGTACAGGTGGTGCAGGTGGTATAGGTGGAGGTGGTACAAGTGGAGGTGGTACAGGTGCAGGTGGTACAGGTGGAGGTGGTGCAGGTGGAGGTGGTACAAGTGGAGGTGGTGCAGGTGGAGGTGATACAGGTGGAGGTGGTACAGGTGGAGGTGATACAGGTGGAGGTGGTGCAGGTGGAGGTGGTGCAGGTGGAGGTGATACAGGTGGAGGTGGTGCAGGTGGAGGTGGTGCAGGTGGGTGCAGGTGGAGGTGGTGCAGGTGGAGGTGGTGCAGGTGGAGGTGGTGCAGGTAGAGGTGGTGCAGGTGGTACAGGTGGAGGTGGTGCAGGTGGAGGTGGTACAAGTGGAGGTGGTGCAGGTGCAGGTGGTACAAGTGGAGGTGGTGCAGGTGGTACAGGTGGAGGTGATACAGGTGGAGGTGGTGCAGGTGGAGGTGGTACAAGTGGAGGTGGTGCAGTTGGAGGTGATACAAGTGGAGGTGGTGCAGGTGGAGGTGATACAGGTGGAGGTGATACAGGTGGAGGTGGTACAGGTGGAGGTGGTGCAGGTGGAGGTGGTACAAGTGGAGGTGGTGCAGGTGGAGGTGATACAGGTGGAGGTGGTGCAGGTGGAGGTGGTACAGGTGGAGGTGGTGCAGGTGCAGGTGGTGCAGGTGGTACAGGTGGAGGTGATACAGGTGGAGGTGGTACAGGTGGAGGTGGTACAAGTGGAGGTGGTACAGGTGGAGGTGATACAGGTGGAGGTGGTGCAGGTGCAGGTGGTACAGGTGGAGGTGGTGCAGGTGCAGGTGGTGCAGGTGGTGGTGATACAGGTGGAGGTAGTGCAGGTAGAGGTGGTGCAGGTGGAGATGGTGCAGGTGGAGGTGGTACAGGTGGAGGTGGTACAGGTGGAGGTGGTACAGGTGGAGGTGATACAGGTGCAGGTGGTGCAGGTCGTACAGGTGGAGGTGGTACAGGTGGAGGTGATACAGGTGGAGGTAGTGCAGGTGGTACAAGTGGAGGTGGTACAGGTGGAGGTGGTATAGGTGGAGGTGGTACAGGTGGAGACAAGTGGAGGTGGTATAGGTGGAGGTGATACAGGTGGAGGTAGTGCAGGTGGAGGTGGTACAGGTGGAGGTGATACAGGTGCAGGTGGAGGTGGTACAGGTGGAGGTGATACAGGTGGAGGTGGTACAGGTGGAGGTGATACAGGTGGAGGTGGTGCAGGTGGAGATGGTACAGGTGGAGGTGATGCAGGTGGAGGTGGTACAGGTGGAGATGGTGCAGGTGGAGGTGGTACAGGTGGAGGTGATACAGGTGGAGGTGGTACAGGTGGAGGTGGTGCAGGTGGAGATGGTGCAGGTGGAGGTGGTGCAGGTGGAACAGGTGGAGGTGATACAGGTGGAGGTAGTGCAGGTGGAGGTGGTACAAGTGGAGGTGGTACAGGTGGAGATGGTATAGGTGGAGGTGGTACAGGTGGAGATAAGTGGAGGTGGTATAGGTGGAGGTGATACAGGTGGAGGTAGTATAGGTGGTACAGGTGGAGACAAGTGGAGGTGGTATAGGTGGAGGTGATACAGGTGGAGGTAGTATAGGTGGTACAGGTGGAGACAAGTGGAGGAGGTATAGGTGGAGGTGGTACAGGTGGAGGTAGTGCAGGTGGAGGTGGTACAAGTGGAGGTGGTACAGGTGGAGGTGATACAGGTGGAGGTAGTGCAGGTGGAGGTAGTGCAGGTGGAGGTGGTACAAGTGGAGGTGATACAGGTGGAGGTGATACAGGTGGAGGTGATACAGGTGGAGGTGATACAGGTGGAGGTGATACAGGTGGAGGTGATACAGGTTTTCACATGTCATCACGTTATTATTCACGTTATTCATCACATGTTATTCATCACATGAATGTTATTCAGGTGTGACAGCCGGTCAGAAAAGCGGCTCCAGTCTGGAATCACCTTCAGGTACTGAACCCATCTACAGGTGTCATGTGACCGGACTAAAGGTGTTAAGGTTGAGCAGCGCAGGGAGGACCCAAGTGCAGACAGACAATTGTTTAACAGCAAAAAGCCTTTATTCAAGGCAACAGGATCAACAAGAAACCAGACAGGAACTCTATCTCCTTCTAAGCACAAAAAGGAACCCACAAAACCCCAACAGAAAACAAGAACTTAAATACACACATGGCCAATCAAGAGGACAAGACACAGCTGGGGAGGGAAAACACAAAGACACAGGTGAACAGAATCAGGTAATCACACAGGAGGGAAAACACAGACAGGAAACAAATACACACGACAGACAGGGGGTGAACATCCTTGAATGAAAAACAGGAAGCCGACAGTCCTAGACAACTCCAAAATAAAACATAAAATAAACAGATCCTAACATAATTCCCCCCTCAAGGGACGGATCCCAGACGTCCCTAAAAAGTCAAAAAGGTCAAGACGGGCGGATGGAGGGGTCTGGAGGAGGGATTTGGGCGGGCGGCACGGGGCACGGCAGAGGTCGAGAAGGGGGACTAAGGCGGACGGCCCGGGGGGCAAATCAGAGGCCGAGAAGGGGGACTCGGGCGGACGGCCCGGGGGCAAGGTAGAGGCCAAGAAGGGGGACTCATGCAGACGGCCCGGGGGAACAGCAACAGAACAGGGAAGTCCGCGGCGGGGAAACTCAGGGGGCCGAAGACAGGGGTGAAAGCCTCGTCGGGATAAATTAGGGGGCCGGGCTCGAGGGCGAAGGCAGCGACTGGCAAAGTCAGGGGGCCAGGCTCGAGGGCGAAGGCATCGGCTGGGGAACTCAGGGGGCCGGGCTCGAGGGCGAAGGCCACGGCTGGGGAACTCAGGGGGCCAGGCTCGAGGGCGAAGACCGCCGCTGGGGAACTCAGGGGGCCAGGCTCGAGGGCGAAGACCGCGGCTGGGGAACTCAGGGAGCCGGGCTCGAGAGCGAAGGCCGCGGCTGGGGAACTCAGGGGGCCGGGCTCGAGGGCGAGCAAGAAGGCGGCGACAGGACAGCTCCAGAGGACAGGCAGGAAGGCAGTGCTGGGACAGCTCTGGAGGACGAGCAGGGAACGGAGCCGTCGCGACAGGTGTAGACGGAACCCCCGACGGGACAGGCACAGACGGGAACCTGGACAGAACATGGGCTGGTGTCAGTGGAACCCCGGACGGAGCAAGGGCTGGTGTCGACTGGACCCCAGACGGAGCAAGGGCTGGTGTCGACTGGACCCCAGACGTCAACGGGACCCCCAACAGAACTGGACAAAGTGTAGGCAGGACCCCCGGTGGGTCAGGATCTGGTGGCAGCTGAACCTCTGGCTGAACAGGATTCAGAGCTGGCTTGACCTCCGATGGAACAGGTGTTGGCGGGACAGGTGTCGGCGGGACCCCCAACAGGTCAGGCAACGGAGTTGGCAGGACTCCCGGCGAGACCCCCAACGGAACAGAACATAGGACTGGCAGGACCCCCGGCAGAAAAGTAGTCGGCGGGTCCCCCAACGGGATATGGGGTTGGCAGGACCCTCAGCGGAACCCCCAACGAAACAGGACATGGAGTCGGCAGGATCCCCGACGAAACAGGATATGGGGTTGGCAGGACCCCCGGCATAACAGTAGTCGGCGGGACCCCCAACAGGACAGGACACAGAGTTGGCAGGACCCCCGGCGAGACAGGTGACGGCGGGACCCCCAACGGAACAGGACACAGAGTTGGCAGGACCCCCAGCGGAACCCCCAACGGATCAGGACATGGGGTTGGTAGGACCCCCGGCAGAACAGTAGTCGACGGGACCCCCAACGAGACAGGACATGGGGTTGGCTGGACCACCGGCGGGATAGTAGTCAGGGGGGACCCCCAAAGGGGCAAGACAAGGGGTTGGCAGGACCCCCAGCGAAACAGGTGTCGGCTGGCACAGGACATGGAGTTGGCAGAAGGGACTAGAGAAGGGATTAGAGAAGGGACCAGAGAAGGGACTTGGAAAGGGACTTGAGTAAGGACTTGAGAAGGGACTTGAGAAGGGACTTGAGAAGAGAGTAGGGACTTGAGTAGGGACTTGAGTAGGGAATGGAGAGGGGACTGGAGAAGGGACTAGAGAAGGGACTTGAGAAGGGACTTGAGAAGGGACTTGAGGAGGGACTTGAGGAGGGACTTGAGTAGGGACTTGAGTAGGGACTAGAGAAAGGACTAGAGAAGGGACTAGAGAAGAGATTAGAGAAGGGACTTGAGGAGGGACTAGAGGAGGGACTAGAGGAGGGACTAGAGGAGGGACTAGAGGAGGGACTTGAGAAGGGACTTGAGTAGGGACTTGAGTAGGGACTAGAGTAGGGACTAGAGTAGGGACTAGAGAAGAGACTAGAGAAGGGACTTGAGGAGGGACTAGAGGAGGGACCATGGCTGCTGGGGCCGGTACTGGAGCCGGAATCATGGCTTCTGGGTCTGGGACCATGGCGGGCACGAGCTGGAATCCTGGCCTTGCGTTTCCTTCCATGCTGCCTTGAAGCCTTGTGGAGGCTCAGAGGTCCTCCAAAAGCCAGACGAGACCCAGCGAAAGGGTCCTTGAAAGGAGCCTTGTTGGGAACTGTGACCGGGAGGGGGCTAGCAGGCCGGGGAACAGGTTTGACCTCAAAGCTACCGAAAAAGTCCTCCACCCACTCGGGTAGTAACTCCCTTAACCAGGGCCTTGAGGTTACTTCTTGGCGTGCCGTAGAAATAATTGACTGCCTCTCTTCTCTACTGGAGGCATATCGACAGTCATTTTTTAAGCACATTAAATTGTACGTCACCTCGGACAGGCTGTCTGCTGGGTCCATTCTCGGTGGGTTCCTTCTGTTAAGGTTGAGCAGCGCAGGGAGGACCCAAGTGCAGACAGACGATTGTTTAACAGCAAAAAACCTTTATTCAAAGCAACAGGATCAACAAGAAACCAGACAGGAACTCTATCTCCTTCTAAGCACAAAAAGGAACCCACGAAACCCCAACAGAAAACAAGAACTTAAATACACACATGGCCAATCAAGAGGACAAGACACAGCTGGGGAGGGAAAACACAAAGACACAGGTGAACAGAATCAGGTAATCACACAGGAGGGAAAACACAGACAGGAAACAAATACACACATGACAGACAGGGGGTGAACATCCTTGAATGAAAAACAGGAAGCCGACAGTCCTAGACAACTCCAAAATAAAACATAAAATAAACAGATCCTAACAAAAGGTGTCATGTGACCGGACTAAAGGTGTCATGTGACCGGACTAAAGGTGTCATGTGACCTGACTAAAGGTGTCATGTGACCTGACTGGTAACAATAACCGTCCAGTGATGAGGTTGAAGTTAAATACTTTGAGGATGATTTCATTATGTGTGTTAGCTGTATTCATTCATGTGTGAACAGAAGCCTAGCTTAAAAAACCACAGACTTAATATTATACTACATGATATTATATTGTATTACATTATCCTATATAACATGATATTAAAGTATATTATTCAATATTATATTACATGATATAACATTATATTATGTTGGTGGCAGTAAAGTCTCTTCTCTCTTGATAAAGATCATGACATCAGAGTCGACCAATCAGGACCAGACCACGCCTCTTCTGACCAAGCACTGCCCAGCTCTCTCTCAGACTCCTCCCTCTCAGCAGCCCAGGGAGGTGAGAGACTTTTAATCTGAATATCTACTGAGGCTTTTACTCTGAAAACCCGGGAAGACTTTTATACTGACTTTTATTCTGAAAATACAAAAATTATTTCTGCTCATATTTAAAGGGGACCTATCATGCAAAATGCACTTTTACCTCATTCACACCAACGCAACTCCGGTTCAAGCTCCGTGCTAGAGCTTTTCAGGTTCAGAACCGGTTCTTCGGTGTAGCTCCGGCTCTTTTCACACCGCCCAGAGTCCGACTGGTGCTGCGTCATTGCGTCATCGTTTGCGTCATGACGTAACCGTTTGCGTGCCTGCTTCATAAAGCCAACCCCGCGCAGAAACCCCTCACAGCTGACACAACAACAACAACAACAATGGCCGATTGTGCTCCAGCTTCCTCTGCACCTCTTCAGAAGACCAGGTTCCCAGCAGGCAGCTGGTCTCTTCAGTGGACCACTGCTGCTTGTTAAGTTTCTCCATCGTTGTGTACAAACCGGATAAGACGCCGGCTTGTTGTTGTTGTTCAGGAGTTGATCCCGCCCCTGCCCCTGCCCCCGCCTCGACGTCAGCGTGACGTATGCGGTGCTTTTGCTCTGGCCGGACAATTTTTTGGTGCTTGAAACGAACCGGATTCCGGAGCTAAGAGGCGGCTCCGCTGCGGTGTGAACAGGAAAACCCGGTGCTTTTCAAGCTCCAGCTCCGAACCGGCCCTGAAGCACCGTTGGTGTGAATGAGGTATACGTGATGTCTTCTCTACATCTGCATCCTCAGAAAATAAAAACCTTCTCTCTTTTCCTCCATACCCAAATCTTTTAAAAACGGAGTTACAACGAGCGGATACAGATTCCATCCGAACTCATATCAACTCGGCAGCGGACCCACAGAAACATACTGTTTCAGAAATAATCCTTGATGTGGTTTAGAACAGGATGGCGTTTTATCACAACAGAATTTAACTTTATCTCCGGTAGAATTCTGATCAGGCATTAGCTCCGCCTCCTCTTCTTTCTTTTTTTTCAAGCTAAGGACCCAAGAACCTTGTTTCTCTAACAGGGCTTCAAAAGAGGGGTTTGAGCTGCAATTCTGTTTGGGATAGGTCCACTTTAAGTAAAGGGTTTATTTCCTTTGTTCTTCATCAGCTGCAGCTTCATCATCGTCAAACAGTGAAAATGAACCAGTGGACATAGGTGAACACACACACACACACACACACACACACACACACACACACACACACACACACACACACACACACACACACACACACACACACACACACACACACACACACACACACACACACACACACACACACACACACACACACACACACACACACACACACACACACACACCTTTATGCACAAAAGTACATCTGCAGTATTAGTACAAGTAATACAGTAGTATTAGAATAAGCAGTATTAGTATAAGTAATACTGCAGTATTAGTATAAGTGTTGCTGCAGTATTAGTACAAGTGTTACTGCAGTATTAGTACAAGTGTTACTGCAGTATTAGTACAAGTGTTACTGCAGTATTACTATAAGTAATACAGTAGTATTAGTACAAGTGTTACTGCAGTATTAGTATAAGTAATACAGTAGTATTAGTACAAGTGTTACTGCAGTATTAGTATAAGTGGTACAGTAGTATTAGTATAGTAATACAGTAGTATTAGTATAGTATTACAGTAGTATTAGTATTGTATTACAGTAGTATTAGTATAGTATTACAGTAGTATTACAGTAGTATTAGTATAGTATTACAGTAGTATTAGTATAGTAATACAGTAGTATTAGTATTGTATTACAGTAGTATTAGTATAGTATTACAGTAGTATTACAGTAGTATTAGTATTAGTATAGTATTACAGTAGTATTAGTATAGTATTACAGTAGTATTAGTATAGTAATACAGTAGTATTAGTATAGTATTACAGTAGTATTAGTATAGTATTACAGTAGTATTACAGTAGTATTACAGTAGTATTACAGTAGTATTAGTATAAGTATTACAGTAGTATTGCAGTAGTATTAGTATAGTATTACAGTAGTATTACAGTAGTATTAGTATAGTATTACAGTAGTATTAGTGTAAGTATTACAGTAGTATTACAGTAGTATTAGTATAGTATTACAGTAGTATTAGTATAGTATTACAGTAGTATTAGTATAGTATTACAGTAGTATTACAGTAGTATTAGTATAGTATTACAGTAGTATTAGTATAAGTATTACAGTAGTATTACAGTAGTATTAGTATAGTATTACAGTAGTATTAGTATAGTATTACAGTAGTATTAGTATAGTATTACAGTAGTATTACAGTAGTATTAGTATAAGTATTACAGTAGTATTAGTATAGTATTACAGTAGTATTACAGTAGTATTAGTATAGTATTACAGTAGTATTACAGTAGTATTAGTATAGTATTACAGTAGTATTAGTATAAGTATTACAGTAGTATTAGTATAAGTATTACAGTAGTATTACAGTAGTATTAGTATAGTATTACAGTAGTATTAGTATAGTATTACAGTAGTATTAGTATAGTATTACGGTAGTATTACAGTAGTATTAGTATAGTATTACAGTAGTATTAGTATAAGTATTACAGTAGCATTACAGTAGTATTAGTATAGTATTACAGTAGTATTAGTATAGTATTACAGTAGTATTAGTATAGTATTACAGTAGTATTAGTATAGTATTAGTATAGTATTACAGTAGTATTACAGTAGTA
>JAPTMU010000254.1:190636-200636 GCA_028583405.1 Pogonophryne albipinna
ATCACAGACTCGTGCAGTCACAGACTCGTGTAGTCACAGACTCAATCACAGACTCGTGTAGTCACAGACTCGTGTAATCACAGACTCGTGTAGTCACAGACTCGTGTAATCACAGATTCAATCACAGACTCGTGTAGTCACAGACTCGTGTAATCACAGACTCGTGTAGTCACAGACTCGTGTAATCACAGACTTGTGTAGTCACAGACTCGTGTAGTCACAGACTTGTGTAATCACAGACTCGTGTAGTCACAGACTCAATCACAGACTCGTGTAGTCACAGACTCGTGTAATCACAGACTCAATCACAGACTCGTGTAATCACAGACTCGTGTAATCACAGACTTGTGTGATCACAGACTCGTGTAGTCACCGACTCGTGTAGTCACAGACTGATTTAATCACAGACTCGTGTAGTCACAGACTCAATCACAGACTCGTGTAGTCACAGACTCGTGTAGTCACAGACTCAATCACAGACTCGTGTAGTCACAGACTCGTGTAATCACAGACTTGTGTAATCACAGACTCGTGTAGTCACAGACTCGTGTAGTCACAGACTGACTCAATCACAGACTCGTGTAGTCACAGACTCGTGTAGTCACAGACTCAATCACAGACTCGTGTAGTCACAGACTCAATCACAGACTCGTGTAGTCACAGACTCGTGTAGTCACAGACTGACTCAATCACAGACATGTGTAGTCACAGACTCAATCACAGACTCGTGCAGTCACAGACTCGTGTAGTCACAGACTCGTGTAGTCACAGACTTGTGTAGTCACAGACTCGTGTAATCACAGACTCAATCACAGACTTGTGTAGTCACAGACTCGTGTAATCACAGACTCGTGTAGTCACAGACTCGTGTAATCACAGACTCAATCACAGACTCATGTAGTCACAGACTCGTGTAGTCACAGACTCGTGTAATCACAGACTCGTGTAATCACAGACTCAATCACAGACTCGTGTAATCACAGACTCGTGTAGTCACAGACTCAATCACAGACTCGTGTAGTCACAGACTCGTGTAATCACAGACTCAATCACAGACTCGTGTAATCACAGACTTGTGTAATCACAGACTCGTGTAGTCACAGACTTGTGTAGTCACAGACTGACTTAATCACAGACTTGTGTAATCACAGACTCGTGTAGTCACAGACTCAATCACAGACTCGTGTAGTCACAGACTCAATCACAGACTCGTGTAATCACAGACTCAATCACAGACTCGTGTAATCACAGACTCAATCACAGACTCGTGTAGTCACAGACTCAATCACAGACTCGTGTAGTCACAGACTCGTGTAGTCACAGACTGACTCAATCGCAGACTCGTGTAGTCACAGACTCAATCACAGACTTGTGTAGTCACACTCGTGTAGTCACAGACTCAATCACAGACTTGTGTAGTCACAGACTCGTGTAGTCACAGACTCGTGTAGTCACAGACTCAATCACAGACTTGTGTAATCACAGACTCGTGTAGTCACAGACTCGTGTAGTCACAGACTCGTGTAATCACAGACTCGTGTAGTCACAGACTCAATCACAGACTCAATCACAGACTCGTGTAGTCACAGACTCAATCACAGACTCGTGTAATCACAGACTCGTGTAGTCACAGACTCGTGTAGTCACAGACTCGTGTAATCGCAGACTCGTGTGGTCACAGACTCAATCACAGACTTGTGTCGCCACAGACTCGTGTAATCACAGACTCAATCACAGACTTGTGTAGTCACAGACTCGTGTAATCACAGACTCGTGTAATCACAGACTCGTGTAATCACAGACTCAATCACCGACTCGTGTAATCACAGACTCGTGTAGTCACAGACTCAATCACAGACTCGTGTAGTCACAGACTCGTGTAGTCACAGACTCAATCACAGACACGTGTAGTCACAGACTCGTGTAATCACAGACTCGTGTAAATACAGACTTGTGTAGTCACAGACTCGTGTAATCACAGACTTGTGTAATCACAGACTCGTGTAGTCACAGACTCGTGTAGTCACAGACTCAATCACAGACTCGTGTAGTCACAGACTCAATCACAGACTTGTGTAGTCACAGACTCGTGTAGTCACAGACTTGTGTAGTCACAGACTCAATCACAGACTTGTGTAATCACAGACTCGTGTAGTCACAGACTCGTGTAGTCACAGACTCGTGTAATCACAGACTCAATCACAGACTCGTGTAATCACAGACTCGTGTAGTCACAGACTCAATCACAGACTCGTGTAGTCACAGACTCGTGTAGTCACAGACTCAATCACAGACACGTGTAGTCACAGACTCGTGTAATCACAGACTCGTGTAAATACAGACTTGTGTAGTCACAGACTCGTGTAATCACAGACTTGTGTAATCACAGACTCGTGTAGTCACAGACTCGTGTAGTCACAGACTCAATCACAGACTTGTGTAGTCACAGACTCAATCACAGACTTGTGTAATCACAGACTCGTGTAATCACAGACTCGTGTAATCACAGACTCAATCACAGACTCGTGTAGTCACAGACTCGTGTAATCACAGACTCGTGTAATCACAGACTCATTTAGTCACAGACTCGTGTAATCACAGACTCGTGTTGTCACAGACTCGTGTAATCACAGACTTGTGTAATCACAGACTTGTGTAATCACAGACTCGTGTAGTCACAGACTCGTGTAGTCACAGACTGACTCAATCACAGACTCGTGTAGTCACAGACTTGTGTAGTCACAGACTCAATCACAGACTCGTGTAGTCACAGACTCAATCACAGACTTGTGTAGTCACAGACTCGTGTAGTCACAGACTGACTCAATCACAGACTTGTGTAGTCACAGACTCAATCACAGACTCGTGCAGTCACAGACTCGTGTAGTCACAGACTCGTGTAATCACAGACTCGTGTAGTCACAGACTCGTGTAATCACAGACTCAATCACAGACTTGTGTAGTCACAGACTCGTGTAATCACAGACTCGTGTAGTCACAGACTCGTGTAATCACAGACTCAATCACAGACTCATGTAGTCACAGACTCGTGTAGTCACAGACTCGTGTAGTCACAGACTCGTGTAATCACAGACTTGTGTAATCACAGACTCAATCACAGACTTGTGTAATCACAGACTCGTGTAGTCACAGACTCAATCACAGACTCGTGTAGTCGCAGACTCGTGTAATCACAGACTCAATCACAGACTCGTGTAATCACAGACTTGTGTAATCACAGACTCGTGTAGTCACAGACTTGTGTAGTCACAGACTGACTTAATCACAGACTTGTGTAATCACAGACTCGTGTAGTCACAGACTCAATCACAGACTCGTGTAATCACAGACTCAATCACAGACTCGTGTAATCACAGACTCAATCACAGACTCGTGTAGTCACAGACTCAATCACAGACTCGTGTAGTCACAGACTCGTGTAGTCACAGACTCAATCACAGACTTGTGTAGTCACAGACTCGTGTAGTCACAGACTTGTGTAGTCACAGACTCAATCACAGACTTGTGTAATCACAGACTCGTGTAGTCACAGACTCGTGTAGTCACAGACTTGTGTAATCACAGACTCAATCACAGACTCGTGTAGTCACAGACTCAATCACAGACTCAATCACAGACTCGTGTAGTCACAGACTCAATCACAGACTCGTGTAATCACAGACTCGTGTAGTCACAGACTCGTGTAATCGCAGACTCGTGTAGTCACAGACTCGTGTAGTCACAGACTCAATCACAGACTTGTGTAGTCACAGACTCGTGTAATCACAGACTCAATCACAGACTCGTGTAGTCACAGACTCGTGTAGTCACAGACTCGTGTAATCACAGACTCAATCACAGACTCGTGTAATCACAGACTCGTGTAGTCACAGACTCAATCACAGACTCGTGTAGTCACAGACTCGTGTAGTCACAGACTCAATCACAGACACGTGTAGTCACAGACTCGTGTAATCACAGACTCAATCACAGACTTGTGTAATCACAAACTCAATCACAGACTCGTGTAATCACAGACTCGTGTAATCACAGACTCAATCACAGACTCGTGTAGTCACAGACTCGTGTAATCACAGACTCGTGTAATCACAGACTCATTTAGTGACAGACTCGTGTAATCACAGACTCGTGTTGTCACAGACTCGTGTAATCACAGACTTGTGTAATCACAGACTTGTGTAATCACAGACTCGTGTAGTCACAGACTCGTGTAGTCACAGACTGACTCAATCACAGACTCGTGTAGTCACAGACTTGTGTAGTCACAGACTCAATCACAGACTTGTGTAGTCACAGACTCAATCACAGACTTGTGTAGTCACAGACTCGTGTAGTCACAGACTGACTCAATCACAGACTTGTGTAGTCACAGACTCAATCACAGACTCGTGCAGTCACAGACTCGTGTAGTCACAGACTCGTGTAATCAAAGACTCGTGTAGTCACAGACTCAATCACAGACTCGTGTAATCACAGACTCGTGTAGTCACAGACTCGTGTAATCACAGACTCGTGTAATCACAGACTCAATCACAGACTCGTGTAATCAAAGACTCGTATAGTCACAGACTCAATCACAGACTTGTGTAGTCACAGACTCGTGTAATCACAGACTCGTGTAGTCTAAGACTCAATCACAGACTTGTGTAGTCACAGACTCGTGTAGTCACAGACTCGGGTAATCACAGACTCGTGTAATCACAGACTTGTGCAGTCACAGACTCATGTAGTCACAGACTCGCATAGTCACGGACTCGCGTAATCACAGACTCATGTAATCACAGACTTGTGTAATCACAGACTCGTGTAGTCACGGACTCAATCACAGACTCGTATAGTCACAGACTCGTGTAATCAAAGACTCGTGTAATCACAGACTCGTGTAATCAAAGACTCGTGAAGTCACAGACTCGTGTAGTCACAGACTCAATCACAGACTCGTGTAGTCACAGACTCAATCACAGACTCGTGTAATCACAGACTCAATCACAGACTCGTGTAGTCACAGACTTGTGTAGTCACAGACTCGTGTAATCACAGACTCCTGTAGTCACAGACTCGTGTAATCACAGACTTGTGTAGTCTAAGACTCAATCACAGACTTGTGTAGTCACAGACTCGTGTAGTCACAGACTCAATCACAGACTCGTGTAATCACAGACTCAATCACAGACTCGTGTAGTCACAGACTTGTGTAGTCACAGACTCGTGTAGTCACAGACTCACGTAATCACAGACTTGTGTAATCACAGACTCGTGTAGTCACGGACTCAATCACAGACTCGTGTAGTCACAGACTCGTGTAATCACAGACTCAATCACAGACTCGTGAAGTCACAGACTCGTGTAGTCACAGACTCAATCACAGACTCGTGTAGTCACAGACTCGTGTAATCACAGACTCGTGTAATCACAGACTCAATCACAGACTCCTGTAATCACAGACTCGTGTAATCACAGACTCGTGTAATCAAAGACTCGTGTAATCACAGACTTGTGTAGTCACAGACTCAATCACAGACTTGTGTAGTCACAGACTCGTGTAGTCACAGACTCAATCACAGACTCGTGTAATCACAGACTTGTGTAATCACAGACTCGTATAGTCACAGACTCGTGTAATCAAAGACTCGTGTAATCACAGACTCGTGTAATCACAGACTCGTGTAAACAAAGACTTGTGTAGTCACAGACTCAATCACAGACTCGTGTAGTCACAGACTCGTGTAGTCACAGACTCAATCACAGACTTGTGTAATCACAGACTCGTGTAGTCACAGACTCGTGTAATCAAAGACTCGTGTAGTCACAGACTCAATCACAGACTCGTGTAATCACAGACTCGTGTAGTCACAGACTCGTGTAATCACAGACTCGTGTAATCACAGACTCAATCACAGACTCGTGTAATCAAAGACTCGTATAGTCACAGACTCGTGTTATCACAGACTCGTGTAGTCACAGACTTGTGCAATCAAAGACTTGTGTAGTCACAGACTCAATCACAGACTCGTGTAATCAAAGACTTGTGTAGTCACAGACTCGTGTAGTCACAGACTCGTGTAATCACAGACTCGTGTAGTCACAGACTCAATCACAGACTCTTGTAATCAAAGACTCGTGTAGTCACAGACTCGTGTAATCACAGACTCGTGTAATCAAAGACTCGTGTAGTCACAGACTCGTGTAATCAAAGACTCGTGTAATCACAGACTCGTGTAGTCACAGACTCAATCACAGACTCGTGTAATCACAGACTCAATCACAGACTCGTGTAGTCACAGACTTGTGTAGTCACAGACTCGTGTAGTCACAGACTCAATCACAGACTCGTGTAATCACAGACTCAATCACAGACTCGTGTAGTCACAGACTTGTGTAGTCACAGACTCGTGTAGTCACAGACTCACGTAATCACAGACTTGTGTAATCACAGACTCGTGTAGTCACGGACTCAATCACAGACTCGTGTAGTCACAGACTTGTGTAATCACAGACTCAATCACAGACTCGTGAAGTCACAGACTCGTGTAGTCACAGACTCAATCACAGACTCGTGTAGTCACAGACTCGTGTAATCACAGACTCAATCACAGACTCCTGTAATCACAGACTCGTGTAATCACAGACTCGTGTAATCAAAGACTCGTGTAATCACAGACTCGTGTAGTCACAGACTCAATCACAGACTTGTGTAGTCACAGACTCGTGTAGTCACAGACTCAATCACAGACTCGTGTAATCACAGACTTGTGTAATCACAGACTCGTATAGTCACAGACTCGTGTAATCAAAGACTCGTGTAATCACAGACTCGTGTAATCACAGACTCGTGTAAACAAAGACTTGTGTAGTCACAGATTCGTGTAGTCACAGACTCAATCACAGACTTGTGTAATCACAGACTCGTGTAGTCACAGACTCGTGTAATCAAAGACTCGTGTAGTCACAGACTCAATCACAGACTCGTGTAATCACAGACTCGTGTAGTCACAGACTCGTGTAATCACAGACTCGTGTAATCACAGACTCAATCACAGACTCGTGTAATCAAAGACTCGTATAGTCACAGACTCGTGTTATCACAGACTCGTGTAGTCACAGACTTGTGTAATCAAAGACTTGTGTAGTCACAGACTCAATCACAGACTCGTGTAATCAAAGACTTGTGTAGTCACAGACTCGTGTAGTCACAGACTCGTGTAATCAAAGACTTGTGTAGTCACAGACTCGTGTAGTCACAGACTCGTGTAATCACAGACTCGTATAGTCACAGACTCGTGTTATCACAGACTCGTGTAGTCACAGACTTGTGTAATCAAAGACTTGTGTAGTCACAGACTCAATCACAGACTCGTGTAATCAAAGACTTGTGTAGTCACAGACTCGTGTAGTCACAGACTCGTGTAATCACAGACTCGTGTAGTCACAGACTCAATCACAGACTCTTGTAATCAAAGACTCGTGTAGTCACAGACTCGTGTAATCAAAGACTCGTGTAATCACAGACTCGTGTAGTCACAGACTCGTGTAATCACAGACTCAATCACAGACTCGTGTAGTCACAGACTCAATCACAGACTCGTGTAATCACAGACTCGTGTAGTCACAGACTCAATCACAGACTTGTGTAATCAAAGACTCGTGTAGTCACAGACTCGTGTAATCAAAGACTCGTGTAATCACAGCCTCGTGTAATCAAAGACTCGTGTAATCACAGCCTCGTGTAATCAAAGACTCGTGTAGTCACAGACTCGTGTAGTCACAGACTCAATCACAGACTCGTGTAGTCACAGACTCAATCACAGACTCGTGTAGTCACAGACTCGTGTAGTCACAGACTCGTGTAATCACAGCCTCGTGTAATCAAAGACTCGTGTAATCAAAGACTCGTGTAGTCACAGACTCAATCACAGACTCGTGTAGTCACAGACTCAATCACAGACTCGTGTAGTCACAGACTCGTGTAGTCACAGACTCGTGTAATCACAGACTCAATCACAGACTCGTGTAGTCACAGACTCGTGTAATCACAGACTCAATCACAGACTCGTGTAGTCACAGACTCGTGTAGTCACAGACTCGTGTAATCACAGACTCAATCACAGACTTGTGTAGTCACAGACTCGTGTAATCACAGACTTGTGTAATCAAAGACTCGTGTAATCACAGACTCATGTATGATTCATCTTTTAGTTTCAGACCCAACAGGAACTCCCCTGGACTCCAGTAAGTTACTTTAATTTACACAGAAGAAGAAATTTGGTTTTTCTTCTGGAGGTATTAAAGTGTGTGTGTGTCCTGTGTGTTTTAGGTCATCCAGCCCTCACAGACCACACACACACAGCTGGTGAGTTTAAAATGTTACCTGTGTTTGCTGTGTGTTACCTGTGTATCCTGTGTGTTACCTGTGTTTGTGTTAGCTGTGTGTGTGTTTCCTGTGTGTTAGCTGTGTGTGTGTGTTTCCTGTGTTTCCTGTGTGTGATAGCTGTGTGTGTGTTAGCTGTGTGTGTGTTTCCTGTGTGTGTGTTAGCTGTGTGTGTGTGTTTCCTGTGTGTGTGTTAGCTGTGTGTGTGTTTCCTGTGTGTGTTAGCTGTGTGTGTGTTAGCTGTGTGTGTTTCCTGTGTGTGTGTGTGTGTGTTAGCTGTGTGTGTGTTTCCTGTGTGTTAGCTGTGTGTGTTTCCTGTGTGTTAGCTGTGTGTGTTTCCTGTGTGTTAGCTGTGTGTGTGTGTTTCCTGTGTTTCCTTTGTGTGTGTTAGCTGTGTGTGTGTGTGTGTGTGTTAGCTGTGTGTGTTTCCTGTGTGTTAGCTGTGTGTGTGTGTTTCCTGTGTTTCCTGTGTGTGATAGCTGTGTGTGTGTTAGCTGTGTGTGTGTTTCCTGTGTGTGTGTTAGCTGTGTGTGTGTGTTTCCTGTGTGTGTGTTAGCTGTGTGTGTGTTAGCTGTGTGTGTGTTTCCTGTGTGTGTGTTAGCTGTGTGTGTGTTTCCTGTGTGTGTGTTAGCTGTGTGTGTGTTAGCTGTGTGTTAGCTGTGTGTGTTTCCTGTGTGTGTGTGTGTTTCCTGTGTGTGTGTTTCCTGTGTGTTAGCTGTGTGTTTCCTGTGTGTTAGCTGTGTGTGTGTGTCCTGTGTCTTTCCTGTGTGTGTTAGCTGTGTGTGTGTTTCCTGTGTGTTAGCTGTGTGTGTGTGTTTCCTGTGTGTTAGCTGTGTGTGTGTGTTTCCTGTGTGTTAGCTGTGTGTGTGTTTCCTGTGTGTGTGTGTGTTTCCTGTGTGTTAGCTGTGTGTGTTAGTTTCCTGTGTGTTAGCTGTGTGTGTGTGTGTGTTAGCTGTGTGTGTTTCCTGTGTGTTTCCTGTGTGTTAGCTGTGTGTGTGTTTCCTGTGTGTTAGCTGTGTGTGTGTTTCCTGTGTGTTAGCTGTGTGTGTTTCCTGTGTGTTAGCTGTGTGTGTGTGTTTCCTGTGTGTTAGCTGTGTGTGTTTCCTGTGTGTTAGCTGTGTGTGTTACCTGTGTGTTAGCTGTGTGTGTGTTTCCTGTGTGTTAGCTGTGTGTGTGTGTTTCCTGTGTGTTAGCTGTGTGTGTTTCCTGTGTGTTAGCTGTGTGTGTTTCCTGTGTGTTAGCTGTGTGTGTTACCTGTGTGTTAGCTGTGTGTGTGTTACCTGTGTGTTAGCTGTGTGTGTGTTTCCTGTGTGTTAGCTGTGTGTGTGTTTCCTGTGTGTTAGCTGTGTGTGTGTTTCCTGTGTGTTTCCTGTGTGTTAGCTGTGTCCTGTGCAGGTGCTGAAGGCTTGTTCTTTCTGTTCTCTTGGTTCTGCTTGTTCTCTGCAGGTCCAATCACTGAACAGTACAACCCATCTGGTCCGGGTCCTGAAGGTGTGTATTCTTCATTATGTGATGTAGCTCACCTGAGAAACTTCTGAAATATACACCTGGTACCAAAAATATCACGCTGCTTTTTTTGAGCGCATATTGGTGTTTCATGATGAAGACAAC
>JAPTMU010000254.1:203136-248136 GCA_028583405.1 Pogonophryne albipinna
ATCCAAACTATAACATATAATAAGTACCCTGTATCAAGATTGATGCAAAACAAGTTAAATTTGACCTTTTTAGAGAGGTTTAGAAAAATAAAGTCCAGGCGGACTCACCTCTGGGTAATTTGGGAACCATCAGTTCCATTTGAACTTTTTCACTGTAAAAATCATTTTATTACTTTGAATTTTCACTATAGGTATTCATTCCATCCAAATACAACTGTTGTGAAAAAAATAAAAAATAAAAATAAAATATAAGAACATACTCTGTTATCCTCTTAGGCAAGGCAAGTTTATTTATATAGCACTTATAGGCCCCACGGACCGAAATCGCGTCATTTGCAGGAAACAACGTCTAAGGAACCTTACTATTTAATAAACTATGAATATTTTATATCCATCTAACGGGAAAAAACTCATTTAACTGATCTTTTTCATTTATTTAAAAAAAAACAACACAATGCTAACAGTGAGCATCTGAATTAGCCCCGAGCGAAAAATGCTAACCTATTACTGCACCGAAAATCACTCCTAGCTCCCTTATTACTTATCCTAGCTCCCTTATTACTTATCCTAGCTGCACATCCAACACATCGTTTTTGATCGTAAAGACACAGAATCTAACGGTGCCCACCTCAACACTGAAAGATACAAACTTGCGACGTTATCAACAAAAACGTACATCAAAACAAGTGGCGCTAGGTACTAGCATGCGCTAGGCTAATGGCTTACCTTCCTCTTTGCCTGGTCTAAACTGGTCTTCAATGGCATTAAAACGATAAAAACGATGATGTAGTTAATCCATAGGTTAATATCCAATGTGGCTGTGTCCCCTTTGAAATGTTCTGATAATCTATAAGCAATAAAACTGCAATTCCGTTATCTGCTGTCCGCTCTGTCCTCCGTGTGTTCTGGGTTCTGCTGTAATGCCTGCTGTGAGTAGTAAACAATAAATGAAGCCGCCTGCGTAAAGTACTTAAACTGGCTGGCATTCTTTATACTTTACGCAGGACCATATCTCTGGAACCCATTGGTCGATTCGTGTGATTTACACCTTTTTCTTAACCATCAGAACCAATAGAATCGATGGGCAGTTACCAAATCAACGTAAACATTACCATAGCGGACGTAATAGAGAAGCGAACAAAGCATATCTGAAAGTGCACGTCTGGACGGCAACATTTTAAACCCAGTATATTGCCATAAATATGATGAAGGATTATCAGTCAAAATTTCTACGTGACACAAAGACATTGGATTAACCTTGAGCGGCGTTTTTATTCCGGTGAACACAACTTTTGATCACAAATCAAAAAAGGTAAGACGAAATTATTGTAATATTTTTGAAACCGGATGTTGTTTACTTTCTCTTTTCTGGCTGATAGCTCCGCAATTCGGGGTCGTACAGTGATGATATTATATGTCTGGAATCTGTGGAGTCTCAGCTTTAAATCGTATATCTTGTTTGTGCAGTTACGATAAGTAATAAGGGCATTTCTACCGTGAGTGCTGTGCAAATTCCGTTAGCATTACTTAGCATTTTTTCGCTCCATGCTAATTCAAAGGCTTGGTATTACTCTTGTGTTTCTTTTAGCTAAAAATGGTTCACATTGTCAGTTAGCGGAGTTTCTTAGCGTTAAAAGTTATGGAACATTAATAGTTTCATAAATGTTAAGAAGCCCTGAGACATAGTCTCGTAAAAAAACTGTGGGGGGGGTCCACTGGGGGGACCCTCGGGCTTAAGAGGTTAAAGGACAGAAACAACTTTGTTTCTATAGTTAAATACACATCTGAGTTGACAAATATGACATGTGGGGTTCCTCAAGGCTCCATCTTGGGGCCTCTTCTCTTTAACGTCTACATGCTACCACTGGCTCAGATAATGAAGAACAACTAAATAAGTTACCATAGCTATGCGGATGACACACAAATGTACATAACAATTTCACCAGGAGACTATTCTCCAATTCAAACACTGAGTAAGTGCATTGAACAAATCAATGACTGGATGTGTCAGAACTTTCTCCAATTAAACAAAGATAAAACTGAGGTAATGGTTTTTGGAGCCAAGGCAGAACGTATAAAAGTTAGCGCTGAGCTTCAGTCTGCAATGTTCAAAACAACAGATAGAGCCAGACATCTAGGTGTAGTCATGGACTCTGACCTGAGTTTCAACAGTCACATTAAAACAGTTACTAAATCAGCCTACTATCACCTAAAGAATATATCTAGGATTAAAAGACTAATGTCACAGCAGGATTTGGAAAGACTTGTCCATGCTTTTATCTTCAGTAGACTGGACTACTGCAATGGTGTCTTCACAGGTCTCACTAAAACATCTATTAGAAAGCTGCAGCTGATTCAGAACGCTGCTGCTCGAGTCCTCACTAACACTAAGAAAGTGGATCACTCCTGTTCTGAAGTCTTTACACTGGCTTCCTGTGTGTCAAAGAATAGATTTCTAAATACTGCTGCTGGTTTATAAAGCACTGAATGGTTTAGGCCCAAAATACATTTCTGACCTCCTGCTAAATGATGAACCATCCAGATCTCTCAGGTCTTCAGGGACTGGTCAGCTTTCTGTCCCCAGAGTCAGAACTAAACATGGAGAAGCAGCGTTCAGTTATTATGCTCCAAATATCTGGAACAAACTCCCAGAAACCTGCAGGTCCGCTGCAACTCTGACTACTTTAAAATCCAGCAAGAAGACTTTGCTTTTTGTCGCTGCTTTTAATTGAACTATTCACTTCTTAAACTGCACTGTAACTTTTATCACTGTAACTTTTATCACTGTATTTTTTCTTTTAATGTTTATTTTATTAGCTTTTCTTTTTAATGATTTTAAATGCCATTTTCTGAATGTCTTTCATTTTTTGTAAAGCACTTTGAATTGCCTTGTGTTGAAAAGTTCTATATAAATAAACTTGCCTTGCGTGTGTGTGTGTGTGTGTGTGTGTGTGTGTTAGTGTGTCTGTTAGTGTGTGTGTGTCTGTGTGAGTGTGTGTTACCTGTGTAGATGCTCTCCTCTCCTCCGGTGGGAGCGTCGTCAGACAGCAGCTAACAGGAAACACAAACAGCTGATTTCTACCTCCCATCATTTCAGAGTGTGTGTTCATAGATTTAATCAATTGTTAAAATCCTCAGGAAGTCAAATAAACTCACAGTGTCCAAACTGTCGAGATCGAAGTCTCCCGAGGGGCAGGGCGAGCTGAAGAACTACACACACACACACACACACACACACACACACACACACACACTGTGAGGACGAGGTAATGATGAAGGTTAAAGTTAGTGGATCTGAAGCAGACTCACCTCCATCAGCGGAGACGGGTCAAAGTTCAGAGCCTGAGAGTTCAGGAGACTCTGGAGACCGCTGTCAATACTGTCCACGTGGTGAGACAACTCACACCTGAAACACAGAGACACGTCCAAACTGTCACTACTGTCCACGTGGTGAGACAACTCACACCTGAAACACAGAGACACGTCCAAGCTGTCACTACTGTCCACGTGGTGAGACAACTCACACCTGAAACACAGAGACACGTCCAAGTTGTCAATACTGTCCACGTGGTGAGACAACTCACACCTGAAACACAGAGACACGTCCAAGTTGTCAATACTGTCCACGTGGTGAGACAACTCACACCTGAAACACAGAGACACGTCCAAGTTGTCAATACTGTCCACGTGGTGAGACAACTCACACCTGAAACACAGAGACACGTCCAAGCTGTCAATACTGTCCACGTGGTGAGACAACTCACACCTGAAACACAGAGACACGTCCAAGTTGTCAATACTGTCCACGTGGTGAGACAACTCACACCTGAAACACAGAGACACGTCCAAGCTGTCACTACTGTCCACGTGGTGAGACAACTCACACCTGAAACACAGAGACACGTCCAAGCTGTCACTACTGTCCACGTGGTGAGACAACTCACACCTGAAACACAGAGACACGTCCAAGCTGTCACTACTGTCCACGTGGTGAGACAACTCACACCTGAAACACAGACACGTCCAAGCTGTCACTACTGTCCACGTGGTGAGACAACTCACACCTGAAACAGAGACACGTCCAAGCTGTCAATACTGTCCACGTGGTGAGACAACTCACACCTGAAACACAGAGACACGTCCAAGCTGTCAATACTGTCCACGTGGTGAGACAACTCACACCTGAAACACAGAGACACGTCCAAGCTGTCAATACTGTCCACGTGGTGAGACAACTCACACCTGAAACACAGAGACACGTCCAAGCTGTCACTACTGTCCACGTGGTGAGACAACTCACACCTGAAACACAGAGACACGTCCAAGCTGTCAATACTGTCCACGTGGTGAGACAACTCACACCTGAAACACAGAGACACGTCCAAGCTGTCAATACTGTCCACGTGGTGAGACAACTCACACCTGAAACACAGAGACACGTCCAAGCTGTCAATACTGTCCACGTGGTGAGACAACTCACACCTGAAACACAGAGACACGTCCAAGTTGTCAATACTGTCCACGTGGTGAGACAACTCACACCTGAAACACAGAGACACGTCCAAGCTGTCACTACTGTCCACGTGGTGAGACAACTCACACCTGAAACACAGAGACACGTCCAAGCTGTCACTACTGTCCACGTGGTGAGACAACTCACACCTGAAACACAGAGACACGTCCAAGCTGTCACTACTGTCCACGTGGTGAGACAACTCACACCTGAAACACAGACACGTCCAAGCTGTCACTACTGTCCACGTGGTGAGACAACTCACACCTGAAACAGAGACACGTCCAAGCTGTCAATACTGTCCACGTGGTGAGACAACTCACACCTGAAACACAGAGACACGTCCAAGCTGTCACTACTGTCCACGTGGTTAGACAACTCACACCTGAAACACAGAGACACGTCCAAGCTGTCAATACTGTCCACGTGGTGAGACAACTCACACCTGAAACACAGAGACACGTCCAAGCTGTCAATACTGTCCACGTGGTGAGACAACTCACACCAGAGACACGTCCAAGCTGTCAATACTGTCCACGTGGTGAGACAACTCACACCTGAAACACAGAGACACGTCCAAGCTGTCACTACTGTCCACGTGGTTAGACAACTCACACCTGAAACACAGAGACACGTCCAAGCTGTCAATACTGTCCACGTGGTGAGACAACTCACACCTGAAACACAGAGACACGTCCAAGCTGTCAATACTGTCCACGTGGTGAGACAACTCACACCAGAGACACGTCCAAGCTGTCAATACTGTCCACGTGGTGAGACAACTCACACCTGAAACACAGAGACACGTCCAAGCTGTCAATACTGTCCACGTGGTGAGACAACTCACACCTGAAACACAGAGACACGTCTAAGCTGTCAATACTGTCCACGTGGTGAGACAACTCACACCTGAAACACAGAGACACGTCCAAGCTGTCACTACTGTCCACGTGGTGAGACAACTCACACCTGAAACACAGAGACACGTCCAAGCTGTCAATACTGTCCACGTGGTGAGACAACTCACACCTGAAACACAGAGACATGTCCAAGCTGTCAATACTGTCCACGTGGTGAGACAACTCACACCTGAAACACAGAGACATGTCCAAGCTGTCACTACTGTCCACGTGGTGAGACAACTCACACCTGAAACACAGAGACACGTCCAAGCTGTCACTACTGTCCACGTGGTGAGACAACTCACACCTGAAACACAGAGACACGTCCAAGCTGTCAATACTGTCCACGTGGTGAGACAACTCACACCTGAAACACAGAGACACGTCCAAGCTGTCAATACTGTCCACGTGGTGAGACAACTCACACCTGAAACACAGAGACACGTCATAGCTGTCACTACTGTCCACGTGGTGAGACAACTCACACCTGAAACACGTCCAAGCTGTCAATACTGTCCACGTGGTGAGACAACTCACACCTGCAACACAGAGACACGTCCAAGCTGTCAATACTGTCCACGTGGTGAGACAACTCACACCTGAAACACAGAGACACGTCCAAGCTGTCAATACTGTCCACGTGGTGAGACAACTCACACCTGAAACACAGAGACACGTCCAAGCTGTCAATACTGTCCACGTGGTAAGACAACTCACACCTGAAACACAGAGACACGTCCAAGCTGTCACTACTGTCCACGTGGTGAGACAACTCACACCTGAAACACAGAGACACGTCCAAGCTGTCAATACTGTCCACGTGGTGAGACAACTCACACCTGAAACACAGAGACACGTCCAAGCTGTCAATACTGTCCACGTGGTGAGACAACTCACACCTGAAACACAGAGACACGTCCAAGCTGTCAATACTGTCCACGTGGTGAGAAAACTCACACCTGAAACACAGAGACACGTCCAAGCTGTCAATACTGTCCACGTGGTGAGACAACTCACACCTGAAACAGAGAGACACGTCCAAGCTGTCAATACTGTCCACGTGGTGAGACAACTCACACCTGAAACACAGAGACACATCCAAGCTGTCAATACTGTCCACGTGGTGAGACAACTCACACCTGAAACACAGAGACACGTCCAAGCTGTCAATACTGTCCACGTGGTGAGACAACTCACACCTGAAACACAGAGACACGTCCAAGCTGTCAATACTGTCCACGTGGTGAGACAACTCACACCTGAAACACAGAGACAAGTCCAAGCTGTCACTACTGTAAAGGAGAGAGCTAGATTTCGTGACCTTGTGGAGCTTATGGAAAAACAAGCTAAAATACTCCTGGACCCATTGTTTGGGGATATACAGGATCGCCACATCTCTAGCCCAAGGATGGCCACTAGGAGCCAACCAATGAGCCACAGAACACCTATAGGTAGAGGCAGCAGCTTCGCCACCATCATCGCAGGAGCATGTGATCAGGAGAGCAGCGCTGCACCATCAAACACAGAGCAGCGTGGTGCCTTCAAACAGCCACAAGGGGGCAGTCCTGCCTCTTTTTGCTACTTTTGTAAAGGCAAGCACGTGCTGACTGATTGCCATCAGTTCAAACATCATCCACACAAGGAAAAGGTTGACTTTTTGAAGATAAATGGTTATTGTTTTGGATGTTTGATGAGGGGTCATATGAGCAGGAACTGTAGGAAAAGGCTGACATGTCAAAAGTGTCAAAAGAGTCACCCAACAATACTTCACATTGACAGTCCACTTCTACCAAAGCCTCCCCCTACTGAAACAAAAGGAGCTTGGGTCAACAGTGCACTTGTCTCGGCTGGTGAAGCCACTGGGGCCGGTAGGGATTGTGCCCTAGCCATAGTGCCTGTTCGAGTCAAGGTTCACAAAGGAGATGAGTTTATCTCAACCTATGCATTTCTTGATCCCGGCAGTTCAGCGTCATTCTGCACAGAGAATCTAATGAGACAGCTGAATCCCAAAGCACGAACAATGGGTCAGGAACGACTTGTAAAGAGTTACGAACTCAAAGGATTGGAGATAGGACATTTAGATGGCAGTACTTACCTTGACCTACCTCAGGTGTACACACAGAGTAAGATTCCTGTCTCAAAAGAAAATGTACCTACCCAAAAGGATCTGGAAAGATGGCCTTATCCAAGTGACATACAGCAGAAAGAAATTGATGCTGACAGAGAGCTTCTAATAGGAGTTGATGTTCCGAAGGCAGGGGTGGGGAACCTTTTTCCTCTCAAGGGCCATTTCAATTTTTACAATATCCTCAGAGGGCCGTACAAATTATTGACCTCTGCTTAAAAAAACTAAAATCACAGCCCATTCATTTCATGCTGTGCAAAGAAAAAGCAACCTCTGAATCCAGATATCTCACCATGATGATGCATGCACGTGCGGCGTGACCACCAAAACAGAAAGATATGGACACAAGATGTGTGCACATGTATTTAGACTCCTATCCATGTGGACATGATTTAAGTGGGGGGGGGGGGGCCTAACCTCCTCTGGGGGGGTCCGGCGGCATGCTTCCCCGGGAAGATTTATTTTTAAATGTTGAAGTTGAAAGCATCAATCTGGTGCACTTTGAGAGCAACATGAAGAGATCTATGGAAACATCTCTCAACACCAGATGAAACAGAACTCTAAGCAGATTTATTTTTCTTTATGGATATTTTACAAATCACTCTCCTTTCAAACTGTATTCTTGTTTATTAATAACAACTTTTTTTACTGTCGTATAGTATTTTATACCCGTTTACTTTATTCTCTTGTTTTTTGATAACTATAATGATCATATAAAGATGTGCCTTTACCTCACTGGTTGGAGAAAATGCTTCTTATATTCGTTAGCATAGCTAGCTACCCAGATGCTAATAACAACAAAGTTACTGACGGTATGATCAGAATGACAGATGAACAGATGCCACTGGGCTTTCAGCTAAAGACACAGACACGCAGAAACTGCAGCATGTGTACGGCTCCTTATGGGTACTGCAGTTTCTGAAGTGCCGGAGCCGCGTTCTGGTGCTCTCCGTCAGAACTGCATCCCTGTCAGTCGAGACATATACCACGTGATGACACGTTAGGCTCGTGTTGTGTTCAAGGACCCTGACCGTGGCCAGGAAAAACAGGCAGTCGCTTGTTTAATTTTTTTGCGGTCTAGATTTCTTACATTTTTTTCTTTTTTGCGTGTGTTTATAAATTACCTCGAGGGCCGTACCAAATTGTCTCGCGGGCCGTATACGGCCCGGAGGCCAGAGGTTCCCCACCCCTGTCCTAAGGTAATGGAACCTTGGGACATAATAAGAAGTCAAGGAAATGGACCATATGCAGTCAGGACAGTGTTTGGATGGGTGGTGAATGGACCACTCAACGCTTGTACTGCTGTGGAATCCGGGCCTGTGGTCACAATGGTCAACAGAATATCAGTAGCCAACCTGAATGATCTCCACATCACACAATACAATCAGGACTTCTCGGAAAAAGATTATGAAGAGAAGAAGGAAATGTCCGGTGAAGACAAAAGGTTCATGGAGATAGCATCAAGCTCAGTAGAACTCAAGGATGGACACTATCACCTACCCTTGCCTTTTCGAAAAAAGGACATGGTTATGCCTGACAACTACGAAATGGTAAAACAACGTACTCTAAATCTCCTAAAGAGGTTTAAGAGGGATGCAGAATATGCCATGGAATACAAAACATTCATGGAGGATGTGTTAAAAAGGGGTTATGCAGAGAGAGTGCCACCAGAACAGCTTAACAGGAATGATGGACAGATATGGTACATACCTCACCACGGTGTTTACCACCAACAAAAGCGCAAACTTAGAGTTGCGTTTGACTGCACTGCATCATGCAAAGGCACATCTCTTAACAAGGAACTTCTCCAAGGTCCAGACCTGGCGAACACTCTCATTGGAGTTCTGCTTAGATTCCGCCAAGAACAAATTGCTTTCATGGGGGACATTGAGGCAATGTTCTATCAAGTGCAAGTCCAGAGAGAGCACAAAGACTTCCTTAGGTTTCTGTGGTGGCCGGATGGAGACACTGAAAATTCATTGGAGGCATATAGAATGAAGGTCCACCTCTTTGGCGCTGTGTCCTCACTTAGCATTGCTAACTATGCTCTCAGACAAGTGGCAGAAGACAACAGCTTCAAGTACGACGAAGAGGTAACTGAAACAATCAATTCCAACTTTTACGTTGACGATTGCCTCAAATCAGTGGCCACAGTTGAACACGCTATTAAGCTTATCAGAGACCTCAGAGATGCATGCGCCAAAGGAGGTTTCTCATTGACCAAATGGGTCTGTAACAACCGTGAAGTGCTTGCAAGTATACCTGAGCATCACAGAGCAAAGCTATTCAAGGATCTGGACTTTGACAGGGAAAACCTGACAATTGAAAGAGCACTTGGAATCAAATGGGATACAGAGAAAGACTCCTTCATATTCAAAGTCAATATCAAAAACAGAGGTCTTACCAGGAGAGGGATCCTCTCTACAGTCAGTTCCATCGACGACCCATTAGGATTCCTCTCCCCATTTATCCTTAAAGCCAGGCAGATCCTCCAAGAGCTATGCAGGATAAAGTGTGGATGGGATGAAACCATCCCAGGAGAATACTCAAAACAATGGCAGAAATGGATCACAGAGTTGGAACAGCTTAGCAGATTTCAAGTACACAGGTGTATGAAACCTGAGAACTTTGGACCAATCAGGACTGCAGAGCTTCATCACTTCTGTGACGCAAGCGAAAAAGGTTACGCACCACCAGCTATCTTCGCTTTACAAACAGTATGGGAAGGGTCCATGTTTCATTTATTTTGGGGAAATCCAGAGTGACTCCACTCAAACAGATCACTATTCCCAGATTGGAGCTTACTGCAGCAACACTTGCAGTAAAGGTGGACAGGATGTTGAAAAGAGAGCTTAAAGTGGACCTCAACGACTCAACCTTCTGGACAGATAGCACCTCTGTCCTCGGATACATCAGCAACCAGACTAAACGATATCACACATTTGTGGCAAACAGAGTTTCAGTGATCAAGGACCTGTCTCAGGAGAAGCAGTGGAGGCATGTGAGCTCCATAGACAACCCTGCCGACGACGCGTCCCGTGGGCTGCATGTAGAAGACTTTCTAAAGACATCAAGGTGGATAACAGGACCTAAGTATCTGGAAAAGGAATATTGGCCAAAAACACCTAAGAACCTGGGCCTCATTCCATCAGAGGACCCAGAGGTTAGAAAGGACGTAGCAGTTAACAGTTTGAGTGTCCACGAAACCAGCAAACTGTTTGAGTATTACTCATCATGGAGTAGACTGCAGAGAGGGGTTGCTTGGATACTTAAATTAAGGGGAATTCTTCTTCTGCTAAATCAAAGAAGGAAATCTGCAAAGGCTGACCTTGCCCCAGATTGGACTCTTTTGAAATCCTTAAAGGACAAAATGAACAAGCTAAAGTTGACATTTGGATCACAACATCTGTCTGTGGAGGACATTAGAGAAGCTGAAAGGTCAATAATTCACTCGGAGCAAAGACGTCACTTCTCTCAGGAACTTGCACTTTTGGAGAAAGGAAGGCAAGTAAGAGCAAGCAGCTCTATCAGGAAGCTGGACCCAATCTTAGTTGAAGGCATGCTAAGAGTGGGAGGACGAATAAGCAAATCAGCAATGCCAATGGATCTGAAGAACCCCATTATCCTGCCCAGAGACTCTACTGTATCCAAACTGAGCCTGGGCCACATCCATCAGCAGATTGGACACTCGGGGAGAAGCCACATGCTCTCAAGACTAGATCAAAGATTCTGGTTGCCTCGTGCTAACTCGGCAGCCAGAAAGATAATCAGAGCCTGTGTTTTCTGCCGAAGAATGCTAGCCACAGTTGGAGAGCAGAAAATGGCTAATGGTAAGCTGTCAATACTGTCCACGTGGTGAGACAACTCACACCTCAGTGTGTGTGAGTGTGAGTGTGTGTGTGTGTGTGTGTGTGTGTGTGTGTGGAACATGCCATCGCACACTCTAATAATAATGTAAATAATCACTTGTCAGGTCGTGTGGATACGAGGCGCCAAACGTCAGGTGAGAGTCCACCTGCAGACGGGGGGGGCCGGGGGGATCTGAGAGCACAGGGGGGGTCAATTAATATCTACAGTACAATGGGGGGTCAATTAATATCTACAGTACACTGGGGGGGGGGGTCCTAACCCTTCTGTCTGGGTCACATATCACAGGATATAAGGGACTCACCTGTCGATGCAGGCGACCGTCTGACACTGAGGGGGGGGGGCAGAGGACGTAGGCGATTGGCCGGCTGTATTGGGGGGGTTGAGGGGGGGCTGCTCGTGGTCCAGTAGGATGGAGTTGATGAAGGTGGTTGGGGAGAGGGGCGTGTCCACAGGTGAGTCCACAGGATTGGACGGCTCCTCTTTGACCTCCACTGATTGGCTCTCCCTGCAACAGGAAGAGGATTTGCTGTAAGTGACGGACCAATCTGAGGAGGCGAAATGAAGGCTGGTCATTGGCCGAAAGGCGTCAAAACAGAATGATTTGATTGGTTCTCACCCTGAATCCGACCAATCACTGAGCACACTGTCGGCTGGGGGCGTGGCCACATCTGTGAGGTCTGAGATGATTGGTCCAGAGGTGAGGGGGGGGTCAGCTGGGAACAGACTGGCTGCAGCCTGAGAACACAAACACACACCTTGCAGGTGAAGCGAGGTCTCACACACACACACACACACACACACACACACGAATCCTACCTGCTCCAATGAGAACGGCCGACTGTATTTGGGCAGGGAGTGGGCGGAGCTAGAGTCATTCAGCATCAGAGGACTGCAGACAGGAAGTACAAGTACATTTAGTTACATGTATTAATACAAACATGGTAAATATTTATGAACACACTGTAAATATGTATTAATACTAATAATAATAATAATAATAATAATAATAATAATAGCTTAGATTTATATAGCGCCTTTCATGGGACCCAAGGTCGCTTTACAAGGAAGAACAGGACAAAACAAACATAACAAAATAAAAGGCAATCAGACAACCAGTCAGACAGACAAAAACAACAAATAGATTAGGGGCCAAAGCCTTGGCAAACAGATGGGTCTTGAGGGCCTTTTATGAAGGCGTCGAGCGTGGGGATGTTGCAAATCTCTGCAGGGAGAGCGTTCCAGAGGGGGGGGGGCTGCCACGCTGAAGGCTCTGTCCCCGAAGGTTCGCAGTTTGGTGCGGGGGGTGGTAAGCAGGCCAGAGTCTGAGGACCGCAGGTTCCGGGGTGGGGCATGTGGGTGAAGGATGTCCGATAGGTACTGGGGGGCAAGGGCATGGAGGGACTTGTAGGTAAGGAGGAGGACTTTGTAAGATATGCGGGACTTGACCGGCAACCAGTGGAGGTGGATGAGGGTGGGAGTGATGTGCTGCCACGGCTTTGTATGTGTGAGTACCCGAGCAGCACAGTTTTGGACATACCGGAGCCTGTCCAGGGTTTTGTTGGGAACCCCAAACAGGACACCATTGCAGTAGTCCAAGTGGGTGGTGACAAACGCATGGACTAGGGTTTCGGCAACCGACTCCGAGAGTGACGGTCGGAGTCTTGCAATGTTCCTTAGATGGTAAAAGGCCGATTTGGTCACAGACTTGACGTGGGAGTGAAAGGAGAGGGTGGAGTCGAGGATGACACCCAGGTTGCGGGCTTCAGGAGATGGAGCAGCCGTCAACCTCGAGGATGAAGTCACCAACCTTCTGGAGCAGCGCCTTGGGTGCCACAACCATGAGCTCTGTTTTCCTGCGGTTTAGTTTGAGATAGTTGGAAGACATCCATGTTTTGATGTCATGCAGGCAGTTGATGAGAGACTGAGGGGGGAGCTGGGAGGATGGAGTGGTGCTGTGATACAGTTGGGTATCATCAGCGTAACAGTGGAAGTTGAGTCCATGATGGCGGATGATCTGGCCGAGGGGGAGCATGTAAATGGTGAACAGGAGGGGGCCAAGCACAGAGCCCTGGGGTACACCGTGGTGGACTGGGGCCAGGGGTGAATTTGAGCCGTTGATAGAGACAAACTGTTTCCTGTTATGGAGGTAGGATGTGAACCAAGACAGCGCTGTGCCAGTGATACCTAGGAGGTCTGAGAGGCGGGTGAGGAGGATGTTGTGAGAGATGGTGTCAAATGCTGCAGAGAGGTCCAGGAGGATGAGGATGCTGAGGCGGCCAGAGTCAGCAGCAATGAGGAGATCGTTGGTGATCTTGATGAGGGCGGTCTCAGTGCTGTGTTGCTGTCTGAAGCCGGATTGGAAGGGCTCATAGAGCTCATGGTTGGACATGTATAGATGGAGTTGGCCGGCGACCACTCTTTCCAGAGTTTTGCTTAGGAAAGGAAGGTTGGAGATCGGCCGGTCGTTCTGGAGGTCGTCGGGGTCCAGGCCAGGTTTTTTGAGTATGGGGGTGACTGAGGCCATTTTGAAGCTGGTGGGAACTATACCAGGAGCCAGAGAAGCGTTAATGATGACCACCATATAAGGACAGAGGGTGGGTAGGCAGTCCTTAACCAGGGCTGTGGGCATGGGGTCCAGGGAGCAGGTGGAGGTCTTGGCCGAACTGACCAGTTTGGCCACTTGGAGAGCATCCAGAAGGGAGAAGGAGGAGAGGTTGGAGTGGGAGAGGCGCGGTGCTGGGGGTGCGTTACCAGGTGGCTGAGGTGCAGGTAGGGGGGGGGGGGGGGAGGGCCAGGCGCCAGGAGCTGCTGATGGATGGCCTCGACTTTCACCTGGAAGAAGTCGAGGAATTTGGAGCACAGATCGGGAGCCCCTGCGGGCGGCAGGGGGGCGGAGTAGGCGGTTGATGGTGGAGAACAATGTTCTGGGGTTGCTTTGCTGGGCACCGATGAGACGGGAGTAGTAGTGAGTCTTGGCGTGGGAGAGAGCTTCCTTGTAAGTTTTGACATGGTCACGAAAGGCCAGGAGGTGGACCGTGAGGGCAGTTTTCTTGGAGAGCCTCTCCAGCTGGCGACCAGAGGCCTTCAAGCGGCGGAGTTCGGTGGTGAACCAGGCGGCAGGGCGGGTGAAGGATACAGTCCGGGTTTTGATGGGGGCGAGAGAGTTGAGACTGAGGGATAGGGCAGTGTTGTAGTGGGCTACCAGGCCGTCCACGGTGGAGTCGGAGGGAGCCGAGGCCATATGGGTAGCTACCAGGTCGGATAGGGCCGGTGAACTCACAGTCTTGATGTTCCTAAACATAATGGTGCGTTTGGGATGCTGCCCAGGGATAAAGACAATAAAATGTGTGTGAAGCAGAAATCCTGCAGCTCCGCCCGCTGTGACGGACCGGTGAGCGGAGCGAAACACACACTAAGAGTTAGACCTAACACACTTAGCTAGTTTAAGCTTGAATAATGTACTTCAGTTGAATGTAATAATTATGTTGGTTGTTGTTTGTGGAAGCTCCAGAGAATGAGCATTAACTGAGTTGTAAACATCACATTAAATGGAAGATCCCCATAGGCCCCGCCCACTCGATCGGCGATCGGTATCGGCCGATACTGATTCCGGCCCCACAATTGGCGATCGGAGCATCCATAATTAATACCATGTAAATATGTATTAATACACTGTAAATATGTATTAATACACTGTAAATATGTATTAATACACTGTAAATATGTATTAATACATTGTAAATATGTATTCTCTCTAGGTCGTCCTCAGACGAGCCCTCCATCGTCGCTTCCAGTCATCCCGGTTCTCCATACCACCGCTGGAAGTATAGAATTTGGGATGACTTTGTTCTTCATGGTTGGCTTTACTAAGCTGATTAACCCTCTGGAGTCGGTGGACGCGCCGGCGCGTCCAGGTGCGCATGATTTTATGTAAATTAATCATATATTTTCGATTATAAGGAGTAGAAATATGATTCAGATATCCGCGGAATCGCTGGAAGAGTAGCTTTCCAGCGGTATCTCCTGTGAGACTGTAACCAGGGCACAGCAGCCAATATGGCCACTCAAAGCAGCTTGACTTTACACTGTGTGCGATTGGTGGCTTCGTGTGTCCGTCAAGGAAATCTCGGCCGGCAGCCATCATGGTCTGATATGACCAATGGACATCGAGAAATTACTAAGGACCTACCCACCATGTAAACAAAACATAAACCACGTGTCTCCCATCAGTTTGCGTCTGTGAGGAAGAGAGAGAGAGACAGAGAAAATGGCTAAAAAAAACATTACAGTTGCCGACTTCGCTAGAGATTTGTTTCGCTAGCAGCAGTGAAGATAGAGCCTCAGAACCTGAAGTCTTCGACTCTTCTGAAGAAGAAGAACACAAAGACAACAACAAGGATCCATTTGGACATGGGTAGGTGTAAATATTACAGTAATAGTGTACTGGCAATGTGTGGGGAATACCGCGAAAATGAACAATAGGTTTATTGATATATATTTTTTATCGAGAGTCATGAACTTTTTATTGGGACAAAATAGACTCTCCATTAGCAAACGTTTACTCTGTGTTAACGTTATTTCGGTGTGTAAAAGTGAGATTACATGTGGATGATTACATTAATCATTTATTCATCCCACAACGGAGACATTTACAGTGACATGTTTTTGCCATCGATTATGTTATCATACTGTTCTGTACAGATGAGACTTTGTAATCAGATGTAGCCTGTGTGTGTGTGTGTGTGTGTGTGTGTGTGTGTGTGTGTGTGTGTGTGTGTGTGTGTGTGTGTGTGTGTGTGTGTGAGTGTGAGAGATCGAGAGAAACTCCTTCTCCAACCTCCCAAACTTTCTTTTTATGTGTGCATTGTTATTTGTGCTTGAGCAACATTTTACTTGAACTTTATTTCAATGAAATTATTTGTAATTATTGTCCTACATTTTAATTTGTTTTACAGAGATGTTTCACAGCTGCCTGGGCCTAGTGGCCCACAGGCGGCGGAGTTTATCCAGCAGCCAGAACATCCATCTGCGGCTGCCCCCAGGTCAAGATCTACTGTGGCTCAAGGGCCTTCACCAGAGCCATCACCACCAAGGACCAGCAGACCAGCATCACTACAGCTGCCTCCACCTCCATCTGCGGCTGCCCCCAGGTCAAGATCTACCGTGGCTCAAGGGCCTTCACCTGAGCCATCACCACCAAGGACCAGCAGACCAGCATCACTACAGCTGCCTCCACCTCCATCTGCGGCTGCCCCCAGGTCAAGATCTACTGTGGCTCAAGGGCCTTCACCAGAGCCATCACCACCAAGGACCAGCAGACCAGCATCACTACAGCTGCCTCCACCTCCATCTGCGGCTGCCCCCAGGTCAAGATCTACTGTGGCTCAAGGGCCTTCACCAGAGCCATCACCACCAAGGACCAGCAGACCAGCATCACTACAGCTGCCTCCACCTCCATCTGCGGCTGCCCCCAGGTCAAGATCTACCGTGGCTCAAGGGCCTTCACCAGAGCCATCACCACCAAGGACCAGCAGACCAGCATCACTACAGCTGCCTCCACCTCCATCTGCGGCTGCCCCCAGGTCAAAATCTACCGTGGCTCAAGGGCCTTCACCAGAGCCATCACCACCAAGGACCAGCAGACCAGCATCACTACAGCTGCCTCCACCTCCATCTGCGGCTGCCCCCAGGTCAAGATCTACTGTGGCTCAAGGGCCTTCACCAGAGCCATCACCACCAAGGACCAGCAGACCAGCATCACTACAGCTGCCTCCACCTCCATCTGCGGCTGCCACCAGGTCAAGATCTACTGTGGCTCAAGGGCCTTCACCTGAGCCATCACCACCAAGGACCAGCAGACCAGCATCACTACAGCTGCCTCCACCTCCATCTGCGGCTGCCACCAGGTCAAGATCTACCGTGGCTCAAGGGCCTTCACCAGAGCCATCACCACCAAGGACCAGCAGACCAGCATCACTACAGCTGCCTCCACCTCCATCTGCGGCTGCCCCCAGGTCAAGATCTACTGTGGCTCAAGGGCCTTCACCAGAGCCATCACCACCAAGGACCAGCAGACCAGCATCACTGCAGCTGCCTCCACCTCCATCTGCGGCTGCCACCAGGTCAAGATCTACTGTGGCTCAAGGGCCTTCACCAGAGCCATCACCACCAAGGACCAGCAGACCAGCATCACTACAGCTGCCTCCACCTCCATCTGCGGCTGCCACCAGGTCAAGATCTACTGTGGCTCAAGGGCCTTCACCAGAGCCATCACCACCAAGGACCAGCAGACCAGCATCACTACAGCTGCCTCCACCTCCATCTGCGGCTGCCCCCAGGTCAAGATCTACCGTGGCTCAAGGGCCTTCACCAGAGCCATCACCACCAAGGACCAGCAGACCAGCATCACTACAGCTGCCTCCACCTCTATCTGCGGCTGCCCCCAGGTCAAGATCTACTGTGGCTCAAGGGCCTTCACCAGAGCCATCACCACCAAGGACCAGCAGACCAGCATCACTACAGCTGCCTCCACCTCCATCTGCGGCTGCCCCCAGGTCAAGATCTACTGTGGCTCAAGGGCCTTCACCAGAGCCATCACCACCAAGGACCAGCAGACCAGCATCACTACAGCTGCCTCCACCTCCATCTGCGGCTGCCCCCAGGTCAAGATCTACCGTGGCTCAAGGGCCTTCACCAGAGCCATCACCACCAAGGACCAGCAGACCAGCATCACTACAGCTGCCTCCACCTCCATCTGCGGCTGCCACCAGGTCAAGATACACCTCAGCACAAAGGCTCCACCACAGCCATCACCTTCAACCCAGCCAGCAAGGAGGTCTCGTGGAGGTCTCGTATAGCACTTGTACCCCCCACCTACACAGCAGCCCATGCACCATCACCCCCACCTACACAGCAGCCAGACCCACTGTCTTGGAAGACAAACAAAGACCTTGACACTGTCTTGACATTTATAATGAATAGTTGGTTGAAAGTTCTGATGTTCAATTTTGTAAATAGTTATATTTTCCAGTTTCTTATATTTATATAAATAGTTGGTTGAAAAAAACATATTTATAATAAATTGTTGGTTGAAAAAAGGTTGAATGCTCAATTTGTATTTGTACACATCACATGAACCTTGGTATGTAATATGAAGTCATTATTCAGTCCTAATGTATCTCAGTCCCTGCTGTGGTGAAAGTAGAGTGATAAACACCTGTTTTACTCAAAATTCAAATTCTTTTCATTTTAGACATGAATTACACATTTATATTAGTGGTGGACGATAATTATCGGCCCGATAATAGGAATTATGACGTCACCCCGATAAACCCGATACAAGTATTAATAGCCCCGATAATATACAATATATTTTTTGGGTAAAAAAAGGAAAAAATCCTGCGGTGTGGGTGGATTGGGATGAGGGGCGCTTGTTTTTCACTCGGCTCCTCCCGTTTTGCCAGTACTGTGGTATTAGTGGTTTAGGAAGAGGGGAGTTCTTCACAAATCCAGCGCTCCCTAATTCATGCCTGGCTGTGACGTAAATGGTGTGCGGCCGTGAAGCCAGGACAGTAAACAAACATGTTGTCGGTAGTATGGGACTATTTCAAAGTTTCAGAGTTAGATAGTTCGCTTGCTATTTATTAACAAATGCAGAAGTTCCACGAGGAGGGAAAAAGGCAACGAGCTATAATACTTCCAACCTGATTAGTCACCTGAAACATCGCCATCGCTACGATGGTGTGTTAAAAGCGTACGAAGACGCCTGCGCTGCTAAACTAGCGGCGAATCCAAAGCCAGCTGCAAAGGCACCGGGGCTTTTACCTATCGACGAGGCTTTTGAAAAAGGCAAGAACTTTATTTGGGAAAATAAATATGGTCACTTTGAAGAGTCAAAACTGTTCTTGGCTTTGTTTTGTTCATAGTAGTAATGCTCATGTCATGTGCTCACTACTAGTCTTTTTTTAGCACCAGGTGTGTAAAAACTACAGGTACATTTAATATAAATATATATATTATATTATTATCGGTATCGGTCTTGAGAAGCAGGAAGTTATCGGTATCGGTTTCAAAAAACCAATATCGTGCATCCCTAATTTATATACAGTGTAATTCAAATATTTCACTGCTTTTGTGATCCTAAGACTTTGGTAACCAAATCTAAAACACCAAAACAATACGATCACATGAGTAAATTTGTGTTTTCACAAGAGTTTTGAAGATTTTCCGAAAATCGGATGTCAAATTTTAAGCTTTTGAGCTACTTATCTCATCAAACAGTGCTCTAAGGTGAGTAATTTGCATATATAGCAATACCAGAGATTGTCCTGAGCATTTTGATATGTAACACATGGGGTGCCATGTTAGAAGAAATACATTTAAAAGGTGATTTAAGAAAACATCTAAAAATCGAGAAAATACCCTTAGACTCCAGAGGGTTAAGGACTGGGGGGCGCAACTCCTCTCAGTCCTGGTTTTAGTTCAGAGTGTCCTTCTCCTAGATGGGTTGCCTCCACGGCTATGAGCCCCATCTGCCCCTGCTATTTGCCCATAGCTGGGACAGTGGTTGGCAAATATGTATTAATACACTGTAAATATGTATTACTATGTTCTCCATAACACTTTTATGTTTACAGCGTTAAAACGTTTATAAAAACCAGTATGAATATTCTTTAATATGCTAAAGTGAGGTTTCTCCGTGGCTCATGTGTTCACCTGTGTTCACCTGTGATCACCTGTGATCAGCTGTGATCAGCTGTGATCACCTGTGATCACCTGTGATCACCTGTGTTCACCTGTGATCACCTGTGATCAGCTGTGATCACCTGTGATCAGCTGTGTTCACCTGTGATCAGCTGTGATCAGCTGTGATCACCTGTGATCACCTGTGTTCACCTGTGTT
The DNA here is from genome assembly GCA_028583405.1 of Pogonophryne albipinna. Taxonomy (NCBI): domain Eukaryota; kingdom Metazoa; phylum Chordata; class Actinopteri; order Perciformes; family Artedidraconidae; genus Pogonophryne; species Pogonophryne albipinna. Next base: position 223,449 of record JAPTMU010000254.1, read on the forward strand.
CACCTGTGTTCACCTGTGATCAGCTGTGATCACCTGTGATCAGCTGTGATCACCTGTGATCACCTGTGTTCACCTGTGATCACCTGTGTTCACCTGTGATCACCTGTGTTCACCTGTGATCACCTGTGTTCACCTGTGATCACCTGTGTTCACCTGTGATCACCTGTGTTCACCTGTGATCACCTGTGATCACCTGTGTTCACCTGTGATCACCTGATCACCTGTGTTCACCTGTGATCACCTGTGATCACCTGTGATCACCTGTGTTCACCTGTGATCACCTGTGTTCACCTGTGTTCACCTGTGTTCACCTGTGTTCACCTGTGATCACCTGTGTTCACCTGTGTTCACCTGTGTTCACCTGTGATCACCTGTGTTCACCTGTGTTCACCTGTGATCACCTGTGTTCACCTGTGATCACCTGATCACCTGTGTTCACCTGTGATCACCTGTGTTCACCTGTGTTCACCTGTGATCACCTGTGTTCACCTGTGATCACCTGATCACCTGTGTTCACCTGTGATCACCTGTGTTCACCTATGATCACCTGTGATCACCTGGAGAAGGGACATTGCACGTGTATTAAAAATAAATGTTATAAAATAAACAATATATGTTAACTCACATTTTCCTCTTGACCCCCAGGACCCTGTTGGACTGGACGAGAGACACCAGGAAGTGGATCAGCTGCAGAGGAACAGAGAGGTTTAGATCACATGCTAACGTGCTAACATGCTAAAGTATTGTGTTGGTGTATTTTACTTTACCTTGTTGACGACTTTCTGCTGTTGGACGTGTTTCTGCCTCAGGCTGGCCACCTCTCTCCACAGAGCCTCGTTCTCCCTGCAACACACATTCAGAACTCAGAACCAGAACCAGGACATTAATGTCATGGTTTGGTAACCTGACTTTGAAGAGCAGAAACTCTCTGAGTCAGATCGTAAAGTGGTCCAGCAGACTGATTGGTGAGCCACAGCTAAACCTGGAGACCCTGTACCTCAGGCAGTGACAAACCTGGAGACCCTGTACCTCAGGCAGTGACAGCTAAACCTGGAGACCCTGTACCTCAGGCAGTGACAAACCTGGAGACCCTGTACCTCAGGCAGTGACAGCTAAACCTGGAGACCCTGTACCTCAGGCAGTGACAAACCTGGAGACCCTGTAACTCAGGCAGTGACAGCTAAACCTGGAGACCCTGTACCTCAGGCAGTGACAAACCTGGAGACCCTGTACCTCAGGCAGTGACAAACCTGGAGACCCTGTACCTCAGGCAGTGATATACCTGGAGACCCTAACCTCAGGCAGTGACAGCTAAACCTGGAGACCCTGTACCTCAGGCAGTGACAGCTAAACCTGGAGCCCCTGTACCTCAGGCAGTGACAAACCTGGAGCCCCTGTACCTCAGGCAGTGACAGCTAAACCTGGAGACCCTGTACCTCAGGCAGTGACAGCTAAACCTGGAGACCCTGTACCTCAGGCAGTGACAAACCTGGAGACCCTGTACCTCAGGCAGTGACAAACCTGGAGACCCTGTACCTCAGGCAGTGACAGCTAAGCCTGGAGACCCTGTACCTCAGGCAGTGACAGCTAAACCTGGAGACCCTGTACCTCAGGCAGTGACAGCTAAACCTGGAGACCCTGTACCTCAGGCAGTGACAAACCTGGAGACCCTGTACCTCAGGCAGTGACAGCTAAGCCTGGAGACCCTGTACCTCAGGCAGTGACAAACCTGGAGACCCTGTACCTCAGGCAGTGACAGCTAAACCTGGAGGCCCTGTACCTCAGGCAGTGACAGCTAAACCTGGAGACCCTGTACCTCGGGCAGTGATAAACCTGGAGACCCTGTACCTCAGGCAGTGACAGCTAAACCTGGAGACCCTGTACCTCAGGCAGTGACAGCGAAACCTGGAGACCCTGTACCTCAGGCAGTGACAGCTAAACCTGGAGACCCTGTACCTCAGGCAGACACAGATACACCTGGAGCCCCTGTACCTCGGGCAGTGATAAACCTGGAGCCCCTGTACCTCAGGCAGAGACAGCTAAACCTGGAGACCCTGTACCTCAGGCAGAGACAGCTAAACCTGGAGACCCTGTACCTCGGGCAGAGATAAACCTGGAGCCCCTGTACCTCAGGCAGAGACAGCTAAACCTGGAGACCCTGTACCTCAGGCAGTGACAGTGGTTATCCAGCTCCATATGAGACCATGACTCCCACCCTCTGCACTCAGACGCTTGATCCTTCGGGCCGGAGGTTACTCGTCCCAAAGAGTAGAACGAAGCGCTATCAAAACAGTTTTATCCCAGCAGCTATTGCACAAATGAACACATCATAGGAGTGTCACACAGATGCCTATTTATTTATGTAATTATGAATGTCCATGATTGTACTAGTGTTTTCCTTCTTAAAGGTGGGGTAGGTAAGTTTGAGAAACCGGCTCGAGATACACTTTTTGTTATATTCCATGGAATGCTCTTAACATCCCGATAGCAATGAATACATTAAGTGCTTTGACAAAAAATCCATAAAAAAATGTCATCTGTGGAACCCGTAATACTGTAAAAAGCACGACCAATCGGTCTTGGATTGCCGCCCTGTCTGTCAGCCTTCCATCTCGTGCACGTACAAATGTATCTCGTGCCCTCATTGGGCGTGCCGTTATTGGGCGTGCCCTCATTGGACGTAACCTCATTGGGCGTGCCGTCATGGGGCATGCCCTCATTGGGCGTGCCGTCATTGGGCGTGCATTGCAGCAGTACTTCAATGACTCGCCAGCAACAGGCGGCCACTTTCACCAGTCTGCTGACGTCATGTTCATGTGTGTTGGAGGAGGTGCTCTGTAAGGAAGTCTGAAGGAAGGGGCGGATTCTTTTCGGCTGTGTACTTTCAAATTTTAGTGCACTCGAGCCGGTTTCGGAAACTTACCTACCCCACCTTTAAATGTTTTTAATATTTTGAGATTTGACGGAGCAGGGTGTACTTGTACTTTTTACTAGTCCTTTTATTAGAGATGTGTCTGTTGTTTGTGTTTAGAGTCAGGATGGAACCCTTGTCTTTTTCTCTGCAAACTAAATCTACCTACGGGTACAATGAAAGATCCTGAACCTGGATGAACCCATTCCCTCTGCACATACAGGTTAGCCCTGGGTTAGCAATGGGTTAGCCCTGGGTTAGCTATCAGTTAGCAATGTGTCAGCCCTGAGTTAGCAATGTGTCAGCCCTGGGTCAGCCCTGAGTTAGCAATGGGTCAGCAATGGGTTAGCCCTGGGTCAGCAATGGGTTAGCCCTGGGTCAGCCCTGAGTTAGCAATGGGTCAGCAATGGGTCAGCAATGGGTTAGCCCTGGGTTAGCCCTGGGTCAGCCCTGAGTTAGCAATGGGTCAGCAATGGGTTAGCCCTGGGTCAGCAATGGGTTAGCCCTGGGTTAGCTATGGGTTAGCCTTGGGTTAGCAATGGGTTAACAATGGGTTAGCCCTGGGTTAGCAATGGGTTAGCCCTGGGTTAGCTATCAGTTAGCAATGTGTCAGCCCTGGGTCAGCCCTGAGTTAGCAATGGGTCAGCAATGGGTTAGCCCTGGGTCAGCCCTGAGTTAGCAATGGGTCAGCAATGGGTTAGCCCTGGGTCAGCAATGGGTCAGCAATGGGTTAGCCCTGGGTCAGCCCTGGGTCAGCAATGGGTTAGCCCTGGGTTAGACCTGAGTTAGCAATGGGTCAGCAATGGGTTAGACCTGAGTTAGCAATCGATCAGCAATGGGTTAGCAATGGGTCAGCAATGGGTTAGACCTGAGTTAGCAATGGGTTAGCAATGGGTCAGCAATGGGTTAGCCCTGGGTCAGCCCTGGGTTAGCAATGGGTTAGACCTGAGTTAGCAATGGGTTAGACCTGAGTGAGCAATGGGTTAGACCTGAGTTAGCAATGGGTTAGACCTGAGTGAGCAATGGGTTAGACCTGAGTTAGCAATGGGTTAGACCTGAGTCAGCAATGGGTTAGACCTGAGTTAGCAATGGGTTAGCAATGGGTCAGCAATGGGTTAGCCCTGGGTCAGCAATGGGTTAGACCTGGGTCAGCAATGGGTTAGACCTGGGTCAGCAATGGGTTAGACCTGAGTTAGCAATGGGTCAGCCCTGGGTCAGCAATGGGTTAGCCCTGGGTCAGCAATGGGTTAGCCCTTGGTCAGCAATGGGTTAGACCTGAGTTAGCAATGGGTCAGCCCTGGGTCAGCAATGGGTTAGACCTGAGTGAGCAATGGGTTAGACCTGAGTTAGCAATGGGTCAGCAATGGGTTAGCCCTGGGTCAGCAATGGGTTAGACCTGGGTCAGCAATGGGTTAGACCTGGGTCAGCAATGGGTTAGACCTGGGTCAGCAATGGGTTAGACCTGGGTCAGCAATGGGTTAGACCTGAGTTAGCAATGGGTTAGCCCTTGGTCAGCAATGGGTTAGACCTGAGTTAGCAATGGGTCAGCCCTGGGTCAGCAATGGGTTAGACCTGAGTGAGCAATGGGTTAGACCTGAGTTAGCAATGGGTCAGCAATGGGTTAGACCTGAGTTAGCAATGGGTTAGCCCTGGGTTAGCTATCAGTTAGCAATGGGTCAGCAATGGGTTGGACCTGAGTCAGCAATGGGTTAGACCTGAGTTAGCAATGGGTTAGCCCTGAGTTAGCAATGGGTTAGCCCTGGGTCAGCAATGGGTCAGCAATGGGTCAGCAATGTGTGGAGCCCTACTGTCTCATGGCGATGATCCTGGAGTCGATGGTCTCCTGTTTCCCTTTCATCAGCTGCACGTCACTCAGGATCTTGTTGACGTCGTCTGAAGAAACCTTCACTTCCTCCGGACGCACCGACGACACCTGGACCAATCACAACACAGACACAAGCTGTTGCCATGGGGATAGCACAGGTGTGTGTGTGTGTGTGTGTGTGTGTGTGTGTGTGTGTGTGTGTGTCCGTACAGTAGTGACTTTGCGCTTTATGTTCTCCAGCAGGTGTTCCTGTCCTCGGAGGAAAAACGGATGCTGGAACTCTGTGTCGTCTCTCTCAGGCTTCACCAGCCCCCCCTGCTCGATGTGCACCACCTTCCTGAACCCGTCTGACCGACAGAGAAATACAGTCAGACAGAGATACAGGGACATACAGTCAGACAGAGATACAGAGACATACAGTCAGACAGAGATACAGGGACATACAGTCAGACAGAGATACAGGGACATACAGTCAGACAGAGATACAGGGACATACAGTCAGACAGAGATACAGGGACATAGAGTCAGACAGAGATACAGGGACATAGAGTCAGACAGAGATACAGGGACATACAGACAGACAGAGATACAGGGACATACAGTCAGACAGAGATACAGAGACATACAGTCAGACAGAGATACAGGGACATACAGTCAGACAGAGATACAGGGACAGACAGAGATACAGGGACATACAGTCAGACAGAGATACAGGGACATACAGTCAGACAGAGATACAGTCAGACAGAGATACAGGGACATACAGTCAGACAGAGATACAGGGACATACAGTCAGACAGAGATACAGGGACATACAGTCAGACAGAGATACAGAGACATACAGTCAGACAGAGATACAGGGACATACAGTCAGACAGAGATACAGTCAGACAGAGATACAGGGACATACAGTCAGACAGAGATACAGGGACATACAGTCAGACAGAGATACAGGGACATACAGTCAGACAGAGATACAGGGACATACAGTTAGACAGAGATACAGGGACATACAGTCAGACAGAGATACAGTCAGACAGAGATACAGGGACAGACAGTCAGAGATACAGGGACAGACAGTCAGACAGAGATACAGAGACATACAGTCAGACAGAGATACAGGGACATACAGTCAGACAGAGATACAGTCAGACAGAGATACAGGGACATACAGTCAGACAGAGATACAGGGACATACAGTCAGACAGAGATACAGGGACATACAGTCAGACAGAGATACAGGGACATACAGTCAGACAGAGATACAGGGACATACAGTTAGACAGAGATACAGTCAGACAGAGATACAGGGACATACAGTCAGACAGAGATACAGGGACATACAGTCAGACAGAGATACAGAGACATATAGTTAGACAGAGATACAGAGACATACAGTCAGACAGAGATACAGTCAGACAGAGATACAGGGCCATACAGTCAGACAGAGATACAGTCAGACAGAGATACAGAGACATACAGTCAGACAGAGATACAGTCAGACAGAGATACAGAGACATACAGTCAGACAGAGATACAGTCAGACAGAGATACAGTCAGACAGAGATACACAGACATACAGTTAGACAGAGATACAGAGACATACAGTCAGACAGAGATACAGTCAGACAGAGATACAGTCAGACAGAGATACAGAGACATACAGTCAGACAGAGATACAGAGACATACAGTTAGACAGAGATACAGGGACAGACAGTCAGACAGAGATACAGGGACAGACAGTCAGACAGAGATACAGGGACATACAGTCAGACAGAGATACAGGGACATACAGTCAGACAGAGATACAGTCAGACAGAGATACAGAGACATAGATACAGGGACATACAGTCAGACAGAGATACAGAGACATACAGTTAGACAGAGATACAGGGACATACAGTTAGACAGAGATACAGGGACATACAGTCAGACAGAGATACAGGGACAGACAGTCAGACAGAGATACAGAGACATGCAGTCAGACAGAGATACAGGGACATACAGTCAGACAGAGATACAGGGACATACAGTCAGACAGAGATACAGAGACATACAGTTAGACAGAGATACAGAGACAGACAGTCAGACAGAGATACAGAGACATACAGTCAGACAGAGATACAGGGACAGACAGTCAGACAGAGATACAGAGACATACAGTCAGACAGAGATACAGGGACATACAGTTAGGGGTGGGCGATATCAAGATATATATCGTCGAGACGATGTTAGGTCTCCACGATATGCCTTTTCAGAGATATCATATCTATCGTGATAGTGCATCAGGGTAGGAATTTCACGGCCACCATGGCCCGCATGCCCCTGATACTGTTAAAACTCGGAGTTGCTTTAAAAGCGTCAGAACAGGTTTCTGAACTGCGTTATGCTGCGTTCACAACGGACAAGATGCGAATATTCTCATCGCTCTAACCCTGGAGTTTCACCGCGGCTGTCAGCTGTGTTTACTCCTGTCACTCAAACAGGACTTGCTGGAGGAGGCGGGGCATATATCCATGTAAATACTGTGGTGGAAACCAACTACGACCAAATTAACCTATTTTACCGTGATTTAATGTAATGCACGTTTCAAAATGATGCCGAAGTAACTACTGATACCGGTTAGTAAAAACCAAGCTGTCCGGATTCAGACAGCATTGCACTTCATTTATTGTCTTGGTTGATTCTGTTGGCTTGTATTTTATTTGATCAATAAGGTATTTATATTGTGTTTCCCTTTTGAAACAGATGTTCAGTTATGCTAAAGTCTTTGATTGCACTTCAAGTCTAAAGTTTACATTTTAATTGTTTGGAACTGACTTTTCCTCATTGGTGTTTTACTTAGTTATGTTTTACTCTCCTTTTCATGTGTATTGATGTTACATCACTGCTAGTGCTGCCTAAAACAGAAAGTGCATTTTTATACTGAGAAACTGTGCCTTGAATATTTTATTTAGCGAGAGAGTGCACTTTACTTGGTGAAGAAACCAGTGTTAACGTTTGCTGTAGGGTGTAGGCCTACCTACTTGAACACTGAGGAAGCCATATCAACATTCCTGTTGAATTGTTCATTCAGGGATTCATGCAGAATCAAAGCCAGCTTGAAATGGTGTTTTAGTTTGTGTTACCTTGTAGGTGGTTGTTCTGTTAAGTAACTTGAAAAATAACCATAATAACCGACATGAAAACATATCGTGATATTATATTTTTCAATATCGCCCACCCCTACATACAGTCAGACAGAGATACAGAGATATAAACACTGAAGAACAAAAACACTTTCTGTTGACAGGAAATAGATTGTACTCACACATGTTGAGCTGCCGGATGAAGCTGGCCATGTTGTTGTGTTTGAAGAACTTTGGGAGAACTTCTTTAGAGAAACGACCCTGATCAAACACATGGAAACTGGTTCCACTCTGACACACACACACACACACACACACACACACACACACACACACACACACACACACACACACACACACACACACACACACACACACACACACACACACACACACACACACACACACACACACACACACACACACACACACACACACACACACACACACACACACACACACACACACACACACACAATAAAGAGTAAACATCAATCACTTCGGTAACACACAGCGTACTGAACTTTAGTAGAACAGCAGTAACGGTTCAGACCTACAGAAGGGTTGTTTACATGTGTTTGTATTGTTCATGTTTACATGTGTTTGTATTGTTCATGTTTATAGGCCTATGTGTTTGTATGAATTGTATTTATGTAGTATTCTTTATTTACTTGTATATAACTGTTTAAATGAAAGCTCAGTTTATGAAACCTGTTGCAGCTGACAGCTAGCAGCTAACAGCTGTCTTCTGCTAGCTGTGCTATGCTAAGCTAAGTACCGGGCTCCAGCAGATGAGCGGGTCGGTGTCCGGATCTTCCACCAGAGTCCACAGTTTGGTGAGGAAGGCCGGGACGTTAGCAGGGCCTAGCACCGCCCCCCCTCCTCCGGGACACTCCATCACAGGATCAAGCTAATCTGAGCTAACAGAGCTAACAGCTAACTCCACACTAACAGTCCGATCCGAGCCTCCGTCTAGTCCAGGTCTCAGTGGTTCTGGTTCTGCTCCTGGTTTAGGTCCGTCTCTGCCGGTTTACACTGATTATTAATCTGCAGTTTGATTGTGGTTTTAGTGTAAACTTCTCCGGAGAAAACAACAACTAATCCTTCTAACAAACAACTGCGTACTGTCTGCGTGCAGTCTGTGTGATGGCGCGTCACGTCCTCTGCTGTGATAGGCTGCTACCACTGCCTGACGTTACGCCGTTCACGTTACGTTGTTTACGTCCTGAGCTGATAAAACAGAGCTCAATCAGATCAGATTTAATCCATTGATTCATTTGTGAATATAATATATAAAATATAATAAAGTAAATCCTATATTATCTTCCACTTTAAACCTGTGGTTTCGCCACCAGAGGGCGCCACCAGCGAACCTTCCGGATGTGACGTACGAGCCAGCGAACCTTCCGGATGCGACGTATGACCCTCGACCCTGGAGTTCCCCACGCGCTGTGATGGAGGAGAGCAGCACGCGGACAGAGGAGATGGAGAACGTACAGAAAACTGAGAAGAAGAAGAGGAGCAAAGAGGAGGAAGAGGAGGAAGAGGAGGTGAGAGAGATAAGAGAGAGGAGTTGTTGTTGTTGTGGTTGTTGTTGTGGTGACTAGTGTGTGTTATAAATCAGATGGTGACTGTAGTGTGTGTTATACATCAGATGGTGACTGTAGTGTGTGTTATACATCAGATGGTGACTGTAGTGTGTGTTATACATCAGATGGTGACTGTAGTGTGTGTTATACATCAGATGGTGACTGTAGTGTGTGTTATACATCAGATGGTGAATGCAGTGTGTGTTATACATCAGATGGTGACTGCAGTGTGTGTTATACATCAGATGGTGACTGTAGTGTGTGTTATATATCAGATGGTGACTGTAGTGTGTGTTATACATCAGATGGTGACTGTAGTGTGTGATATACATCAGATGGTGACTGTAGTGTGTGTTATACATCAGATGGTGACTGCAGTGTGTGTTATACATCAGATGGTGACTGCAGTGTGTGTTATACATCAGATGGTGACTGCAGTGTGTGTTATACATCAGATGGTGACTGTAGTGTGTGATATACATCAGATGGTAACTGTAGTGTGTGTTATACATCAGATGGTGACTGTAGTGTGTGTTATACATCAGATGGTGACTGTAGTGTGTGTTATACATCAGATGGTGACTGTAGTGTTTGTTATACATCAGATGGTGACTGTAGTGTTTGTTATACATCAGATGGTGACTGTAGTGTGTGTTATACATCAGATGGTGACTGTAGTGTGTGATATAAATCAGATGGTGACTGTAGTGTGTGATATAAATCAGATGGTGACTGTAGTGTGTGTTATACATCAGATGGTGACTGTAGTGTGTGTTATACATCAGATGGTGACTGTAGTGTGTGATATAAATCAGATGGTGACTGTAGTGTGTGTTATACATCAGATGGTGACTGTAGTGTGTGTTATAAATCAGATGGTGACTGTAGTGTGTGTTATACATCAGATGGTGACTGTAGTGTGTGTTATACATCAGATGGTGACTGTAGTGTGTGTTATAAATCAGATGGTGACTGTAGTGTGTGTTATACATCAGATGGTGACTGTAGTGTGTGTTATACATCAGATGGTGACTGTAGTGTGTGTTATACATCAGATGGTGACTGTAGTGTGTGTTATACATCAGATGGTGACTGCAGTGTGTGATATAAATCAGATGGTGACTGTGTCTACAGTGTTATTGACTGTTTTCTTCCTCAGGTCTTCGACTTAAACAACAAAACTGCGGGGGATGAGGGGGACGATGAAGATCTGTCGGACAGTGAGGACAGCGTGTTCTCAGGACTGGAGGATTCTGGGAGTGACAGCGAGGATGAGGAGGAGGAGGAGGAGGAGGGATCACATGAAGAAGAAGAACTGAAGGATGATCAGATCCTGCAGCCAGAGAAGAAGAAGGGAGGACTGACAGCAGAAGAAGAGAAAAAGGAAGACGAGTACAGACAGGACTCTTCAGACGAGGAGGTGAGACGTGTGTGGTGTGTTCAGGGACCTGTGTGGTGTGTTCAGGGACATGTGTGGTGTGTTCAGGGACCTGTGTGGTGTGTTCAGGGACCTGTGTGGTGTGTGCAGGGACCTGTGTGGTGTGTGCAGGGACGTGTGTGGGTGTGTTCAGGGACATGTGTGGTGTGTTCAGGGACATGTGTGGTGTGTTCAGGGACATGTGTGGTGTGTTCATGGACATCAGTGCATTGTGTGGTGTGTTCAGGGACCTGTGTGGCAGTGCATGACATTAAGGATGTTGAGAGATGGGCCTGTGGGCCGTCTGAGCTGGTTTACAGATGGCCCTGAGCCCAGTGGAGATTTGGGGGGCCTCCCCCTAGATGGGTTAGGGTCTTAGATGGCTCCCCCTAGACGGGTTAGGGTCTTAGATGCCTCCGCCTAGACGGGTTAGGGTCTTAGATGCCTCCCCATAGACGGGTTAGGGTCTTAGATGCCGTCTGGTTCTCTAGACTGAGTTATAAGATGAACCACCACAATATTATATTGTTCAATTGTATTCTTCATTTCACTTGTTTGTTCTTGTTAGTGTTTGTTCTTGTTAGTGTTTGTTCTTGTTAGTGTTTGTTCTTGTTAGTGTTTGTTCTTGTTAGTGTTTGCTCGCTGCTTGCCCTGCATAGCTATAAGAAACACTCAAGTTGTTGGTGAAGACACTTTCCATCTGATGAAGGCAGATGCCTTCCCAGATGGAAACAAGTAGAAAACATTACATTCAGTTATAACTGCCGAAACAAACGTTATTTACACTATTATGGCCCCTGTTATGTTTGTAATGTTATCTACTGTCAGTTGGTCGAACGAATGCCTCCTCACCCGGAAGCTGACCGAGCAGACCGGAGCAGCAGACAAGAAGAGCATGTGACAGACAAGAAGAGTATGTGACAGACAAGAAGAGTATGTGACAGACAAGAAGAGTATGTGACAGACAAGAAGAGTATGAGACAGACAAGAAGAGTATGTGACAGACAAGAAGAGTATGTGACAGACAAGAAGAGTGTGTGACAGACAAGAAGAGTATGTGACAGACAAGAAGAGTATGTGACAGACAAGAAGAGTATGTGACAGACAAGAAGAGTATGAGACAGACAAGAAGAGTATGAGACAGACAAGAAGAGTATGAGACAGACAAGAAGAGCATGTGACAGACATGAAGAGTATGAGACAGACAAGAAGAGTATGAGACAGACAAGAAGAGTATGTGACAGACAAGAAGAGTATGAGACAGACAAGAAGAGCATGTGACAGACAAGAAGAGTATGAGACAGACAAGAAGAGTATGAGACAGACAAGAAGAGTATGAGACAGACAAGAAGAGTATGAGACAGACAAGAAGAGTATGTGACAGACAAGAAGAGTATGAGACAGACAAGAAGAGCATGTGACAGACAAGAAGAGTATGAGACAGACAAGAAGAGTATGAGACAGACAAGAAGAGTATGAGACAGACAAGAAGAGTATGTGACAGACAAGAAGAGTATGAGACAGACAAGAAGAGTATGAGACAGACAAGAAGAGTATGAGACAGACAAGAAGAGTATGAGACAGACAAGAAGAGTATGTGACAGACAAGAAGAGTATGTGACAGACAAGAAGAGTATGAGACAGACAAGAAGAGTATGAGACAGACAAGAAGAGTATGAGACAGACAAGAAGAGTATGTGACAGACAAGAAGAGTATGTGACAGACAAGAAGAGTATGAGACAGACAAGAAGAGCATGAGACGGACAAGAAGAGTATGAGACAGACAAGAAGAGTGTGTGACAGACAAGAAGAGCATGTGACAGACAAGAAGAGTATGAGACAGACAAGAAGAGTGTGTGACAGACAAGAAGAGTATGTGACAGACAAGAAGAGTATGTGACAGACAAGAAGAGTATGTGACAGACAAGAAGAGTATGTGACAGACAAGAAGAGTATGAGACAGACAAGAAGAGTATGAGACAGACAAGAAGAGTATGAGACAGACAAGAAGAGTATGTGACTTTCAAGAAGAGTATGTGACTTTCAAGAAGAGTATGTGACTTTCAAGAAGAGTATGAGACAGACAAGAAGAGTATGTGACAGACAAGAAGAGTATGAGACAGACAAGAAGAGCATGTGACAGACAAGAAGAGTATGAGACAGACAAGAAGAGTATGAGACAGACAAGAAGAGTATGAGACAGACAAGAAGAGTATGAGACAGACAAGAAGAGTATGTGACAGACAAGAAGAGTATGAGACAGACAAGAAGAGTATGAGACAGACAAGAAGAGTATGAGACAGACAAGAAGAGTATGTGACAGACAAGAAGAGTATGAGACAGACAAGAAGAGTATGAGACAGACAAGAAGAGCATGTGACAGACAAGAAGAGTATGAGACAGACAAGAAGAGTATGAGACAGACAAGAAGAGCATGAGACGGACAAGAAGAGTATGAGACAGACAAGAAGAGTGTGTGACAGACAAGAAGAGCATGTGACAGACAAGAAGAGTATGAGACAGACAAGAAGAGTGTGTGACAGACAAGAAGAGTATGTGACAGACAAGAAGAGTATGTGACAGACAAGAAGAGTATGTGACAGACAAGAAGAGTATGTGACAGACAAGAAGAGTATGAGACAGACAAGAAGAGTATGAGACAGACAAGAAGAGTATGAGACAGACAAGAAGAGTATGTGACTTTCAAGAAGAGTATGTGACTTTCAAGAAGAGTATGTGACTTTCAAGAAGAGTATGTGACAGACAAGAAGAGTATGTGACAGACAAGAAGAGTATGTGACAGACAAGAAGAGTATGTGACAGACAAGAAGAGTATGTGACAGACAAGAAGAGTATGTGACAGACAAGAAGAGTATGAGACAGACAAGAAGAGTATGTGACAGACAAGAAGAGTATGAGACAGACAAGAAGAGTATGTGACAGACAAGAAGAGTATGTGACAGACAAGAAGAGTATGAGACAGACAAGAAGAGTATGAGACAGACAAGAAGAGTATGTGACAGACAAGAAGAGTATGTGACAGACAAGAAGAGTATGAGACAGACAAGAAGAGTATGAGACAGACAAGAAGAGTATGAGACAGACAAGAAGAGTATGTGACAGACAAGAAGAGTATGTGACAGACAAGAAGAGTATGTGACAGACAAGAAGAGTATGTGACAGACAAGAAGAGTATGAGACAGACAAGAAGAGTATGAGACAGACAAGAAGAGTATGTGACAGACAAGAAGAGTATGAGACAGACAAGAAGAGTATGAGACAGACAAGAAGAGTATGAGACAGACAAGAAGAGTATGTGACAGACAAGAAGAGTATGAGACAGACAAGAAGAGTATGAGACAGACAAGAAGAGTATGAGACAGACAAGAAGAGTATGAGACAGACAAGAAGAGCATGAGACAGACAAGAAGAGTATGAGACAGACAAGAAGAGCATGAGACAGACAAGAAGAGTATGAGACAGACAAGAAGAGTATGAGACAGACAAGAAGAGCATGAGACAGACAAGAAGAGTATGAGACAGACAAGAAGAGTATGAGACAGACAAGAAGAGTATGAGACAGACAAGAAGAGCATGAGACAGACAAGAAGAGTATGAGACAGACAAGAAGAGCATGAGACAGACAAGAAGAGTATGAGACAGACAAGAAGAGTATGTAGACAGACAAGAAGAGTATGAGACAGACAAGAAGAGCATGAGACAGACAAGAAGAGCATGAGACAGACAAGAAGAGTATGTGACAGACAAGAAGAGTATGAGACAGACAAGAAGAGTATGTGACAGACAAGAAGAGTATGAGACAGACAAGAAGAGTATGTGACAGACAAGAAGAGTATGAGACAGACAAGAAGAGTATGAGACAGACAAGAAGAGCATGTGACAGACAAGAAGAGTATGAGACAGACAAGAAGAGTATGTGACAGACAAGAAGAGTATGAGACAGACAAGAAGAGTATGCGACAGACAAGAAGAGTATGTGACAGACAAGAAGAGTATGAGACAGACAAGAAGAGTATGAGACAGACAGAAGAGTATGAGACAGACAAGAAGAGCATGAGACAGACAGAAGAGTATGAGACAGACAAGAAGAGCATGTGACAGACAAGAAGAGTATGAGACAGACAAGAAGAGTATGTGACAGACAAGAAGAGTATGTGACAGACAAGAAGAGTATGTGACAGACAAGAAGAGTATGAGACAGACAAGAAGAGTATGTGACAGACAAGAAGAGTATGAGACAGACAAGAAGAGTATGTGACAGACAAGAAGAGTATGTGACAGACAAGAAGAGTATGAGACAGACAAGAAGAGTATGAGACAGACAAGAAGAGTATGAGACAGACAAGAAGAGCATGTGACAGACAAGAAGAGTATGTGACAGACAAGAAGAGTATGAGACAGACAAGAAGAGTATGTGACAGACAAGAAGAGTATGAGACAGACAAGAAGAGTATGTGACAGACAAGAAGAGTATGAGACAGACAAGAAGAGTATGAGACAGACAAGAAGAGCATGTGACAGACAAGAAGAGTATGAGACAGACAAGAAGAGTATGTGACAGACAAGAAGAGTATGAGACAGACAAGAAGAGTATGCGACAGACAAGAAGAGTATGTGACAGACAAGAAGAGTATGAGACAGACAAGAAGAGTATGAGACAGACAGAAGAGTATGAGACAGACAAGAAGAGCATGAGACAGACAAGAAGAGTATGAGACAGACAAGAAGAGCATGTGACAGACAAGAAGAGTATGAGACAGACAAGAAGAGTATGTGACAGACAAGAAGAGTATGTGACAGACAAGAAGAGTATGTGACAGACAAGAAGAGTATGAGACAGACAAGAAGAGTATGTGACAGACAAGAAGAGTATGAGACAGACAAGAAGAGTATGTGACAGACAAGAAGAGTATGTGACAGACAAGAAGAGTATGAGACAGACAAGAAGAGTATGAGACAGACAAGAAGAGTATGAGACAGACAAGAAGAGTATGAGACAGACAAGAAGAGTATGAGACAGACAAGAAGAGTATGAGACAGACAAGAAGAGTATGTGACAGACAAGAAGAGTATGAGACAGACAAGAAGAGTATGTGACAGACAAGAAGAGTATGTGACAGACAAGAAGAGTATGAGACAGACAAGAAGAGTATGAGACAGACAAGAAGAGTATGAGACAGACAAGAAGAGTATGTGACAGACAAGAAGAGTATGTGACAGACAAGAAGAGTATGAGACAGACAAGAAGAGTATGAGACAGACAAGAAGAGTATGAGACAGACAAGAAGAGTATGAGACAGACAAGAAGAGTATGAGACAGACAAGAAGAGTATGAGACAGACAAGAAGAGTATGAGACAGACAAGAAGAGTATGAGACAGACAAGAAGAGTATGAGACAGACAAGAAGAGTATGAGACAGACAAGAAGAGTATGTGACAGACAAGAAGAGTATGTGACAGACAAGAAGAGTATGTGACTTTCAAGAAGAGTATGTGACTTTCAAGAAGAGTATGTGACTTTCAAGAAGAGTATGAGACAGACAAGAAGAGTATGTGACAGACAAGAAGAGTATGAGACAGACAAGAAGAGTATGAGACAGACAAGAAGAGTATGTGACAGACAAGAAGAGTATGTGACAGACAAGAAGAGTATGAGACAGACAAGAAGAGTATGAGACAGACAAGAAGAGTATGAGACAGACAAGAAGAGTATGAGACAGACAAGAAGAGTATGAGACAGACAAGAAGAGTATGAGACAGACAAGAAGAGTATGTGACTTTCAAGAAGAGTATGTGACAGACAAGAAGAGTATGAGACAGACAAGAAGAGTATGAGACAGACAAGAAGAGTATGAGACAGACAAGAAGAGTATGTGACTTTCAAGAAGAGTATGAGACAGACAAGAAGAGTATGAGACAGACAAGAAGAGTATGAGACAGACAAGAAGAGTATGAGACAGACAAGAAGAGTATGTGACTTTCAAGAAGAGTATGTGACTTTCAAGAAGAGTATGTGACTTTCAAGAAGAGTATGTGACAGACAAGAAGAGTATGTGACTTTCAAGAAGAGTATGTGACTTTCAAGAAGAGTATGAGACAGACAAGAAGAGTATGAGACAGACAAGAAGAGCATGTGACAGACAAGAAGAGTATGAGACAGACAAGAAGAGTATGAGACAGACAAGAAGAGTATGAGACAGACACCCGGTTGCATAGCAACACTTATCATTTAGGAGTCTTTTAATAAGCAGGTCGTCCTATCATTAGCTAGAACCAGCTGGATCTGATCGATATGGACATAAACGCGAGTCTAATCTGACGAGAGAGAGATCAGCTGCTGCTGACGAGTCGACACGCAGCTCTGCATGATCACCTGCAGCTCTGCATGATCACCTGCAGCTCTGCATGATCACCTGCAGCTCTGCATGATCACCTGCAGCTCTGCATGATCACCTGCAGCTCTGCATGATCACCTGCAGCTCTGCATGATCACCTGCAGCTCTGCATGATCACCTGCAGCTCTGCATGATCACCTGCAGCTCTGCATGATCACCTGCAGCGGTGAGCGGACAAAACACTTCAGGTTAGAAAATCACACGTAGCTATTTTACCTCTCAAACTACCGTAACTAGTTATAGATATGGTTAGTTTCACTGTCGGGTCACTCATCACTGATCCGAGAGCTGCATCAGGGGGTCTCTTACAGGGGGTCTCTTACAGGGGGTCTCTTACAGGGGGTCCGCGGGGTCTTAAAAAGTATTCAAAGTTGATAAATCAATTTAGCAAAAATTAAGGCTATTAAAAAGTATTTTACGGCATTTTCCAAGGTATTAAGAAGGTCCACAGCAACGACAACATGAAACACCCTTTAATTTACTGAAACAACATGTCGGGAAACCCCCTCGAGGCGGCCCCATGCATAGCGCGCCATAACATGCTGCTTCTTATTTTAAGTTTCGTTGCCTTGCTCCGCTCTGTGGGGGGGGATATACAGCAGGAGAACACGCCGTCCACCGCGGAGAATAAACAGAAGGGCAACCTTGACAACCATGCTCCGGGGTCTTCTTCGCTGCTTTTGGTGTATTTTGTGGCGGCAGCAGCGCCACTTACAGGCCTGGCATATGTACTACAGCGTTTCCAGCATTTCATATGTACTACAGCGTTTCCAGCGTTTCATATGTACTACAGCGTTTCCAGCATTTCATATGTACTACAGCGTTTCCAGCATTTCATATGTACTACAGCGTTTCCAGCATTTCATATGTACTACAGCGTTTCCAGCGGTCTCGTGTGAACGGACACGTTAATGAATCGAATGTGTGTGAACGGAAGACTTTTTTGCGTTTGCGTATGCGTTTTACTCGTGGGGCCGGGGTCTAAGCCAAACTATATCCGGTCACAGAGATCTGCTATTTTAAAGTAAGGTCAACACATATCGACCCTAAATATAGTCTATATTAAGAACGAGAAAAGTCTTAACATATATATCGTTTTTTGTAAACATATGACAAATGTGTGAGGGTGATGACGTCAGAGCATCGTCCTATGTGCCGGGCTTAGCCCCGGACAGCCCCAGCCCAATTTAACCCCTGGGTATTTGTGAGGGAGCTCCTATATGGCATTACCCCGCTGAAACTCACCAAAGTTTAATATATTTCATAGTTCAAAGTTTTGAATGCGATGAGGTCTTAAAATGTATGGAAAGGGTCTTAAAAAAGGTCTTAAAAGGTATTAAATTTGACTTCAGGATTCCTGCATATACCCTGTGCATGATAGATTGCCCGATCGGGCAACCAGCAGGTGAGGCTTCATTGCCCGAGCTAAACACTAGCTGGCCCCGGGCCACCGGGCAGTCCTTAATGTCGAGCCCTGCTGTGTGGTGTGTTCAGGGACATCAGGGCAGTGTGTGGTGTGTTCAGGGACCTGTGTGATGTGCTCAGGGACCTGTGTGGTGTGTTCAGGGACATCAGGGCATTGTGTGGTGTGTTCGGGGACCTGTGTGGTGTGTTCGGGGACCTGTGTGGTGTGTTCAGGGACCTGTGTGGTGTGTTCAGGGACCTGTGTGGTGTGTTCGGGACCTGTGTGGTGTGTTCAGGGACATCAGGGCAGTGTGTGGTGTGTACGGGACCTGTGTGGTGTGTTCAGGGACATCAGGGCATTGTGTGGTGTGTTATGGCGCTTTTCCACTGCAGGGCCTCGCTCGGCTTAGTATGGTATAGTTAGGCCTCATTAGGCCAGGCTCACTTTAAGCTGCGTTTCCATTACAGTTTAGGAACTGGGGCAGTAACTATGGTAACGCAGTGTAGGCGGAGCCGTGACGTCATCTTCAATGCGAAACACAAAACCAACACAGCCGTTAGCTCTTAGCCCTCAGAGCTCACAGCTCTTCATATCTGTAAAGAAACTAGACAGAAGTGAAACAAGTACAAACCACAGACTGTCTGTGTCATGGAGAATACAGTCGCTGGTTTATTTATGTCTGTAGGCCGTTGTTGGGAGTGTGGACGGTCGGAGCATATATAACGTTAGCTTAGCCGATCTCCATTTAGACAACACGCATTCTAAAAGGTGTTTCTCTGCCGTCTGTCTGCAGACTTGTCAAAGCATTAACTCATGGTTTTTACTAACCGGTATCAGTATGTTGTTACTTCGGCATCATTTTGAAACGTGTACTACAATTAAATCACGTTCAGATATGTTCATCTTGTTGTAGTTGTAGCTCCCTTGCCAGCGATTCTCTCTCTAGTTTAGCATACTCAGCCCGACTCAGCCCGGTTGTTGGCCCGGAAAGAACCTGGATTTTGGAGAGCCAGAAAACTGTGAAAAAGTACCCGCTAGTCGGAACTACGCCTAGTGGAAACGCAACCAAAAGACGGGCCGGGCACGGCACGCTTAAACCATGCTCCGTGCTGTAGTGGACATGCGCCATTAATGACCTGTGTGGTGTGTTCACTGACCTCTCACTGAGCAGGACATCAGGGCATTGTGTGGTGTGTTAATGACCTGTATGGTGTGTTCACTGACCTCTCACTGAGCAGGACATCAGGGCATTGTGTGGTGTGTTAATGACCTGTGTGGTGTGTTCACTGACCTCTCACTGAGCAGGACATCAGGGCATTGTGTGGTGTGTTAATGACCTGTGTGGTGTGTTCACTGACCTCTCACTGAGCAGGACATCAGGGCATTGTGTGGTGTGTTAATGACCTGTGTGGTGTGTTCACTGACCTCTCGCTGAGCAGGACATCAGGGCATTGTGTGGTGTGTTAATGACCTGTGTGGTGTGTTCACTGACCTCTCGCTGAGCAGGACATCAGGGCATTGTGTGGTGTGTTAATGACCTGTGTGGTGTGTTCACTGACCTCTCACTGAGCAGGACATCAGGGCATTGTGTGGTGTGTTAATGAGCTGTGTGGTGTGTTCACTGACCTCTCGCTGTGCAGGACATCCGGAACACCGTGGGCAACATCCCGATGGACTGGTACAAAGACTTCCCTCACATTGGATACAACCTGGACGGGAAGAAGATCTTTAAACCAATCAGGAACAAGGACGAGCTGGACGAGTTCCTGGACAAAATGGATAACCCGGACTACTGGTGAGCCTGCTAGCATAATGCTAACTCTCTCAATGGTTTGAACAGGGAATGCTAACTATGCTAACCCTCTGTCTGCAGGAGAACGATCCATGACAAGCAGACGGGAAGTGACATCATCCTGTCAGACGATCAGGTGGCGCTGGTGAACCGTCTGCAGAGAGGACAGTTCGGAGACCTGCACTTCAACGAGTACCAGGTATAACGAGTACTACAGTACACAGAGTACAACGAGTACACACAGAGTACACAGACACTACAGTACAACGAGTACCAGGTACACACAGTACAACGAGTACCAGGTACACACAGTCCAACGAGTACAACGAGTACCAGGTACACACAGTACAACGAGTACCAGGTACACAGAGTACACACTGTACAACGAGTACAACGAGTACCAGGTACACACAGTACAACGAGTACCAGGTACACACAGTACAACGAGTACCAGGTACACACAGTACAACGAGTACACACAGTACAACGAGTACCAGGTACACACAGTACACACAGTAACAGGTACACACAGTACACACAGTACCAGGTTCACACAGTACACACAGTACAACGAGTACCAGGTACGCAGAGTACACAGACACTACAGTACAACGAATACCAGGTACACAGAGTACCAGGTACACACAGTACAACGAGTACCAGGTACGCAGAGTACACAGACACTACAGTACAACGAATACCAGGTACACAGAGTACCAGGTACACACAGTACAACGAGTACCAGGTACGCAGAGTACACAGACACTACAGTACAACGAGTACTAGGTACACAGAGTACCAGGTACACACAGTACAACGAGTACCAGGTACACACAGTACTAGGGTTGGGTACCGAGAACCGGTTCCGGTTCGGAACCGGTTCCAACATTTAGATTCCAACGGCATCATTTAGAAATGTGAATTTTGGTTCCGCTTTTCGATGCCTGAGGAAATGTTTCTCGCCGCTCTCCGTAGCCTACTGTATGACTGCGGCGGGGCGGGAAATGTAGCGTTGTATCTACACTTCCTACAGCGTAACCTGAGACCAGGGTTGCATTCCAATAGTCCATTTAGCTTAGGAACCTTCATAACGGAGTGAAATGACCCGGAAGTCCCTCAGTGGCAGCCATGATAAGTGCCGTTCCAATTATCCAAATGAAAGGAAAGGAGATTTCAAGCTTCCTTTATAACCTCCTTTAGTTTAGGAACCACTGGACCTCCCTCACCGAAAGGAGAGGAGAAAATGCAGCCCCACAATGCATTGCAGCCGCACCATTTGCCGTCACACAACAGTCGGCCGTTCACGGAAACAACCGATTATGACGGAGAAATGATATCATGAAAGTTACGGTGCTTATTAAGCTTTTTAAAACGTATGTGGGAAGTTGCCAAAGTGCTTTGTTCTGAACGTTCATCAGTATTATAATCAAAGAGAGAAATATGAACGTTAGTTTTTACTGAAATGATCAAATAAAGTCAACATCTCTCAGTCTTTACTGAGCTGTGTGGAGTTTGTTCAACTTTTAAAAGATGTTTGAATGGTGATATACACAGTGATAGATGTTAAGGACTAACGTTTATAATAAATACATTTGTATTGATTGATCTTTTCATCAATCATACGTATTGGGATCATTTGTATTAATGTGGACCGGAGGGAGAGGGCGACGAGCAGAAGTTTCACTTTCCTTTTTTATTTCTATTCCAACTTTGGTCCTGAAGAATCTGTTTCTCTGTTGTCCACGTTCATAAAGCCTAAAGCAACAGCATCAGAGCACAGAGTCTCTAGATGAGTTTACAGTAGTCCCTCCTTCTTATTGAACATCCATGTTTGTAGTCCGCTGTATAGAAAACTGTAGTTTCCATAGTTTCCCCACAGCAGCAGACGCACATTCAGGACGTCCGCTGGCGCATCATAAACACGTGGGATAGTGAAAGTGCAGTCGATTCTCTAAAGTACCGCAGTCTCTTCTCCTAAGTCCTTTTGAATTCTCCTATCCACTATCCCTTAACCCGTGACCTTTCACTCAGAGGTCAAGGAATAGGAGATAGGGTTAGAACTTAGGAACTGATTTTTGGATTATCGGAACGCAACACAGGGCCGGCCCGTCGCACTGGCGTTATAGATGTTTGCCTAGGGCGCCAGATCTGGGAGGCGCTGCGCTGACAGCTCTGGGAGGGAAAAAAATGTTTTGACCGTTGGTGCTCATCCTAATTTTCGGCCTTGATGTAACAACATTCATAATTAAGTAAATGTAACACCCTTTTCATCCCGGTTACACGTTTCATTCGCCCTGTACGATGGGCGCTGTAAGTGATGAAAATGGGGGATGTTGGCTTATCTGGCGCCCGCAGCTCACAGCCAACGTGCGAGGGAGAAAGAGAGGGAGGGTCCACAGGTACGCGCTGTTGTTATTAGCATCTGGTGCTAGCTGCTCTAACGGAAGAAGAAGATATTTCTCCAATGATGTGGAGGAGAGTCCTCTGCAGTCAGACTGAGGCTGATAACTACAGCTCAGTGAGGTAAAGGACTCTGAGAGGTGGAGGGAGAGTCCTCTGCAGTCAGACTGAGGCTGATAACTACAGCTCAGTGAGGGAAAGGACTCTGAGAGGTGGAGGGAGAGTCCTCTCCAGTCAGACTGAGGCTGATAACTACAGCTCAGTGAGGGAAAGGACTCTGAGAGGTGGAGGAGAGTCCTCTCCAGTCAGACTGAGGCTGATAACTACAGCTCAGTGAGGGAAAGGACTCTGAGGGGTGGAGGGAGAGTCCTCTCCAGTCAGACTGAGGCTGATAACTACAGCTCAGTGAGGGAAAGGACTCTGAGGGGTGGAGGAGAGTCCTCTCCAGTCAGACTGAGGCTGATAACTACAGCTCAGTGAGGGAAAGGACTCTGAGAGGTGGAGGAGAGTCCTCTCCAGTCAGACTGAGGCTGATAACTACAGCTCAGTGAGGGAAAGGACTCTGAGAGGTGGAGGAGAGTCCTCTCCAGTCAGACTGAGGCTGATAACTACAGCTCAGTGAGGGAAAGGACTCTGAGAGGTGGAGGGAGAGTCCTCTCCAGTCAGACTGAGGCTGATAACTACAGCTCAGTAAGGGAAAGGACTCTGAGGGGTGGAGGAGAGTCCTCTCCAGTCAGACTGAGGCTGATAACTACAGCTCAGTAAGGGAAAGGACTCTGAGAGGTGGAGGGAGAGTCCTCTCCAGTCAGACTGAGGCTGATAACTACAGCTCAGTGAGGGAAAGGACTCTGAGGGTTCAGATAGTTCACTTTAGTCTAAGTTCAAACGGTTTGATCTCAGTTTATGTAAACACATATTTCCAAGGCTCTCCTTTATAATGATTGGGATGAAACAGGTTTGAAATCATTCCAATGTAAACTATAGGACAGTAAACCAGACATATCCTTTAAACTGGAGAGATACAAAAATATGCATAAATAAAATAGTAAAATAAGATCTGAATGAACAACAAAAATAAAATACGTTACATGTGTTTGTTATTGGCTATTGGTTATTGGTTATGCTCACATACTTATTTAATTATTCAAATGTAAACCGATCTTTTTCATATGGGTGTTTAGAGTTGTACGCCCTAGATCTAGTCTCTAGTCATTCTGCTCAAAGTGCACCAGATTGAAGCATTTTGCTTTCAAATGTTCAAACATTTCTTCCTGGTTTGCCTGAGAGGCAGATCTGCTGGTTTCTCTCAACAAGAACTGTTTTTAAATGGGGGGGGGGGGTTCCTTTAAAGGTTGCACTGTTGTAGCTTCAGTGGTTCAGGTTACAGTTACAGTGAATATAAACAGACTGATTCATGTGAATATTACTGTAAACTAACCTGTGTAAAAGTTTCTCGAATAAATGTAATTTTTTTGGTGGAAGAAGCGTGTATCATTTTGTTACCCTGCCCCTCAAAGAATCGGAATTGAGAATCGTTAAGAACCGGAACCGAAAAGTAGAATCGGAATCAGAATCGTGGAAATTCAAACGATACCCAACCCTACACAGTACACATAGTACCAGGTACACACAGTACACACAGTACACAGAGTTTCGGTCAGTGTTTGCCGTTAGAAACTATTTACTCAGGAATAAGGTCCTCCAGAGGCTCTTTAACCTCTCTCACCTGTCTCTCTCTCACCTGTCTCTCACCTGTCTCTCTCTCACCTGTCTCTCTCTCACCTGTCTCTCTCTCACCTGTCT
>JAPTMU010000254.1:253136-266399 GCA_028583405.1 Pogonophryne albipinna
CGATTCACCATATCACCAGATTCACCACTACACCAGATTCACCACATCACCAGATTCACCACATCACCTTATTCACCACTACACCAGATTCACCACATCACCAGATTCACCACATCACCAGATTCACCACATCACCAGATTCATCACATCACCTTATTCACCACTACACCAGATTCACCACATCACCAGATTCACCACATTACCAGATTCACCACATTACCAGATTCACCACATCACCAGATTCACCACATTACCAGATTCACCACATCACCAGATTCACCACATCACCAGATTCACCACATTACCAGATTCACCACATCACCAGATTCACCACATCACCAGATTCACCACATCACCAGATTCACCACATCACCAGATTCACCACAACACCAGATTCACCACTTCACCAGATTCACCACATCACCAGATTCACCACAACACCAGATTCACTACATTACCAGATTCACCACATTACCAGATTCACCACATCACCAGATTCACCACATCACCAGATTCACCACAACACCAGATTCACCACATCACCAACAATAACACCCGATTCACCATAACACCCGATTCACCATATCACCAGGTTCACCAGATTCACCACTACACCAGATTCACCACATCACCAGATTCACCACAACACCAGATTCACCACATCACCAACAATAACACCCGATTCACCATATCACCAGGTTCACCAGATTCACCACATCACCAGAGATTCACCACAACACCAGAGATTCACCACAATACCAGGTTCAACATAACACTAGATTCACCATAACACCAGCTTCACTGTAACACCCGATTCACCACATCACCAACAACAGCTGATTCACCATATCACCAGGTTCACCATATCACCTGATTCACCACTACACCAGATTCACCACATCACCAGAGATTCACCATAACACTAGATTCACCATAACACTAGATTCACCATAACACCAGATTCACCACATCACCAACAACAACACCCGATTCACCATATCACCAGATTCACCACTACACCAGATTCACCACAACACTAGATTCACCATAACACCAGATTCACCAACAACAACACCCGATTCACCATATCACCAGATTCACCATAACACTAGATTCACCATAACACTACATTCACCATAACACCAGATTCACCACATCACCAACAACAACACCCGATTCACCATATCACCAGATTCACCATAACACCAGATTCACCACATCACCAACAACAACACCCGATTCATCATATCACCAGATTCACCATAACACTACATTCACCATAACACCAGATTCACCACATCACCAACAACAACACCCGATTCACCATATCACCAGATTCACCATAACACTAGATTCACCATAACACTAGATTCACCACATCACCAACAACAACACCCGATTCACCATATCACCAGATTCACCATAACACCAGATTCACCACATCACCAACAACAACACCCGATTCATCATATCACCAGATTCACCATAACACTAGATTCACCATAACACTACATTCACCATAACACCAGATTCACCACATCACCAACAACAACACCCGATTCACCACTACACCAGATTCAACATAACACTAGATTCACCATAACACTAGATTCACCATATCACCAGATTCACCACTACACCAGATTCACCACCAACAACAACACTAGATTCACCATAACACCAGATTCACCACAACACCAGTTCTATTTCGTATAAGGTTTCGCCCTCTAAGGCTATCGCTATTGGGTAATCCCACTGCACGTGTGCAGCACTGACAGACTTAATCCACGCCCACCTATGGGCCCCACCTACGGCCTCACTTCCGTATAAATAGGAAGTAGGCCCTACAATCTGCTCCCACTTTTCTTCAGCACTCCGTTGCAGAAGCACTGACAGGCACAAGCTCTTTTCAGAGCTGTTTACTAGAAAGCAAACATTTCCCCCTGGCCCCATCCTCCCTCTCCTCCGGACGGGGGAGACAGGGCGGGGCTCGGTGTTAGCCGACATATGAGTTACGAACGGCTGTGGCTGGCTCGCTCCAGGGAGGAAGCGGCTTTACACAGACGATACAGGTGAGTCCTGCCGGGGATTGGAGCACGCAAACGCGGCTCTCACTCCCCAGGTGTCGTGCACTCATTGTGTCCGTCTTCCTCTGGCCCACAGACAGCGGAGAGCGAACGCTCTCGCGGCTGCGGCCGGGGATGATTGGCCAAGCCCTTGATTATTGGATCCCGGTGGCGGGCAGCAGTCAGGCGGACGGGGGAGACAGGGCGGGGCCCGGTGTCGGCCCGGCAGCCGAGCCTATAGGTTCGGCTGCCGGGCTGACACTATCCGCCATCTCGGCTCTGCCGTATAGGCGGTATTCTCCAGGAACTCCCGGAGATCATCGGAAAGGCAGCCGCCTAATGAGATCTCCTCCGGATGACATAAGCGGCTGCCTCATAGCCTGTCGGTTATTAGGCAGCAGGGCTTGTTTCCTATGTCACAGATATGCCTCCACACACCGTTCATTCCTCAGCAGGTTTGTGCGTGAACGCGCCTCAATGTCCGGTTTACGAGCCTTCTCCTAAACGGCGACATGATGAGAGCCGCTGTGCAATACAGCGTGTGGAGGTGCAAGAGCCGGCTGTAACCTGTCTATTAGCGGCAGCAGGGCTCGTGGCGCAAGCCAGCTGTATTTAACCAGGCGGTTATTAGACAGCAGAGCTTGACGTTTAAACCTGATGCTCCTAACCTGTCGGTTAGCGGCAGCAGGGCTCGTGGCGCAAGCCAGCTGTATTTAACCAGGCGGTTATTAGACAGCAGAGCTTGACGTTTAAACCTGATGCTCCTAACCTGTCGGTTAGCAGGCAGCACGGTTCTTCCTCTGTCCCAGATGTGCCTACTACACACGGTCGTAATGAGCCCAGGGCTTTTATTACGCACTGTGTGAATAGCACTGCACACACCTCCGCTCATTCCTCAGCAGGTTGAGCGTGAACGCGCCTCAATGTCCAGTTTACGAGCCTTCTCCTAAACAGAGACAGGATGAGATCTGGTGTGAGAGGCAGCGTGTGGAGGCCCCCTCGCAGCTTTTCAGTCCGGGCCCCTCTTGGATTGCTTCACGGGCAACGGCGGCGAGGGCTCTGACGTGGCTCGTCACCATGACAACCACAGCACATCCAGTGCATGTCGCGTGCTCTCAGAATATTACTCAGAATGGCGACGCGTGTGTTCGATGGACAGATGAATAATAATAATAAGCAGCAAGGCCCACCGGGTAAGCCGGCTGCCCCTAACCTGTCGGTTATAGGCAGCATGGCTCGCTGCATAACCGGCTGTCTTTAAATTGGTTTTTAGGCAACTCGGTTTTTCTCCTCTGTCCCAAACCTACCTCCTACACACGGTCGTAATGAGCCCACGAGTGCCATTATTACAGTGAGGACAGCACTGCACACAGCTCCGGTCATCCCTTAGGGGTGTTGAGCGTGAACGCACCTCGGTGTCCGGTTTAACACTGTAAGCAATTACTGTTATTTTTCAGCCAATTTTCAACACTAATCTACTGGCAGCCCCCTAACCAGAATGTTACTGTGAATTATTTAATTTTTTACAGTGATAAACTGAAATTGTCCAACAGTTTGAATACTGTATAATTTCAGTGTATTGCTGGCGTCTCTGCTGCCGGTATTTTACTGTTAATTGAAAAAATACAGCAGTATACTGTATTTTATTTTTACAGTAAGAGGCTGTAAAGTCATTTCACAGTATGAGTACTGTGGTGTTACAGTGAAGTGCAGGCGCCTGTGAAGAGACTGCCGGCGCTTTACTGTTGTTTGACAGGAAAATGTGTTACAGTGGACATAATGAGAGCCTGTGTGAAATGCAGCGTCTGGAGGGCTCTGGCGTGGCTCGTCACCATGACAACCACAACACATCCAGAGCAGGTTGGCGCGCTGAGTGGCGGCGCGTGTGTTCAATGGACAGATGGAAGATAATATGCAGCAAGGCTCCCCGGTTAAGCCGGCTGCCAATAGCCTATTGGTTACTTGGCAGCATGGCTCGCTGCCTAAGCCGGCTGGGTTTTAACTTATCGGTTAATAAAACAGCAGGGCTTACTATTCAATCCGTCTACCGTAAACTTTTTGGGTTTAGGCAGCATGGATGTTTCCTCTGTCTCAGACACCTCCTACCCACGGTCGTAATAAGCCCGCGGAGGGCCATTATTATGCCTCGTGTGGACAGCACTGCACACACCTCCGCTCATCCCTTAGTGGTGTTGAGCGTGAACGCGCGGTTTACGAGTCTTCTCCTAAACGGCGACATATTGAGAGCCTGTGTGAAATGCAGCGTGTGGAGGGCTCTGGCGTGGTTTGTCACCAACCACAGCACATCCAGAGAATGTACACCCGGCGCTATCAGAGTACTGGATGGTACTCAGGGTGGCGGCGCGTGTGTCTGATGGACAGATGGATGAGCAGGCGGATGGGCAGAGGATAGTCTCTGCAGTTCGCCTCTCCCCCCCCGCAGTTCTACGGGATACAGGGAGTCCTGTCATCCCGGGAACAGTGTCTCACGCTCCGTGCAGAGCGGCAGGAACTCTTGTTAAAAGAAAGCTTTTTTCCAGGGTTCCTCATGGGGAAGAAAATCAGGGTTTTTTCCTCCCGCTATTTTCTGGTCCCGAAGGAGACGGGGCGCGGGGAATGAGACCCATCCTCGATCTGTCAGTGTCCAACAAGGGAATGGCCTTTTCCCATGCTGACGATCAAACAAGTGCTGGAGTGTGTTCATCAGGGAGGTGCACATCCATAGTCCTGAAGGATGCTTACCTCCACGTAACCATCATCCCGAAACACAGCAATTTCCTGCGTTTCTCATTCCTGTCTCCACACACTTTTTCAAAGTGGGTGGAGACGGTTGGAGCAGCTACTCAGAATGGGGATGAGGGTTATTTTACCTGGACGACCGGCTGTGGCTGGCTCACTCCAGGAAGGGAGGAAGCGGCTTACAGACGATACAGTTCGTATCTCATCGGTCAAACCTGGGTTTCATTATCAACTGGAAGAAGAGCTGTCCTCGTCCCTCCCAGGTTATCTTTTTAACTGGGAGTGGAATTGAACTCAGCCCGCATGAGAGCGCGACTCTCACAGCGGAGAAAGTGACAGCTTTCCTCCGGCGCGTCACACCCCGCGGGGCGGTGATGCTGTTAGGCATGATATCAGCTGGTCACGTGGTGATCCCCCTGGGTCTCCTTCATAGTGAGGAGACTCCAGAGGTGGTTTATTCGCCTGTGCATCGACCCGTGTGTCAGAGGAGACGCATGGTGTACATTCCTCCTTCCGTGGTTTTGGATTTGACCCACTGGAAACATCTCCACGTCCTGTCAGTGGGGGTGCCGCTGAGCAGAGTGACGTCACACACCGCAGTGTTCACAGACGCATCTCTCGCAGGCTGAGGAACGTGCATGTCGCAGGCAGTGGGGGGACAGTGGCTGGCTCACATGTCTCTCCATATAAACGTGCTGGAATTACTCTCTGTATAGAAAGTGCTCCAGCACTTCGTCCCGTTGCTGTTCAATCATGTGTTGATTGAACAGACAACAAAGCAGCGGCGGCATACATAGATCGCCAGGGAGGTGTTCGATCAGCGCAGCTGCTGAACCCACATCCTACACAGCCAAATGGACAGCGCTCCGTTTGGTGTGCAGGGAAAAGCCTGGACCCCGTGGGGCCCCCTGCCTCGTGCTGTCGTTCCTCCAGCTGTTGCTGGACAGGAATTGGGATATAGCACGGTCAAAACATGCTGCTGCCATTTCATCTTGCCACGTAGATTGGTGTCAGCACGGTGTTTAGTCACCCGCTGACAACACGTTTTCTACGGGGAGTACAGAGACTCAGACCTGGGTCTCGTGCTTTGGCGCCTCAATGGGTTTTGGCTTTAGTGTTACGCGCACTGAGTAAAGCTCCATTTGGAACTTTAGACCAGATCCAAGGAGATGGCAGCTCAGCTGTTTTGCGCCCTAACCCGGCTTCAAGCCAAAGGTGATCACAAGCTCTTTAGAGTCGAGAGTGATACCTTTGGATGGCTTCTTTCCTCCTCCTCACACATCAGAGGAGGAAGCCACATCTCATCTCCTCCGTCCCGTGCGCGTGCTGTCATGCTATATTGCACGCAGGGCTGCTTTACGCAGCTCGTCTGTTTGTGCATTACAGAGAGCGCTCAGTAGGGCAGCCTCTGTCGGCACAGCGCCTGTCACACTGGCTGTGTGAGGCTGTGTCACAGGCGTATGTCTCCTCTGGGGTGGAGCCCCCGGAAGAACATCAAAGCGCACGGCACCAGAGGAATTTCCTCCTCCACGGCGTTGCACGGAGGAATGACAGTGGAAGACATTTGCACTGCTGCATCTTGGTCTTCCCCCTGTTCTTTTATTCGTGTTTATTTTGAGGGATGTCTCCCATTCCTCTCTGACACACTCGGCACTGAGTGTCCTGTCAGAGTGAGTAATGTCGGGGACTCAACTGCGTGCCCTCTCTCCTGCCTGTCGGCACTTAGAGAGCTGCCCTTTCCTCCTCTTTGATCGTTTTAACAAGTGGGACTTTGGTCTCTACTTTTTACAGGTAGCCTATTTAGCCTACCTTCGTTCCCGTATGGAGAATATTCATTTTTTAATGCTATATTCCCTGGGAATGTGATGCTCCATTTACGCATGGCGAAATGGACATGGGTTATTAATTGAGTAGGTGTGTTTTGTGCTTCTGGTAACGGACGGACCAGTGGGGCGTGGACTACATCCTGCTTCGCCCTTAACCCAATAGCGATAGCCTTAGAGGGCGAAGCCTTATACGAAATAGAACGGGGGTTACGTACTGTAACCCAGCTTCTATGAGTATAGGCGCAGCCCTCTAAGGTTCGGGCCCCACTGGCTCCGCGAATAGCTGAAGAAAAGCTGTTTGTGTGGGAGCAGATTGTAGGGACTACTTCCTATTTATACGGAAGTGAGTCCGTAGGTGGGGCCCACGTCATAGGTGGGCGTGGATTAAGTCTGTCAGTGCTGCACACGTGCAGAGGGATTACCCAATAGCGATAGCCTTAGAGGGCGAAGCCTATACTCATAGAAGCTGGGTTACATTACGTAACCCCAGATTCACCACATCACCAACAACAACAACCGGTTCACCATATCACCAGATTCACCACATTACCAGATTCACAACATCACCAACAACAACACCCGATTCACCATATCACCAGATTCACCACTACACCAGATTCACCACTACACCAGATTCACCACATCACCAACAACAACACCCGATTCACCATATCACCAGATTCACCATATCACCAGATTCACCACTACACCACATCACCAACAACAACATCCGATTCACCATATCACCAGATTCACCATATCACCAGATTCACCACTACACCAGATTCACCACTCCACCAGATTCACCACATCACCAACAACAACACCAGATTCACCATATCACCAGATTCACCACATCACCAGATTCACCACTACACCAGATTCACCACATCACCAACAACAACACCAGATTCACCATTACACCAGATTCACCGTAACACCAGATTCACCACATCATTCACCACTACACCAGATTCACCATTACACCAGATTCACCACATCATTCACCATTACACCAGATTCACCACATCATTCACCATAACACCAGATTCACCATTACACCAGATTCACCACAACATTCACCGTAACACCAGATTCACCACATCATTCACCACTACACCAGATTCACTATTACACCAGATTCACTATTACACCAGATTCACCATTACACCAGATTCACCACATCACCAGATTCACCACATCATTCACCACTACACCAGATTCACTATTACACCAGATTCACCATTACACCAGATTCACCATTACACCAGATTCACCACATCACCAGATTCACCACATCACCAGATTCACCACTACACCAGATTCACCACATCACCAACAACAACACCAGATTCACCATTCCACCAGATTCACCGTAACACCAGATTCACCACATCATTCACCACTACACCAGATTCACCATTACACCAGATTCACCACATCATTCACCATTACACCAGATTCACCACATCATTCACCATAACACCAGATTCATCATTACACCAGATTCACCACAACATTCACCGTAACACCAGATTCACCACATCATTCACCACTACACCAGATTCACTATTACACCAGATTCACTATTACACCAGATTCACTATTACAACAGATTCACCATTACACCAGATTCACCACATCATTCACCATAACACCAGATTCACCATTACACCAGATTCACCACAACATTCACCGTAACACCAGATTCAGCACATCATTCACCACTACACCAGATTCACCATTACACCAGATTCACCGGCCAATCAAATGTATTTATGTTTTAAACCTGTGACATCACTGCTGAGGGGCGGGGCTTGTGTCTGACCTGTGTCTGTCTTCAGGTGATCATGTGATCTGTGGCAGCTACGACTGCAGGCTGAGCTGGTTCGACCTGGACCTCTCAACCAAACCTTACAAGATGCTCCGGTACGAACCTGTCCATCAAACGTTGTTGTTGATGTTGTTGTTGATGATGCTGATAATGATGTTGTCTGCAGACACCATAAGAAGGCAGTGAGGGGCGTGGCCTATCACAGACTTTACCCTCTGTTCGCCTCGGCGTCCGACGACGGATCCGTGATCGTCTGCCACGGCACCGTCTACAAGTAATGACCTCACTTCCTGTCTTTGACCTCACTTGCTGTCTCTGTGACCTCACTTCCTGTCTGTAACCTAACTTCCTGTCCCCACAGTGACCTGCTGCAGAACCCTCTGCTGGTTCCAGTGAAGGTTCTCCGAGGTCACGCGATCACCCACGACCTTGGGGTTCTGGACGTGACCTTTCACCCCTCCCAGCCGTGGGTCTTCTCCTCCGGCGCCGACGCCACCATCAGACTGTTCACCTAGCAACGGTTGCTAGGACACCACGTGCTGTTGTAGGCTGTAACCATGGAGATGTGACCTGTTTACTTTTTAATAAAACTTGTTGTCTGCCTTCTGTTGCCATGGTAACTGTTTCTTCTTCTGTGTGTTTTTAATAATAAAAGTAATGCATGGGATTTTATAGCTTTTCCTCGAAGACGCTCACTAATAAAGTGTGTCCCCGCCGGTGTGTCAGGAGACTCTCAAAGTGATGTCTTCTCTACATCACCATGTGTCCCCGGTGTGTCCCCATGTGTCCCCCGTGTGTCAGGAGACTCTCAAAGGGTCAGGAAATAAACCCCTCTCTCTTTTCCTCCGTACCCACATCTCTAAAAACGGGGAACAACGGAGCTGATCCAGATTTTGCTGCGTCATGACCACATTACTAAAATGTGGGCGGGCTTTACCCCCACGGGCCAATCAGAAACGTTGCTGTCAGAAACAAAGAGACGTGTTCTGGAAGTAATATGGTCTGTTTACATTAGCATGCTAACACTCAGAGCTAACCTGTACTGCAGAGAGTCTGTGTGAAGAAGCAGGAAATCAAAAGGAAGTCACCTTGTGGTAAACCTGAGAGAGAGAAAGAGTTTGAGCTCCATCCTGTTTCAGAGAGGATCCTTGATGTGGTTTGGAACATGATGTGGAGTTTCATCACGGCAGCATTTAGCTGAGTTTCTGCTGGGAGAGTTCTCCTGATGAGATCTACTCTCTCTCTGAAGCTACTGACCCAGAGTCAGCTCTTTAGGAACAGCTGGAGGAGAGGGGGGGGGGCTACAAGGACCTGTTTGGGGTTTGGAGCAGGACACTTCAGAGACATGTCCTTAGTAACAGCTGGAAGAGAGGGGGGGGCGGGCTACAAGGACCTGTTTGGGGTTTGGAGCAGGACACTTCAGAGACATGTCCTCAGTAACAGCTGGAAGAGAGGGGGGGGGGCTACAAGGATCTGTTTGGGGTTTGGAGCAGGACACTTCAGAGACATGTCCTCAGTAACAGCTGGAAGAGAGGGGGGGGGGGCTACAAGGACCTGTTTGGGGTTTGGAGCAGGACACTTCAGAGACATGTCCTTAGTAACAGCTGGAAGAGAGGGGGGGGGGCTACAAGGATCTGTTTGGGGTTTGGAGCAGGACACTTCAGAGACATGTCCTCAGTAACAGCTGGAAGAGAGGGGGGGGGGGCTACAAGGACCTGTTTGGGGTTTGGAGCAGGACACTTCAGAGACATGTCCTCAGTAACAGCTGGAAGAGAGGGGGGGGGGCTACAAGGACCTGTTTGGGGTTTGGAGCAGGACACTTCAGAGACATGTCCTTAGTAACAGCTGGAAGAGAGGGGGGGGGGGGCTACAAGGACCTGTTTGGGGTTTGGAGCAGGACACTTCAGAGACATGTCCTCAGTAACAGCTGGAAGAGAGGGGGGGGGGCTACAAGGATCTGTTTGGGGTTTGGAGCAGGACACTTCAGAGACATGTCCTCAGTAACAGCTGGAAGAGAGGGGGGGGGGGCTACAAGGACCTGTTTGGGGTTTGGAGCAGGACACTTCAGAGACATGTCCTTAGTAACAGCTGGAAGAGAGGGGGGGGGGGCTACAAGGACCTGTTTGGGGTTTGGAGCAGGACACTTCAGAGACATGTCCTTAGTAACAGCTGGAAGAGAGGGGGGGGGCTACAAGGACCTGTTTGGGGTTAGGAGCAGGACACTTCAGAGACATGTCCTTAGTAACAGCTGGAAGAGAGGGGGGGGCTACAAGGATCTGTTTGGGGTTTGGAGCAGGACACTTCAGAGACATGTCCTTAGTAACAGCTGGAAGAGAGGGGGGGGGCTACAAGGATCTGTTTGGGGTTTGGAGCAGGACACTTCAGAGACATGTCCTTAGTAACAGCTGGAAGAGAGGGGGGGGGGGCTACAAGGATCTGTTTGGGGTTTGAAGCAGGACACTTCAGAGACATGTCCTTAGTAACAGCTGGAAGAGAGGGGGGGGCTACAAGGATCTGTTTGGGGTTTGGAGCAGGACACTTCAGAGACATGTCCTTAGTAACAGCTGGAAGAGAGGAGGGGCTACAAGGATCTGTTTGGGGTTTGGAGCAGGACACTTCAGAGACATGTCCTTAGTAACAGCTGGAAGAGAGGAGGGGCTACAAGGATCTGTTTGGGGTTTGGAGCAGGACACTTCAGAGACATGTCCTTAGTAACAGCTGGAAGAGAGGGGGGGGCTACAAGGATCTGTTGGGGGTTTGGAGCAGGACACTTCAGAGACATGTCCTTAGTAACAGCTGGAAGAGAGGGGGGGGGCTACAAGGATCTGTTTGGGGTTTGGAGCAGGACACTTCAGAGACATGTCCTTAGTTAACAGCTGGAAGAGAGAGGGGGGGGCTACAAGGATCTGTTTGGGGTTTGGAGCAGGACACTTCAGAGACATGTCCTTAGTAACAGCTGGAAGAGAGGGGGGGCTACAAGGATCTGTTTGGGGTTTGGAGCAGGACACTTCAGAGACATGTCCTTAGTAACAGCTGGAGGAGAGGGGGGGGTGGGCTACTAGGATCTGTTTGGGGTTTGGAGCAGGACACTTCAGAGACATGTCCTTACTAACAGCTGGAAGAGAGGGGGGGGGGCTACAAGGATCTGTTTGGGGTTTGGAGCAGGACACTTCAGAGACATGTCCTTAGTAACAGCTGGAGGAGAGGGGGGGGGGGCTACAAGGATCTGTTTGGGGGTTTGGAGCAGGACACTTCAGAGACATGTCCTTAGTAACAGCTGGAAGAGAGGGGGGGGGGCTACAAGGATCTGTTTTGGGGTTTGGAGCAGGACACTTCAGAGACATGTCCTTAGTAACAGCTGGAGGAGAGGGGGGGGGCTACGAGGATCTGTTTGGGGGTTTGGAGCAGGACAACTTCAGAGACATGTCCTTAGTAACAGCTGGAAGAGAGGGGGGGCTACAAGGACCTGTTTGGGGTTTGGAGCAGGACACTTCAGAGACATGTCCTTAGTAACAGCTGGAAGAGAGGGGGGGGGGCTACAAGGATCTGTTTGGGGTTTGGAGCAGGACACTTCAGAGACATGTCCTTAGTAACAGCTGGAAGAGAGGGGGGGGCTACAAAGATCTGTTTTGGGGTTTGGAGCAGGACACTTCAAGAGACATGTCCTTAGTAACAGCTTGGAAGAGAGGGGGGGGGGGCTACAAGGATCTGTTTGGGGTTTGGAGCAGGACACTTCAGAGACATTCTTAGTAACAGCTGGTAGAGAGAGGGGGGGGGGGCTACAAGGATCTGTTTTGGGGTTTGGAGCAGGACACTTCAGAGACATGTCCTTAGTAACAGCTGGAAGAGAGGGGGGGGGGGGCTACAAGGATCTGTTTGGGGTTTGGAGCAGGACACTTCAGAGACATGTCCTTAGTAACAGCTGGAGAGGAGGGGGGGGCTACAAGGATCTGTTTGGGGTTTGGAGCAGGACACTTCAGAGACATGTCCTTAGTACAGCTGGAGAGAGGGGGTGGGGCTACAAGGATCTGTTTGGGGTTGGAGCAGGACACTTCAGAGACATGTCCCTTAGTAACAGCTGGAAGAGAGGGGGGGGCTACAAGGATCTGTTTGGGGTTTTGAGCAGGACACTTCAGAGACATGTCCTTAGTAACAGCTGGAAGAGAGGGAGGGGCTACAAGGATCTGTTTGGGTTTGGAGCAGGACACTTCAGAGACATGTCCTTAGTAACAGCTGGAAGAGAGGGGGGGGGGCTACAAGGATCTGTTTGGGGTTTGGAGCAGGACACTTCAGAGACATGTCCTTAGTAACAGCTGGAAGAGAGGGGGGGGCTACAAGGATCTGTTTGGGGTTTGGAGCAGGACACTTCAGAGACATGTCCTTAGTAACAGCTGGAAGAGAGGGGGGGGGCTACAAGGATCTGTTTGGGGTTTGGAGCAGGACACTTCAGAGACATGTCCTTAGTAACAGCTGGAAGAGAGGGGGGGGCTACAAGGATCTGTTTGGGGTTTGGAGCAGGACACTTCAGAGACATGTCCTTAGTAACAGCTGGAAGAGAGGGGGGGGGGCTACAAGGATCTGTTTGGGGTTTGGAGCAGGACACTTCAGAGACATGTCCTTAGTAACAGCTGGAAGAGAGGGGGGGGGGCTACAAGGATCTGTTTGGGGTTTGGAGCAGGACACTTCAGAGACATGTCCTTAGTAACAGCTGGAAGGAGAGGGGGGGGGGCTACAAGGATCTGTTTGGGGTTTGGAGCAGGACACTTCAGAGACATGTCCTTAGTAACAGCTGGAAGAG
>JAPTMU010000254.1:267399-294821 GCA_028583405.1 Pogonophryne albipinna
CAACTGGCTTTAGGTAAGCCAGTCCTTTATTAGTATATAAGTGCTTTGTTAATAGTTCTATTGCTGAAGTGGAGTCGAAGAGATGAGTTTTCAGTCTGGAAGGTGTGTAAGCTTTCTGCTGTCCTGATGTCAATGGGAGCTCATTCCACCATCTTGGAGCCAGGATAGCAAACCCATGTGTTTTCTGCTGATGGGAACTTGGGTCCCCCTCGCAGCGAGGGTGCAGCGAGTCGTTTGGCTGATGCAGAGCGGAGTGCACGTGCTGGGGTGTACGGTTTAACCATGTCCTGGATGTAGGAAGGGCCAGATCCATTCACAGCATGGTACGCAAGTACCAGTGTCTTGAAGTGGATTCTAGCAGTTACTGGAAGCCAGTGGAGGGAGCGGAGGAGCGGAGTGGTGTGGGAACATTTAGGAAGGTTGAGGTTTAAGTGAGCAGGAGGAAACCAAGGTTCACCAACAAAGGCTGAAGAGAGACGTGACACCATGTGCTGCAATGTCTGTGTGCTTTGAAGGATACAAAGTGAAGGAAGGAATAACTCGCTCTGAGTCTTAAAACATCACTTTATTTCATTATTCCCTTCATTTGAGAAACACTATCTAATGATTTATGATGCACTGTATTTCACTTGTATTAATATTGTATGCTGAAAAGCAGCGGCGAGCCGAGACTTTTATACCTAGGCCCTCTTGATTCTGATTGGCCCGAAGACTCGAAAAAACATCAGCAAAGATGTTTTATTGAGAAGATGATCACTACGTGACAGAAGCTTTCAAAGCCGTTTATGGTCTCCGGTACTTCCTGTCCAACCCCTGCTGCATGCACAGCGTTAGGACATGGGGCCTTCAAAATAAAAGTTTGACTTTCTCCCCCAATTCCAATTTTTTTTCTTCACTCACACACACTCGAAACGGGTCCGCGACCCACTCGAAACGGGTCCGCGACCCACTCGAAACGGGTCCGCGACCCACTCGAAACGGTCCGCGACCCACTCGAAACGGGTCCGCGACCCACTCGAAACGGGTCCGCGACCCACTCGAAACGGTCCGCGACCCACTCGAAACGGTCCGCGACCCACTCGAAACGGTCTGCGACCCACTCGAAACGGGTCCGCGACCCACTCGAAACGGGTCCGCGACCCACTCGAAACGGTCTGCGACCCACTCGAAACGGTCTGCGACCCACTCGAAACGGTCTGCGACCCACTCGAAACGGGTCCGCGACCCACTCGAAACGGGTCCGCGACCCACTCGAAACGGTCTGCGACCCACTCGAAACGGTCCGCGACCCACTCGAAACGGTCTGCGACCCACTCGAAACGGTCTGCGACCCACTCGAAACGGTCCGCGACCCACTCGAAACGGTCTGCGACCCACTCGAAACGGTCTGCGACCCACTCGAAACGGGTCCGCGACCCACTCGAAACGGTCTGCGACCCACTCGAAACGGGTCCGCGACCCACTCGAAACGGGTCCGCGACCCACTCGAAACGGTCTGCGACCCACTCGAAACGGGTCCGCGACCCACTCGAAACGGTCTGCGACCCACTCGAAACGGTCCGCGACCCACTCGAAACGGGTCCGCGACCCACTCGAAACGGTCTGCGACCCACTCGAAACGGTCTGCGACCACTCGAAACGGGTCCGCGACCCACTCGAACGGTCTGCGACCCACTCGAAACGGGTCTGCGACCCACTCGAAACGGGTCCGCGACCCACTCGAAACGGGTCCGCGACCCCACCAGTTGAGAACCACTGGTTTAGACAATGCCAGCCTATGAGGCCTGGGTACTTACTTCTCAGTTTTGTGTAGACGCCATTCTTTCTGCCTCCCATTACGGAGGCTCCTTCTGAGCAGAATCCCACCAGACATTCTTTCTGCCTCCCATTACGGAGGCTCCTTCTGAGCAGAATCACACCAGACATTCTTTCTGCCTCCCATTACGGAGGCTCCTTCTGAGCAGAATCCCACCAGACATTCTTTCTGCCTCCCATTACGGAGGCTCCTTCTGAGCAGAATCACACCAGACATTCTTTCTGCCTCCCATTACGGAGGCTCCTTCTGAGCAGAATCACACCAGACATTCTTTCTGCCTCCCATTACGGAGGCTCCTTCTGAGCAGAATCACACCAGACATTCTTTCTGCCTCCCATTACGGAGGCTCCTTCTGAGCAGAATCACACTAGACATTCTTTCTGCCTCCCATTACGGAGGCTCCTTCTGAGCAGAATCACACCAGACATTCTTTCTGCCTCCCATTACGGAGGCTCCTTCTGAGCAGAATCCCACCAGACATTCTTTCTGCCTCCCATTACGGAGGCTCCTTCTGAGCAGAATCACACCAGACATTCTTTCTGCCTCCCATTACGGAGGCTCCTTCTGAGCAGAATCACACCAGACATTCTTTCTGCCTCCCATTACGGAGGCTCCTTCTGAGCAGAATCACACCAGACATTCTTTCTGCCTCCCATTACGGAGGCTCCTTCTGAGCAGAATCACACCAGACATTCTTTCTGCCTCCCATTACGGAGGCTCCTTCTGAGCAGAATCCCACCAGACATTCTTTCTGCCTCCCATTACGGAGGCTCCTTCTGAGCAGAATCCCACCAGACATTCTTTCTGCCTCCCATTACGGAGGCTCCTTCTGAGCAGAATCCCACCAGACATTCTTTCTGCCTCCCATTACGGAGGCTCCTTCTGAGCAGAATCACACTAGACATTCTTTCTGCCTCCCATTACGGAGGCTCCTTCTGAGCAGAATCACACTAGACATTCTTTCTGCCTCCCATTACGGAGGCTCCTTCTGAGCAGAATCACACCAGACATTCTTTCTGCCTCCCATTACGGAGGCTCCTTCTGAGCAGAATCACACCAGACATTCTTTCAGGAAAGCATCAAGACCATATGTCTGAAGACAGTTCAGTCGTTGACTAATGATTCCATCTGCAGTTGTACTCTCTAGGAAGAAGGTCACTGGCTCTGAGCTATCAACTGACGGTCTTAGGTACACAATAAGACTTCTTGCTTCATGAGGTGCTTTCCTCCACAAGAACACTTAGCTTTGGTCGGGTCACTTTGATGCTTTCCAATACGGCTTCATCTCTTTTGAGACAACATGTAACATTTGAGTCGAGTACTCCATTTACACCGTTAATCATTTGTAGTTCTATTAGTCCAGGATGCTTCAGAGGATGGCCGGTTATTTTGTGCAATGTAGTTTAACGCTCTAGAGACATTATGGGAGGAAGACAAGATGTCTTTTTAGAAAGCTTGATTTTAAAGCTTCTTCATTTTGTCCTGTGCTAATTTGTGACTGAGAGACACTACGTTCATCCTCCTCAGGCTGCTCAGCTCCTCTGTCCTCCTCAGGCTGCTCAGCTCCTCTGTCCTCCTCAGGCTGCTCAGCTCCTCTGTCCTCCTCAGGCTGCTCAGCTCCTCTGTCCTCCTCAGGCTGCTCAGCTCCTGTGTCCTCCTCAGGCTGCTCAGCTCCTCTGTCCTCCTCAGGCTGCTCAGCTCCTCTGTCCTCCTCAGGCTGCTCAGCTCCTCTGTCCTCCTCAGGCTGCTCAGCTCCTGTGTCCTCCTCAGGCTGCTCTGCTCCTCTGTCCTCCTCAGGCTGCTCAGCTCCTCTGTCCTCCTCAGGCTGCTCAGCTCCTCTGTCCTCCTCAGGCTGCTCAGCTCCTCTGTCCTCCTCAGGCTGCTCAGCTCCTGTGTCCTCCTCAGGCTGCTCAGCTCCTCTGTCCTCCTCAGGCTGCTCAGCTCCTCTGTCCTCCTCAGGCTGCTCAGCTCCTCTGTCCTCCTCAGGCTGCTCAGCTCCTCTGTCCTCCTCAGGCTGCTCTGCTCCTCTGTCCTCCTCAGGCTGCTCTGCTCCTCTGTCCTCCTCAGGCTGCTCTGCTCCTGTGTCCTCCTCAGGCTGCTCTGCTCCTCTGTCTCCTCAGGCTGCTCTGCTCCTGTGTCCTCCTCAGGCTGCTCTGCTCCTCTGTCCTCCTCAGGCTGCTCTGCTCCTCTGTCCTCCTCAGGCTGCTCTGCTCCTCTGTCCTCCTCAGCTGCTCTGCTCCTCTGTCCTCCTCAGGCTGCTCTGCTCCTGTGTCCTCCTCAGGCTGCTCTGCTCCTGTGTCCTCCTCAGGCTGCTCTGCTCCTCTGTCCTCCTCAGGCTGCTCTGCTCCTCTGTCCTCCTCAGGCTGCTCTGCTCCTGTGTCCTCCTCAGGCTGCTCTGCTCCTCTGTCCTCCTCAGGCTGCTCTGCTCCTCTGTCCTCCTCAGGCTGCTCTGCTCCTCTGTCCTCCTCAGGCTGCTCTGCTCCTCTGTCCTCCTCAGGCTGCTCTGCTCCTGTGTCCTCCTCAGGCTGCTCTGCTCCTCTGCTCTCCTCAGCTCCTCTGTCCTCCTCAGGCTGCTCTGCTCCTCTGTCCTCCTCAGGCTGCTCTGCTCTGCTCTCCTCTCCTCAGCTCCTGTGTCCTCCTCAGGCTGCTCTGCTCCTCTGTCCTCCTCAGGCTGCTCAGCTCCTGTGTCCTCCTCAGGCTGCTCTGCTCCTCTGCTCTCCTCAGCTCCTCTGTCCTCCTCAGGCTGCTCTGCTCCTCTGTCCTCCTCAGGCTGCTCTGCTCTGCTCTCCTCTCCTCAGCTCCTGTGTCCTCCTCAGGCTGCTCTGCTCCTCTGTCCTCCTCAGGCTCCAGCTCCTGTGTCCTCCTCAGGCTGCTCTGCTCTCCTCTCCTCTCCTCAGCTCCTCTGTCCTCCTCAGGCTGCTCTGCTCTGCTCTCCTCTCCTCAGCTCCTGTGTCCTCCTCAGGCTGCTCTGCTCCTCTGTCCTCCTCAGGCTGCTCTGCTCCTGTGTCCTCCTCAGGCTGCTCTGCTCCTCTGTCCTCCTCAGGCTGCTCTGCTCCTCTGTCCTCCTCAGGCTGCTCTGCTCTGCTCTCCTCTCTCAGCTCCTGTGTCCTCCTCAGGCTGCTCTGCTCCTCTGTCCTCCTCAGCTGCTCTGCTCCTCTGTCCTCCTCAGGCTGCTCTGCTCCTCTGTCCTCCTCAGGCTGCTCTGCTCTGCTCTCCTCTCCTCAGCTCCTGTGTCCTCCTCAGGCTGCTCTGCTCCTCTGTCCTCCTCAGGCTGCTCTGCTCCTGTGTCCTCCTCAGCTCCTGTGTCCTCCTCAGGCTGCTCTGCTCCTCTGTCCTCCTCAGGCTGCTCTCCTCCTCTGCTCTCCTCAGCTCCTGTGTCCTCCTCAGGCTGCTCTGCTCCTCTGCTCTCCTCAGCTCCTGTGTCCTCCTCAGGCTGCTCTGCTCCTGTGTCCTCCTCAGGCTGCTCTGCTCCTCTGTCCTCCTCAGGCTGCTCTGCTCCTGTGTCCTCCTCAGGCTGCTCTGCTCCTGTGTCCTCCTCAGGCTGCTCAGCTCCTCTGTCCTCCTCAGGCTGCTCAGCTCCTCTGTCCTCCTCAGGCTGCTCAGCTCCTGTGTCCTCCTCAGCTGCTCAGCTCCTCTGTCCTCCTCAGGCTGCTCAGCTCCTCTGTCCTCCTCAGGCTGCTCAGCTCCTCTGTCCTCCTCAGGCTGCTCAGCTCCTCTGTCCTCCTCAGGCTGCTCAGCTCCTGTGTCCTCCTCAGGCTGCTCTGCTCCTCTGTCCTCCTCAGGCTGCTCAGCTCCTCTGTCCTCCTCAGGCTGCTCAGCTCCTCTGTCCTCCTCAGGCTGCTCAGCTCCTCTGTCCTCCTCAGGCTGCTCAGCTCCTCTGTCCTCCTCAGGCTGCTCAGCTCCTCTGTCCTCCTCAGGCTGCTCAGCTCCTGTGTCCTCCTCAGGCTGCTCAGCTCCTCTGTCCTCCTCAGGCTGCTCAGCTCCTCTGTCCTCCTCAGGCTGCTCAGCTCCTCTGTCCTCCTCAGGCTGCTCAGCTCCTCTGTCCTCCTCAGGCTGCTCAGCTCCTCTGTCCTCCTCAGGCTGCTCAGCTCCTGTGTCCTCCTCAGGCTGCTACAGCTCCTCTGTCCTACCTCAGGCTGCTCAGCTCCTCTGTCCTCCTCAGGCTGCTCAGCTCCTCTGTCCTCCTCAGGCTGCTCTGCTCCTCTGTCCTCCTCAGGCTGCTCAGCTCCTCTGTCCTCCTCAGGCTGCTCAGCTCCTCTGTCCTCCTCAGGCTGCTCAGCTCCTCTGTCCTCCTCAGGCTGCTCAGCTCCTCTGTCCTCCTCAGGCTGCTCAGCTCCTCTGTCCTCCTCAGGCTGCTCAGCTCCTCTGTCCTCCTCAGGCTGCTCAGCTCCTGTGTCCTCCTCAGGCTGCTCAGCTCCTCTGTCCTCCTCAGGCTGCTCAGCTCCTCTGTCCTCCTCAGGCTGCTCAGCTCCTCTGTCCTCCTCAGGCTGCTCTGCTCCTCTGTCCTCCTCAGGCTGCTCTGCTCCTCTGTCCTCCTCAGGCTGCTCTGCTCCTGTGTCCTCCTCAGGCTGCTCTGCTCCTCTGTCCTCCTCAGGCTGCTCTGCTCCTGTGTCCTCCTCAGGCTGCTCTGCTCCTCTGTCCTCCTCAGGCTGCTCTGCTCCTCTGTCCTCCTCAGGCTGCTCAGCTCCTCTGTCCTCCTCAGGCTGCTCTGCTCCTCTGTCCTCCTCAGGCTGCTCTGCTCCTGTGTCCTCCTCAGGCTGCTCTGCTCCTGTGTCCTCCTCAGGCTGCTCTGCTCC
Source organism: Pogonophryne albipinna (assembly GCA_028583405.1). NCBI lineage: Eukaryota > Metazoa > Chordata > Actinopteri > Perciformes > Artedidraconidae > Pogonophryne > Pogonophryne albipinna. Next base: position 274,012 of record JAPTMU010000254.1, read on the forward strand.
TCTGTCCTCCTCAGGCTGCTCTGCTCCTGTGTCCTCCTCAGGCTGCTCTGCTCCTGTGTCCTCCTCAGGCTGCTCTGCTCCTCTGTCCTCCTCAGGCTGCTCTGCTCCTCTGTCCTCCTCAGGCTGCTCTGCTCCTCTGTCCTCCTCAGGCTGCTCTGCTCCTGTGTCCTCCTCAGGCTGCTCTGCTCTCCTCTCCTCTCCTCAGCTCCTCTGTCCTCCTCAGGCTGCTCTGCTCTGCTCTCCTCTCCTCAGCTCCTGTGTCCTCCTCAGGCTGCTCTGCTCCTCTGTCCTCCTCAGGCTGCTCAGCTCCTGTGTCCTCCTCAGGCTGCTCTGCTCTGCTCTCCTCTCCTCAGCTCCTGTGTCCTCCTCAGGCTGCTCTGCTCTCCTCTCCTCTCCTCAGCTCCTCTGTCCTCCTCAGGCTGCTCTGCTCTGCTCTCCTCTCCTCAGCTCCTGTGTCCTCCTCAGGCTGCTCTGCTCCTCTGTCCTCCTCAGGCTGCTCTGCTCCTGTGTCCTCCTCAGGCTGCTCTGCTCCTCTGTCCTCCTCAGGCTGCTCTGCTCCTCTGTCCTCCTCAGGCTGCTCTGCTCCTCTGTCCTCCTCAGGCTGCTCTGCTCTGCTCTCCTCTCCTCAGCTCCTGTGTCCTCCTCAGGCTGCTCTGCTCCTCTGTCCTCCTCAGGCTGCTCTGCTCCTCTGTCCTCCTCAGGCTGCTCTGCTCTGCTCTCCTCTCCTCAGCTCCTGTGTCCTCCTCAGGCTGCTCTGCTCCTCTGCTCTCCTCAGCTCCTGTGTCCTCCTCTGGCTGCTCTGCTCCTCTGTCCTCCTCAGGCTGCTCTGCTCCTCTGTCCTCCTCAGGCTGCTCTGCTCCTCTGTCCTCCTCAGGCTGCTCTGCTCTGCTCTCCTCTCCTCAGCTCCTGTGTCCTCCTCAGGCTGCTCTGCTCCTCTGTCCTCCTCAGGCTGCTCTGCTCCTGTGTCCTCCTCAGGCTGCTCTGCTCCTCTGTCCTCCTCAGGCTGCTCTCCTCCTCTGCTCTCCTCAGCTCCTGTGTCCTCCTCAGGCTGCTCTGCTCCTCTGCTCTCCTCAGCTCCTGTGTCCTCCTCAGGCTGCTCTGCTCCTGTGTCCTCCTCAGGCTGCTCTGCTCCTCTGTCCTCCTCAGGCTGCTCTGCTCCTCTGTCCTCCTCAGGCTGCTCTGCTCCTGTGTCCTCCTCAGGCTGCTCTGCTCTGCTCTCCTCAGCTCCTCTGTCCTCCTCAGGCTGCTCTGCTCTGCTCTCCTCAGCTCCTCTGTCCTCCTCAGGCTGCTCTGCTCTGCTCTCCTCAGCTCCTCTGTCCTCCTCAGGCTGCTCTGATCCTCTCTCTCTTCCAAGCTGCTCTGATCCTCTCTCTCTTCCAAGCTGCTCTGCTCCTCTGCTCTCCTCAGCTCCTGTGTCCTCCTCAGGCTGCTCTGCTCCTGTGTCCTCCTCAGGCTGCTCAGCTCCTGTGTCCTCCTCAGGCTGCTCTGCTCCTCTGCTCTCCTCAGCTCCTGTGTCCTCCTCAGGCTGCTCTGCTCTGCTCTCCTCTCCTCAGCTCCTCTGTCCTCCTCAGGCTGCTCTGCTCTGCTCTCCTCTCCTCAGCTCCTGTGTCCTCCTCAGGCTGCTCTGCTCCTCTGTCCTCCTCAGGCTGCTCTGCTCCTCTCCTCTCCTCAGCTCCTGTGTCCTCCTCAGGCTGCTCTGCTCCTGTGTCCTCCTCAGGCTGCTCTGCTCCTCTGTCCTCCTCAGGCTGCTCTGCTCCTCTCCTCTCCTCTGCTCCTGTGTCCTCCTCAGGCTGCTCTGCTCCTCTGTCCTCCTCAGGCTGCTCTGCTCCTCTGTCCTCCTCAGGCTGCTCTGCTCCTCTGTCCTCCTCAGGCTGCTCTGCTCCTCTGTCCTCCTCAGGCTGCTCTGCTCCTGTGTCCTCCTCAGGCTGCTCTGCTCTGCTCTCCTCAGCTCCTCTGTCCTCCTCAGGCTGCTCTGATCCTCTCTCTCTTCCAGGCTGCTCTGATCCTCTCTCTCTTCCAAGCTGCTCTGATCCTCTCTCTCTTCCAAGCTGCCTTGCTCGCCCATCACCTGCCTTGTTCGGCTCAACTCTGCATTTAAATGTAGGAAAATGAACAAAGGAACTAATGGTGAATAAATAAAAGATACAAATGGCTTTGACACGCTCAGTAGCAGTGATGTCTTCATACCTTTTAACCCTTTGATACACAACATGGGTCAAAAGTGACCTGACAGAGTTTTAATTGTAAATATCTTTGCAATAAATTCATTTCACCATTCAGAATTCCAGGAATTCCTCAAGTAACTTGTTTTTGATCATCACAAATTGTTATTTTCTTTTTTACTTTTTTAATAAAAATCATTTTTGTAAGACTACCCCTCTAAAGCACAACATGGGTCAAAAATGACCCGCATTCATTTCCTATGTTATTTCATGCATGGCTGTGTTTCTTTGCTATATCTTTTAAAATCTATTCATTTCATCATTTAATATTGCAAAGTATTCATTAAATATCTTCTTTTTGATGACCATAAATCCATTTTTTTTCATTTTCTCTGTCTATATTTTGGAACTAAAATAGGTTTTGTATCACTATATCAAGTTTCCACACATGGGTCAGAAATGACCCGTGCAAAGTGTGAATTTGATTGGAACCTTTGATTTATAAAATGTGTGCAGTTAGGAACTCTTTTACTCTGGACAACTTGTCATAATATGGCGCTGGTCAGAACTAAACAACTGGACAACATTTCACATTCCACTCTTGTCAGAAGGAAACTGCGTCTTCAGATCTGATTCATGTAAGTCTTGTTTTACAATAGTTTTACCTAAGAAAAAGATATTGAGAAAAGATAACTGCACATAACATTTGACCATTATCCCTACCTGTTGGGAAAGAGAAATATCACATTAGCATATTCTATTCTAGCTAGCTAATGTTAGCTTGTGTTAGCTAGGTCAATTCTAGATCGCGGTCGCTAATATTAGCTAATGCATACATGCCAACTCTCTTGCCAGATCATGTATGAAATGTAATCATGTCTTACACAATAAATACGCTATACTATTTTCAACCCATTTGTCAATCTGGAAATACACACATAATAATAAATACATTTAAATACAGTCATATACAGGTATAAGCTAATGTCAGCTAGGGCAACAAAATAAAACGTGAATTAGAAAAGTGTACTGTATAATGTATCAACTGATGTTGTAAATATTATTTAGATTTTCTTCATCCACAGTATGGCTCGTCACACTCATTCACGTTTCACGGCTGAAATGGTCATCGAGATGTTACATCAAGAACAGGATAAAGAAGATGGAGCAATCCTTGATTCTGACTCTGAGTCTGACCTCTCTGATGATGACGTAGACTATGTCCCACAGGGTCAAGCTGAAGTTGCTGGTGATGAAGAAGACTCCTTGGACGAGCTAGAAGACTCGTCTGATGAGTCCTCTGAAGAGGAAACTCAGACCCAGGCCAATAGGCTAAGTAAAAAGGGGTCTTACTGGAATGAGCAACCCCCCACTCAAGGCAGAGCAAGAACCCATAACATCCTGAGGAGGTGTCCAGGACCCGTATCTGGTTCAACAATCATTTCACCAAAAGATGCCTGGGAGTTGTTCATTCGTGATAACATCATAGAGGAGGTTTTAAGATGCACTAACTTAGAGGGACGCAGAGCCGCAGCAGCAAAAGGAAAAGAGTGGAGATGCCTCGACAAAGTGGAATTCACGGCATTTATTGGTTTGACCCTCCTTGCAGGGGGGGACAAGAGCTGGGATGTGGCCTTGCGGGAGCTCTTTCTGGATCCCCTGCAAAATCCGATGTATAAGGCCACCATGGGGTTCCACAGATATGAGGATATCCGCCGCCTCATACGGTTTGATGATAAGAGGACTAGGGCTGTTAGACTGGAAACAGACCACATGGCTGCATTCAGATATGTGTGGGACTGTTTCCTGGCCAATTGCAAGAAAGTGTTTGTCCCCAGTGATTGTGTCACTATAGATGAGCAGCTTGTGCCATTCCGTGGAAGGTGCAAGTTCTTACAATACATGCCCAGCAAGGCAGCAAAATATGGGATCAAAATCTTTTGGATGTGCGATGCAAGGGTCCATTATGCATTCAATGGCATGATCTATACAGGGCGACAGCCAGGAGAGGATGTTCAGAGGAACCTTGGCGAGAATATTGTCCAACAGTTGTCCAGCGGAATAAGACACACAGGTGAATATAGAATACAGAGTATGTACAGTGAATATACTCTTGAAGTTCTAGCACAATACTTAGATCACTTTTACACTCTCTCATAGTGTCTATTTCATTTTGTATTACCATTGTGAGAAATTGATTAATTTATAAGCATAGAATGGAATAAAATACAATGCAGTAATAATAATCAATATTCCATCAGGTTTATTTTAATGTTAGAATTTAGAGAATTACATGTTGACTAAATTGACCATTAATTGTTTTTGTTCTGTTCATAGGTCGCAACATAACCATGGATAACTTCTTTACCAGCATTCCTTTGGCTGAGAAGCTCCTAGAGAAGAACCTTACGCTTGTGGGGACTCTTCGCCAGAACAAGCCAGACATACCACCTGTCATGAAGCCAAACAAACTGAGAGAGAAGTACAGCTCCAAATTTGGATTCTGTGGCAACATGACAATGGTGAGCTATGTCCCGAAAAAGGGGAAGGCTGTTGTGCTGCTAAGCACAATGCATGATGACACAGCAGTGGATGACCAGAGTGTTAAGAGGAAGCCAGAAGTGATCCAATATTACAACCACACAAAATCAGGAGTGGACACAATGGATCAAATGGTTCGCACGTACACCTGCAAGCGGAGAACACGGAGGTGGCCCATGGTGCTCTGGCACAATGTGCTGGATGTTGCCACCCTCAACGCCTTCACCAGCTACACTGCACAACACCCTGGTTACATGGGTGGTGTGACTAATGCACGGCGGCTCTTCATAAAGGAGCTGGGCAAAGAGCTGGTCATGCCACACATGAGGAGACGCATGGAGGGCACGTCCCACCTCCAAACCCATATTACAGAGGCAATGGAAAGATGTGGGTTAAAAAAAGTAAGCACAGCCACCACCCAGCCACAGGAGGGCCAAGTGAAGAGGAAGAGGTGCAAGATCTGCCCAACTGCCAAAGATCGAAAAGCCAGCAGCTGGTGTTCCAAGTGCACCAGCCCTGTGTGCAAGGAGCACAAACATGTTGTTGTGATTTGTGAGGCATGTATGCACTAGATTGCAACTTACTCATATGAGTTCATTTCATGAGTTTGTTTCATGAGTGTCATGAGTTCATTTTAAACATTCAGCATTCACCACAGTTCACTGCAGTAACAATACAGATTCACTAACAGTTCAAAAAGTTCAAAAAGTTTTATCAGTTGTATGGTGTATGCTATGTGTGAGTGTGACAAAGTGACAAATAAACATTTCAAATATTAAATGTGTTATTCTTTGGTCCAAATCACTGCTAAAATGTTTTTTGACAAAATCATTATTATCGTATGTCTTTTTTTTTTTTAAATACCACACTTGCAGACATGGGTCATTTTCGACCCATGTCTGTAAACTTGATGTAATATTATAAACTATTTTAGTTTAGTAATTAACAAAGGAGAAACAAAAGTAATGATTTAGGGTTTTCAAAAACAAGATATTTAATGAATATTTTGAATATTTAATGATGAAATAAGTTGATTTCCAAAAATATAGCAAAGAAACACTCAACCATACATTAAATAACACTGTAAGTCAATACGGGTCATTTTTGACCCATGTTGTGTCTTAGAGGGGGTTTCCATAGCTTGTGTATCAAAGGGTTAAAGAAGTCTGTAAGTTTCCTCCTTTTTGCTTCACTCATTTCTGCCTCACTTTAAACTCTTTCAAAGAGAAAGGAAATAAAGATATGCATATCTCAGCTTTATGCCTCACACGCATCAGGCTGAGTTACTTCATGAGAGGTTCAATAACAGCGGGTTCAATTGACAAAGACAGTCTAAAGTCATTTAGTAAAATAAACATAAAATACAATGATTGGTATGTTTTGGTAAATTTAAGTGACAATTTAAATAAAAAACATAAACAGTATTTGCTTTTTTAAGGTAATGAACAGTTTAATCTCCGCTGAACATCCGGGTCTCTGATTTGATTTAATTCCAATAAATCGTAATATTGTAACCTTTTTTTGGAGGGGAGCCATAGGGGGGGTCAGTGTTACGGGGGGTACCTGGTCAGTGTTACGGGGGGTACCTGGTCAGTGTTACGGGGGGTACCTGGTCAGTGTTACGGGGGCACTGGCCCCTGTTTGCCCCCCCCCCCTAGAACCGCCCCTGCATAGCATGGTTTAGGAAACGGGACTCTGCACGGAGGAACCGCAGCAGAGTCCCGCGGGAGGTGCTGCGGGGTAAAGCTCACGATCGGAGCAGAGACACACGTTCACTGACAAAGCCGACAAACTATAGCTGGTCGCAGAGATCTGCTATTCTAAAATAAAGTCAACAATATCGACCATTGGCTGGTGTCTTTCTCTTCGTTTAAGAAACGCTTGATTTGATCAAAAGTTAGTCAAACAAAAAAACGTTATTTAACTTAATGATAGTCGAACGTAAGAAACCTGTCAGCGTATTACCTATTTTCCTCCATCCTTTCCCCGGACTCACCCGTCACTCTGCTGGCTGTCTGTGAGACGGAAGAGACTGTCTGTGAGACGGAAGAGACTGTCTGTGTGACGGAAGAGACTGTCTGTGTGACGGAAGAGACTGTGTGTGAGACGGAAGAGACTGTCTGTGAGACGGAAGAGACTGTCTGTGAGACGGAAGAGACTGTCTGTGAGACGGAAGAGACTGTCTGTGAGACGGAAGAGACTGTCTGTGTGACGGAAGAGACTGTCTGTGTGACGGAAGAGACTGTGTGTGAGACGGAAGAGACTGTGTGTGAGACGGAAGAGACTGTCTGTGAGACGGAAGAGACTGTCTGTGTGACGGAAGAGACTGTGTGTGAGACGGAAGAGACTGTCTGTGTGACGGAAGAGACTGTCTGTGAGACGGAAGAGACTGTCTGTGTGACGGAAGAGACTGTCTGTGTGACGGAAGAGACTGTGTGTGAGACGGAAGAGACTGTGTGTGAGACGGAAGAGACTGTCTGTGAGACGGAAGAGACTGTCTGTGTGACGGAAGAGACTGTGTGTGAGACGGAAGAGACTGTCTGTGAGACGGAAGAGACTGTCTGTGTGACGGAAGAGACTGTGTGGCTGACGGAAGAGACTGTCTGTGTGACGGAAGAGACTGTGTGTGAGACGGAAGAGACTGTCTGTGAGACGGAAGAGACTGTCTGTGTGACGGAAGAGACTGTCTGTGTGACGGAAGAGACTGTCTGTGAGACGGAAGAGACTGTCTGTGAGACGGAAGAGACTGTGTGTGAGACGGAAGAGACTGTCTGTGTGACGGAAGAGACTGTCTGTGAGACGGAAGAGACTGTGTGTGAGACGGAAGAGACTGTCTGTGAGACGGAAGAGACTGTCTGTGAGACGGAAGAGACTGTCTGTGAGACGGAAGAGACTGTCTGTGTGACGGAAGAGACTGTCTGTGAGACGGAAGAGACTGTCTGTGTGACGGAAGAGACTGTGTGTGAGACGGAAGAGACTGTCTGTGTGACGGAAGAGACTGTGTGGCTGACGGAAGAGACTGTCTGTGTGACGGAAGAGACTGTCTGTGAGACGGAAGAGACTGTGTGTGAGACGGAAGAGACTGTCTGTGTGACGGAAGAGACTGTCTGTGAGACGGAAGAGACTGTCTGTGAGACGGAAGAGACTGTGTGTGAGACGGAAGAGACTGTCTGTGAGACGGAAGAGACTGTCTGTGAGACGGAAGAGACTGTGTGTGAGACGGAAGAGACTGTGTGTGTGACGGAAGAGACTGTCTGTGTGACGGAAGAAACTGTCTGTGAGACGGAAGAGACTGTCTGTGAGACGGAAGAGACTGTGTGTGAGACGGAAGAGACTGTCTGTGAGACGGAAGAGACTGTGTGTGAGACGGAAGAGACTGTCTGTGTGACGGAATAGACTGTCTGTGAGACGGAAGAGACTGTCTGTGTGACGGAAGAGACTGTCTGTGAGACGGAAGAGACTGTCTGTGAGACGGAAGAGACTGTGTGTGAGACGGAAGAGACTGTCTGTGTGACGGAAGAGACTGTGTGGCTGACGGAAGAGACTGTCTGTGTGACGGAAGAGACTGTCTGTGTGACGGAAGAGACTGTGTGGCTGACGGAAGAGACTGTCTGTGTGACGGAAGAGACTGTCTGTGAGACGGAAGAGACTGTCTGTGAGACGGAAGAGACTGTCTGTGAGACGGAAGAGACTGTGTGTGAGACGGAAGAGACTGTCTGTGTGACGGAAGAGACTGTGTGGCTGACGGAAGAGACTGTCTGTGTGACGGAAGAGACTGTCTGTGAGACGGAAGAGACTGTGTGTGAGACGGAAGAGACTGTGTGTGAGACGGAAGAGACTGTGTGTGTGACGGAAGAGACTGTCTGTGAGACGGAAGAGACTGTCTGTGAGACGGAAGAGACTGTGTGTGAGACGGAAGAGACTGTCTGTGTGACGGAAGAGACTGTGTGGCTGACGGAAGAGACTGTCTGTGTGACGGAAGAGACTGTCTGTGTGACGGAAGAGACTGTGTGGCTGACGGAAGAGACTGTCTGTGTGACGGAAGAGACTGTGTGTGAGACGGAAGAGACTGTCTGTGTGACGGAAGAGACTGTCTGTGTGACGGAAGAGACTGTCTGTGTGACGGAAGAGACTGTGTGGCTGACGGAAGAGACTGTCTGTGTGACGGAAGAGACTGTCTGTGAGACGGAAGAGACTGTCTGTGTGACGGAAGAGACTGTCTGTGTGACGGAAGAGACTGTGTGGCTGACGGAAGAGACTGTCTGTGTGACGGAAGAGACTGTCTGTGAGACGGAAGAGACTGTGTGTGAGACGGAAGAGACTGTCTGTGTGACGGAAGAGACTGTGTGGCTGACGGAAGAGACTGTCTGTGTGACGGAAGAGACTGTCTGTGAGACGGAAGAGACTGTGTGTGAGACGGAAGAGACTGTGTGTGAGACGGAAGAGACTGTGTGTGTGACGGAAGAGACTGTCTGTGAGACGGAAGAGACTGTCTGTGAGACGGAAGAGACTGTCTGTGTGACGGAAGAGACTGTGTGGCTGACGGAAGAGACTGTCTGTGTGACGGAAGAGACTGTGTGTGAGACGGAAGAGACTGTGTGGCTGACGGAAGAGACTGTGTGTGAGACGGAAGAGACTGTGTGGCTGACGGAAGAGACTGTGTGTGAGACGGAAGAGACTGTGTGGCTGACGGAAGAGACTGTGTGTGAGACGGAAGAGACTGTGTGGCTGACGGAAGAGACTGTGTGTGAGACGGAAGAGACTGTGTGGCTGACGGAAGAGACTGTGTGTGAGACGGAAGAGACTGTGTGTGAGACGGAAGAGACTGTGTGGCTGACGGAAGAGACTGTGTGTGAGACGGAAGAGACTGTGTGGCTGACGGAAGAGACTGTGTGTGAGACGGAAGAGACTGTGTGGCTGACGGAAGAGACTGTGTGTGAGACGGAAGAGACTGTGTGGCTGACGGAAGAGACTGTCTGTGAGACGGAAGAGACTGTCTGTGTGACGGAAGAGACTGTCTGTGTGACGGAAGAGACTGTCTGTGAGACGGAAGAGACTGTCTGTGTGACGGAAGAGACTGTGTGGCTGACGGAAGAGACTGTCTGTGAGACGGAAGAGACTGTCTGTGTGACGGAAGAGACTGTCTGTGTGACGGAAGAGACTGTCTGTGAGACGGAAGAGACTGTGTGTGAGACGGAAGAGACTGTGTGGCTGACGGAAGAGACTGTCTGTGTGACGGAAGAGACTGTCTGTGTGACGGAAGAGACTGTCTGTGTGACGGAAGAGACTGTCTGTGAGACGGAAGAGACTGTGTGTGTGACGGAAGAGACTGTGTGGCTGACGGAAGAGACTGTGTGTGAGACGGAAGAGACTGTGTGGCTGACGGAAGAGACTGTCTGTGAGACGGAAGAGACTGTCTGTGTGACGGAAGAGACTGTCTGTGTGACGGAAGAGACTGTCTGTGAGACGGAAGAGACTGTCTGTGTGACGGAAGAGACTGTCTGTGTGACGGAAGAGACTGTGTGGCTGACGGAAGAGACTGTGTGTGAGACGGAAGAGACTGTGTGGCTGACGGAAGAGACTGTCTGTGTGACGGAAGAGACTGTGTGGCTGACGGAAGAGACTGTCTGTGAGACGGAAGAGACTGTCTGTGAGACGGAAGAGACTGTGTGTGAGACGGAAGAGACTGTCTGTGTGACGGAAGAGACTGTCTGTGAGACGGAAGAGACTGTGTGTGAGACGGAAGAGACTGTGTGTGAGACGGAAGAGACTGTCTGTGAGACGGAAGAGACTGTGTGTGAGACGGAAGAGACTGTGTGTGAGACGGAAGAGACTGTGTGTGAGACGGAAGAGACTGTGTGGCAGAGTCCTGCACGGGTCTGATTTTCAAGACCCGCTCCTGCCCCGCACCCGCGACGTGCAAAACCGAACCCGCCCCGCTACCCCCACATATTAGTTCCGCAACCCGACCCGACCCGTCGGCACAAGATCCCCGACCCGAACCCGCCTATATGAGCAGTGAAAACGTGCAATTGTTAACACACGCAGTTGCATATTTGTCTCAAAGCGTGGGATGTTGGTTATTGTCTCCATCTAGGAACCAGAAGCCTCCAGACGTTGGGTTTCGCTCTCGAGGAAGTGTTATTGAAAATGCTGTATTCTCCTCTAGAGAGCTTCAGCCATTTCCAATGTGGCGCGCTCAGCAGCAGATTAATGCGCTGCAGAGGTTATGATTATGCGCGGTCCCGCGGTCTGAGGATTTAAACATTAAATTATTATTATTTTAATATAGATATTATGCAACACCCGCGACCCGACCCGCATCTTCTTTGTTTTACCCAGACCCGAACCCGGAAAAAAGCGTTTGAAAAAATACCACCCGCGAATCACCTTTTTTGCGGGTCACCCGCCCCGATGCAGGACTCTGGTGTGTGGTCGCCCATCAGCCAAGTACATTTGAAGAAAATAAAGAAAGGGGAAACCCGCGTCATCTTATTTATGTTCCCTTCAGCTACAAAGAGTGTTTTATTGATTTTTCAAATTATTAAGAACCTTAAACATATAGAAAGAAAAGTTTTAAAATGTATATATTTGTTGTGTAAACATATGATAGAGGCATGCTGCATACATTGTGACGTCAGAGCATTTTCCTACGTGCTTAGCCCCGGCCCAATTTAACCCCTGCCTGTAAATAACCCTATTTGTGTTCTTTGAAATTGAAAAGGATATTGCATCGTGTTTGTTACTTTCGTTGCAGTTGTATGTCTTAAGTGTAATTTGGCATGCTTTTATTTTGAAGGAAGTTGTTGCTATGGAAACAAGAAAAGTTTCACAGCGGGCGTAACTTGTCATAAAGTCCGCGATAATAACACCCACCCATTTAGAGGGAAGATATGATTGGTCAATTGTACTGTCATTTGACATTCCTCTCTCGGTCAGTTGCTATAGCGACCCTCTGTGAGTTCATAGCTGGACCGCCTGGACGTCCAATCAGCTCCTCTCTTCACCTCCAGAGACGAGCTTCTTTCATTTAACCCTTCACATTCCAACAGAAACTGAATAGGCAGATTCAAAGGATTTATTTCTTTGGAAATGTTATTTTAAATACAATTAAATCAAGTTATTTTGATAAAACTGATGAATTTTTTATTTTATTTTTTTTAAATAATTTAAATATGACGGCTCACCACTGCTGAAAAGCGTATATATTACAGCACGATTTTTGGTTGAATATTTCAGTGCTTCAAAATGTTGGGTCGCGATGTATTGACCAAGTAAAAAGTGGGTCCTGAGGCCTGACCAGTTGAGAGCCACTGCTTTAGAGTCAACCAGACTATAACAAAACACACAGAACTACCTCACTTATTGGAACACTAAATCCAGAACACAAAGTCAAATGCAATCTGGCCCTAAAGAGACAGTACACTGTGGAAGCCTACCTGAGCACAGTGACTGATGTTACACACAGGAAGATGTTGACAAAGTACAGACTGAGTGCTCACAGCCTGGAGAGAGAGAGAGACACAGAGAGAGAGAGGGAGGGAGAGACACAGAGAGAGACTTGGCACTGAAGGAGTCTGAACATCGTGTGGAGGAAGAAGGAGAGACACGGAGAGACACAGAGAGAGAGACTTGGCACTGAAGGAGTCTGAACATCGTGTGGAGGAAGAAGGAGAGACACGGAGAGACACAGAGAGAGAGACTTGGCACTGAAGGAGTCTGAACATCGTGTGGAGGAAGAAGGAGAGACACGGAGATGGATCTGAAAGTCTTTATTGTCAGAAAGCGTGGCAGCAGCTACAGACGGCGACCGCGACGACCTCCCTTCCTCCGGGTGGAGTCTGAGGGGATGGGAGTCACATCCTCTGAGGACAGGGAGAGAGCAGGGTCAGGGCCACCGCTCAGAGAGAGACAGTGTGTGAGACAGTGAGTGTGTGAGAGACAGTGTGCGAGACAGTGAGTGTGTGAGAGGCAGTGTGCGAGACAGTGAGTGTGTGAGAGGCAGTGTGCGAGACAGTGAGTGTGTGAGAGACAGTGTGTGAGACAGTGTGTGTGACAGTGAGTGTGTGTGACAGTGAGTGTGTGTGACAGTGAGTGTGTGAGACAGTGAGTGTGTGAGACAGTGAGTGTGTGAGACAGTGAGTGTGTGAGACAGTGTGTGTGACAGTGTGTGTGACAGTGTGTGTGTGACAGTGTGTGTGTGACAGTGTGTCTCTCACCGATGCGTCCGATCTTCATGCCGGACCGAGCCAGCGCTCTGAGAGCAGACTGCGCTCCGGGGCCGGGGGTCTTTGTTCTGAGGAGAGAGAAACAGGGTTAGCTCCGTGCTAAAGCAGAGGCTAACCAGGAGCACATGTGACCGACAGCAGGGACCCTCAGAGAGCAGACCCCTCACTGACACACAGCTGCTGATACAGTGTGTGTACCTATTGCCCCCAGTAGCCCTCAGTTTAATATGCAGAGTGTGTAGTGTGTGTACCTGTTGCCCCCAGTTTAATATGCAGTGTGTACCTGTTGCCCCCAGTTTAATATGCAGCGTGTGTAGTGTGTGTACCTGTTGCCCCCAGTTTAATATGCAGTGTGTGTACCTGTTGCCCCGTTTAATATGCAGCGTGTGTAGTGTGTACCTGTTGCCCCCAGTTTAATATGCAGTGTGTACCTGTTGCCCCCAGTTTAATATGCAGAGTGTGTAGTGTGTACCTGTTGCCCCCAGTTTAATATGCAGCGTGTGTAGTGTGTACCTGTTGCCCCCAGTTTAATATGCAGCATGTGTGTGTGTACCTGTTGCCCCCAGTTTAATATGCAGTGTGTGTACCTGTTGCCCCCAGTAGCCCTCAGTTTAAAATGCAGAGTGTGTAGTGTGTGTGTACCTGTTGCCCCCAGTGTGTGTGTGTACCTGTTGCCCCCAGTTTAATATGCAGTGTGTACCTGTTGCCCCCAGTAGCCCTCAGTTTAATATGCAGTGTGTGTACCTGATGCCCCCAGTTTAATATGCAGTGTGTGTACCTGTTGCCCCCAGTTTAATATGCAGTGTGTGTACCTGTTGCCCCCAGTTTAATATGCAGTGTGTAGTGTGTACCTGTTGCCCCCAGTAGCCCCCAGTTTAATATGCAGAGTGTGTAGTGTGTACCAGTAGCCCCCAGTTTAATATGCAGAGTGTGTAGTGTGTACCTGTTGCCCCCAGTTTAATATGCAGTGTGTGTGTACCTGTTGCCCCCAGTAGCCCTCAGTTTAATGTGCAGAGCAGTGATCCCCAGCTCTTTGCAGCGCTGAGCCACATCCTGAGCTGCCAGCATGGCGGCGTACGGAGAGGACTCGTCTCTGTCAGCTTTCACCTTCATCCCACCGGTCACACGGCAGATCGTCTCCCTGCAGCCAATCAGAGCACAGGGTGAGAGTCAGAGACCAATCAGAGCACAGGGTGAGAGTCAGAGGACCAATCAGAGCACAGGGTGAGAGTCAGAGGACCAATCAGAGCACAGGGGAGAGTCGGAGGACCAATCAGAGCACAGGGGGAGAGTCAGAGGACCAATCAGAGCACAGGGTGAGAGTCAGAGGACCAATCAGAGCACAGGGTGAGAGTCAGAGGACCAATCAGAGCACAGGGTGCTCAATTACTGACCACAGATTATATTAATACATATTAATATAACAATACGTACTTTCCGGAGAGGTCGGTGACGTGCACGAAGGTGTCGTTGAAGGAGGCGAAGATGTGGCAGACCCCGAACACGTTCTCTCCTTCAGCGACCTGAGGGCCGAGGCTGATCACCTGCTCCTCCTTCTTCTCCTTGCCTTTACGTGGAGCCATGTTCTGCAGGAGGAGAACACACACCTTTAAACATGACATGGCACTTCTTAGACGCTTCGTGGCACTCAACACTGTGGCAATCCCCACAGGAGCACTTTGCTGACTGCAGTGGGGTTTGAACCTGTTACCCCCTGATCAGTACACCAATGCACTGCACCACACACCTTTACATACATCACACACTACTGCTGGAACAGTGACATCACGCTGCAACACTGCACTCCTATTGGCTAGCGCTCAAACACACCACTGAGTTAAAGTCCATAAGACCTGTTAGCATTACTCAGATGAAGTTACTACTTCAGACCCGATGGAACAGACACCAGCCGACTGAACCCCTTTCAGCAGGTAACACTCTACAGGTGTCAGCAGTACTTTAACTTCCTATACACTGAGTCAGCTGTGCAGGTACTTCCTGTCTGTAGACTAAGCACTTCCTGTATGAGAGCAGGTCAAGTGTAAACACAGAAACACTAACTTCTAACTCTAAGCTCAGCACCAACCGTCTTAAAGTCTAATTTCAAAATAAAAGCCCCAGAGACACCAACCCTGCCAGATATGCAGTTACTTCAAAATAAAAGCTCATAGAAACATTCACTTTAAACTGTCTTAATGGCTCATTTCACAATAAGAGACACTAACCCTGCAGATAGCAGTTACTTCAAAATAAAAGCTCATAGAAACAGGAACTATACATTAATGTTAAGAGTAGAGAACACACAAGAGTACTCATCCAGTCCCCAGTGAAGTGTACTGGTGTCTGCAGCCCCCCACTCGCCTGAGGGTCAGTAGTTCTGTCTTCACTCAGATTCACTAACTATAGATATGTAGGGTAATGGAAGCAGGCGTGCTGACTGCTCACATGGTGGTCAACCTGCAGCTAAGCTAACACATGCTAACAACCTTCTGATTAAAAACACTGACTATAAAACAGTGTGACGTCATCATGTAATCACATTCTAAGCACTCTTTATATTAAAAACGGTTTAACGGAGTGTGTCACACACACACGATGCTACTGTTAGCATGTTAGCTCCAGCCTCACCTGCGCTGTTCCACCTGCTTCCTCTCTTTAAAGACTCTGCACGCTTCTCTAAAGACACGATAAGCCTCTTGTTCGTCTTTACCGTGTTATTTATTATACATTAAACTCAGTAAACGGGTTTCTTGCCGCGGCTCGGGCACAAAATGGCGCTGAGTTTCTTCGGCTCACTTCTCTCAGAAAGTCGGAGATAAAAACGGATAAAAAGAGACTCCGAGTTTAACTCAGAAACACAATTCCTCCACAAACACAGTGCAACACGGCGCCAGGTGAGGCTCGCGCAGGCAGGAGCGCGGATGGTTACCTGGACAGCAGATATGACTCGGATTAAAGCAGACAGAAACTCACCGCTGTATGTCTCTTTGGGAGCAGAAACAAGAAAGGAAAGAACTTCCGCTTCCGGTGCCCAAGATGAGGCCTCGCAGCGCGGGAAAGAGAGGCTGCCCCCACGTGGTCTCCCCCAGAAATACATCGAGTTAATTTAATAAAGTGCTTATATTCATATATATTTCATGTATTACATAAGATAGTTTATTCATGTATTAATTATGGTTGTGTTGTATTAATAAGTTATAGGATTTATGTAGATTTTACTTTTATAGTACATTGTAACTGATAAAGAGAGGCTGCCCCATGTGGTCTCCGCCGGAAGTACACCTGTTGTTTTTATAGATGTATATAATAGATTTAATAAAGTGTTTATATATCATTCACTGTTCATATCTTAGCTCTATTATATAATATAGGGTGTATTAATGTGTTACAGCAGGGGTGCCCAACCTCTTCTGAACCGAGAGCTACTTTTAAAGTTGCCAGTCTGCCGAGATCTACCAGTCCACATAGAGAGCCATTACTGACAGCCTGCTACTACCAGGTAAATACACACTTCTACTTGTATAAAACTGACCTTTGTACGATTAATACTGCATAAAATACTGCAGATCCTTTATTTTACCTCTTTCTAATCTACACACAAGTATTTAACTGAAGTGACACAACAGTGTTGTTGATGCAGAGTTGGAGTTTATTCACACGTCACTACAGTGGGTCATGTTTTCAAGAAGCATTGAACAGTGCTGCCACATATGACACAGGGAGAAAAGAAAAGAGTCTGAACCCTTTCTTTGCCATTAAAATGAGGCTTTCTCATAAGACGACTCAGATCTGAAGCTACTCAGGAATCTGCATTTCATTTCATTTCAAACCTTTATTTAACCAGATTGGTCCCATTGAGATCATCGATCTCTTTTCCAAAGGGAGACCTGCAGCATATCGGCTCCACATGAAACATGAACAATAAAGGACATCATACATTATATTTACAGGATACATTTACATAGTTATAGACATTTACAAGTGCCCATAGTATCAACGAGCATTTCATTTAGCCTAGCTTTAAAGACATGCAGAGGAATGAGATTGCTCAGTTTCAATTCTTGCTGAAGATTGTTCCAAGCAAGTGGAGCTGCGCATAACAGCTGTCTCACCTGAGACAGTCCTTGCTCTTGGCACATCTAACAATACGACATCATCAATCTGCAAAGTGCAATAAAAAAGACTAAATTAATCAAATCAAACCCTTTTTTTGTTGCATTTTAGTAGAATATAAAAATAAATGCCTTTTTTAAAATAGGATGCAAGCCATAGCCGTGGGAGCATGTTTCAAATGGGGGGTGCTGTGGGGACGACACCAGGGCCGGTTTGGACCAATTTGCTGCACTAGGCAAGATTTTAGCTGCAATGAAAAACCTCTGACCAACACACTACAAACAGAGACACGTATTGACACGTGGACAGCTTATATACAAGGCTTCAAAGCTAGTATTGCATGAACATGTTTTAATTGGGGGGTGGACGTCACAAAGATTTTAACATTTTAAAGTAAAATGCTTCAATCTGGTGCACTTTGAGCGCCCAATTAGACTGATCTACTGTAGGGGATACAACTCTAAACACACATATGAAAAAGATCGGTTTGCATTTTAATAATCGAATAAGTATGTGAACATAACCGATAACCCATCGCCAATAACAAACACATGTAGGCTAACTTGTTTCATTTTTGTTGTTCATTCATATCTTATTTTATCTTAACATTTATTTATTTATGCATATTTTTAAATCTCTCCAGTTTTAAACAATATGTCTGGTTTACTGTCCTATAGTTTACATTGGAATGATTTCAAACCTGTTTTTATTTATCCTAATCATTATTAAGGAGTGCCTTGGAAATATGTGTTTCCATAAATTGTGATCAAACCGTTTGAACTTAGACTAAAGTGAACTATCTGAACCCTCAGAGTCCTTTACCTCACTGAGCTGTAGTTATCAGCCTCAGTCTGACTGGAGAGGACTCTCCTCCACCTCTCAGAGTCCTTTCCCTCACTGAGCTGTAGTTATCAGCCTCAGTCTGACTGGAGAGGACTCTCCCTCCACCTCTCAGAGTCCTTTCCCTCACTGAGCTGTAGTTATCAGCCTCAGTCTGACTGGAGAGGACTCTCCTCCACCCCTCAGAGTCCTTTCCCTCACTGAGCTGTAGTTATCAGCCTCAGTCTGACTGGAGAGGACTCTCCTCCACCTCTCAGAGTCCTTTCCCTCACTGAGCTGTAGTTATCAGCCTCAGTCTGACTGGAGAGGACTCTCCCTCCACCTCTCAGAGTCCTTTCCCTCACTGAGCTGTAGTTATCAGCCTCAGTCTGACTGGAGAGGACTCTCCTCCACCTCTCAGAGTCCTTTCCCTCACTGAGCTGTAGTTATCAGCCTCAGTCTGACTGGAGAGGACTCTCCTCCACCTCTCAGAGTCCTTTCCCTCACTGAGCTGTAGTTATCAGCCTCAGTCTGACTGGAGAGGACTCTCCCTCCACCTCTCAGAGTCCTTTCCCTCACTGAGCTGTAGTTATCAGCCTCAGTCTGACTAGAGAGGACTCTCCTCCACCTCTCAGAGTCCTTTCCCTCACTGAGCTGTAGTTATCAGCCTCAGTCTGACTGGAGAGGACTCTCCCTCCACCTCTCAGAGTCCTTTCCCTCACTGAGCTGTAGTTATCAGCCTCAGTCTGACTGGAGAGGACTCTCCTTCACCTCTCAGAGTCCTTTCCCTCACTGAGCTGTAGTTATCAGCCTCAGTCTGACTGGAGAGGACTCTCCTCCACCTCTCAGAGTCCTTTCCCTCACTGAGCTGTAGTTATCAGCCTCAGTCTGACTGGAGAGGACTCTCCTTCACCTCTCAGAGTCCTTTCCCTCACTGAGCTGTAGTTATCAGCCTCAGTCTGACTGGAGAGGACTCTCCTCCACCTCTCAGAGTCCTTTCCCTCACTGAGCTGTAGTTATCAGCCTCAGTCTGACTGGAGAGGACTCTCCTCCACATCACTGGAGAAACAGCTTCTTATATCCGTTAACAACAATCCCCGCCAGTACCGGTGCGCCCCCCCCCCCCCCCCCTCTCTCTCTCTCTCTCTCTCTCTCTCTCTCTCTCTCTCTCTCTCTCTCTCTCTCTCTCTCTCTCTCTGTCACGCTGGCTGTGAGCTGCGGGCGCCAGATAAGCCAACATCCCCCACTTCCATCACTACAGCGCCCATCGTACAGGGCAAATCGCTACAGCGCCCATCACTACAGCGCCCATCACTACAGCGCCCATCACTACAGCGCCCATCACTACAGCGCCCATCGTACAGGGCCCATCGTACAGGGCAAATCGCTACAGCGCCCATCACTACAGCGCCCATCGTACAGGGCCCATCGTACAGGGCCCATCGTACAGGGCCCATCGTACAGGGCCCATCGTACAGGGCAAATCGCTACAGCGCCCATCACTACAGCGCCCATCGTACAGGGCCCATCGTGCCCATCGTACAGGGCCCATCGTGCCCATCGTACAGGGCCCATCGTACAGCGCCCATCGTACAGGGCAAATCGAAAATGTAACCGGGGTTAAAAGGGTGTTATCTTTACTTAATTATGAATGTTGTTACATCAAGACTGAAAATTCATTTTTTTTGTATTATATTTGTATTTAATCTTGTGGAAGTGCAGATCCCCTGTCCTCCACCAGGGGGTGCTGCAGCACCCTCAGCACCCCTACTTCCCACGGCCCTGATGAAAGCAACACTAGTTTCTTAACCTGAATTGATAATAGACTATAATCAATTTAAGTTTGCATTCTTAAACCATTTTGTACAATAATTATAATGAATAAGTTCAAACTAAAACTTACAGCTGATTAATAACGGTATCTAACTTGAGTTTTTATTATATCAAAAACCTGTTGAAATGCTGCTGTTATTTTTACTGTCCCCCAAAAAGCGCGTCACAGCCTCCAGGAATGCTTCTTTCACAACTTCGCCGTCTTTGAAAGACTTCATGTGTTTCTCAAGAACGTGACGGACACGATAAGATGCTCTGGAGCATCCTTGCTCTTGTTGTTGGGCCTGGTGAAAAAGGCCTGCTGTGCATTTAGCTGTCCTCTCAGGCTCCTCCCCTTTTGGAGCGTAGGGCAGAATTAGGAGGGAATTCCGTCTCGTAGCGTTTGTGCACTGTTTTGAAATGCCGCTCCTAAATGACCCTTCTTCGATAAAGACACGCTCGCATTGCAGATGAGAGACAGATGAGAGACAGATGAGAGACAGATGAGAGACAGATGAGAGACAGACGAGAGACAGATGAGAGACAGATGAGAGACAGATGAGAGACAGACGAGAGACAGATGAGAGACAGATGAGAGACAGATGAGAGACAGATGAGAGACAGATGAGAGACAGATGAGAGATAGATGAGAGACAGATGAGAGACAGATGAGACAGATGAGAGACAGATGAGAGACAGATGAGAGACAGATGAGAGACAGACGAGAGACAGATGAGAGACAGATGAGAGACAGATGAGACAGATGAGAGACAGATGAGAGACAGATGAGAGACAGGTGAGAGACAGATGAGAGACAGATGAGAGACAGATGAGAGACAGACGAGAGACAGATGAGAGACAGATGAGAGACAGATGAGAGACAGATGAGAGACAGATGAGAGACAGGTGAGAGACAGATGAGAGACAGATGAGAGACAGATGAGAGACAGACGAGAGACAGACGAGAGACAGACGAGAGACAGACGAGAGACAGATGAGAGACAGATGAGAGACAGATGAGAGACAGACGAGAGACAGATGAGAGACAGATGAGAGACAGACGAGAGACAGACGAGAGACAGACGAGAGACAGACGAGAGACAGACGAGAGACAGATGAGAGACAGATGAGAGAC
>JAPTMU010000254.1:295821-300821 GCA_028583405.1 Pogonophryne albipinna
ATGAGCCTGAGCAGATCTGCAGCTGCACACAGTGTTCTCTGCTGACCTCTGACCTCCACACACACACACACACACACACACACACACACACACACACACACACACACACACACACACACACACACACACACACACACACACACACACACACACACACACACACACACACACACACACACACACACGTGTATGTGTGTGCTTGTGTCTTGAGAATACACATCTCAACAGGGAACTAAAAAATCTCAAAATCCTCTCTCGCCAACAAAAACACCAAGACAAACCACAACACACACACACACACACACACACCTGCAGCATCTCTACAGGCCTGACAGCAGCTGCAGAGTGAAAGTGTGATGTTCCTCTGACATCAGTAAAAATATGTTTACCCTCATCTGAGAATCACATTTTGTTCTCCGACTGTTTGCTAAAGTTCAGCCAGAAAAACATGCTGCACAAATAAGATTTGAAGAAGATTGAAGACTCAGTGTGGGGAACGGTGCCTTGCTCAGGGACACCTCGGTAGCACTTGGCCTTGCTCAGGGACACCTCGGTAGCACTTGGTCTTTCCGGGACTTGAACTGGTGACCTTCCAGTTGCCAAGCCAAGTCCCAATGGACTTCGCCACCACCGCCCTATTTAAGTAATAGCTTGATCTTTTATAGTGTATTTGAACTTATTTTGTATTATTGTATAGTGTATTTTATCAATACTGTATTTCTTGACTGGTAATATGTGTAATTTGGCTGTCTTTTATTTATTTGTATTACATTTGTACCTCAATTCAATGCCTTGCAAACATGCTGATGTACCATAACAATGTTTGTCAATTTTAAATCAATAAAGTATATATCTAATCGCCTCTATGTAGAAAAAAGTACCTTTTAATTGGGTAAAAGTACTAATACCACACAAAAAAGTAATGTACTCATAATCCTACTCAAGTAAAAATAAGTATACATATACTGTAAGTATTAACAACCAAGTAAAAAGTCAAATTAACTCATGTTTTGTCCCTAAGAATCATGGTAGTGCTATTTTTATACCCTTAAATCAATGGCAAGGCAAGTTTATTTATATAGCACCTTTCAACACAAGGCAATTCAAAGTGCTTTTGAAAAATGGGCAAAAATCATGTGTTATCAAACTAAAACCGATATTTCCTTTTGCAGCTGTGATGTGGCTGTGTGTGTTTCTGTACCTGCATCTTGGTGACGCTGGGGAAGTCTCCGGGGCTGATGTGGTGCTCTCTCTGCAGGTGGGTGTAGATCTCAGGCAGCCTCATGATCAGCTCCTCCTTCTTCTTCTCTCTCCCAAACAGAGACGGCATCTCCTTCTTCAGGTGACTGATGATGTAGGCGTGCACCTGCAGGAGGAAGAAGAAAAAGTGGCTGTCAATCAAAGAACATCAACATAATTCTGGACTCACTAATTATCAACCAATATCTGTTGGTGGTTAAAGGAACAGTCCCACATTAAGACAACTAACCGAAAAAAGTAATAAAACACAATAGAGTGGTGCAGCGATGACGTATTTTTTAACGCTGAACTAGGAGTTACAGGTTTTGTTCAGCAGGATAATCTCCACCTATTAACACCGCTTTATGAGCTAAGCTGAAGAAGGCTAATGTTGGGCTATAAAGGAACTACAGCAGTAGCACGGTCACATGACTTCACGTCACCACCGCTAAGCTAAAGGAGGCTAATGTTGGGCTATAAAGGAACTACAGCACGGTCACATGACTTCACGTCACCACCGCTAAGCTAAAGGTGGCTAATGTTGGGCTATAAAGGAACTACAGCACGGTCACATGACTTCACGTCACCACCGCTAAGCTAAAGGAGGCTAATGTTGGGCTATAAAGGAACTACAGCACGGACACATGACTTCACGTCACCACCGCTAAGCTAAAGGTGGCTAATGTTGGGCTATAAAGGAACTACAGCACGGTCACATGACTTCACGTCACCACCGCTAAGCTAAAGGAGGCTAATGTTGGGCTATAAAGGAACTACAGCACGGTCACATGACTTCACGTCACCACCGCTAAGCTAAAGGAGGCTAATGTTGGGCTATAAAGGAACTACAGCACGCATGACTTCACGTCACCACCGCTAAGCTAAAGGTGGCTAATGTTGGGCTATAAAGGAACTACAACACGGTCACATGACTTCACGTCACCACCGCTAGGCTAATGTTGGGCTATAAAGGAACTACAGCACGGTCACATGACTTCACGTCACCACCGCTAAGCTAAAGGTGGCTAATGTTGGGCTATAAAGGAACTACAGCACGGTCACATGACTTCACGTCACCACCGCTAAGCTAAAGGTGGCTAATGTTGGGCTATAAGGAACTACAGCACGGTCACATGACTTCACGTCACCACCGCTAAGCTAAAGGTGGCTAATGTTGGGCTATAAAGGAACTACAGCACGGTCACATGACTTCACGTCACCACCGCTAAGCTAAAGGAACTACAGCACGGTCACATGACTTCACGTCACCACCGCTAAGCTAAAGGTAGCTAATGTTGGGCTATAAAGGAACTACAGCACGGTCACATGACTTCACGTCACCACCGCTAAGCTAAAGGTGGCTAATGTTGGGCTATAAAGGAACTACAGCACGGTCACATGACTTCACGTCACCACCGCTAAGCTAAAGGTGGCTAATGTTGGGCTATAAAGGAACTACAGCACGGTCACATGACTTCACGTCACCACGCTAAGCTAAAGGAGGCTAATGTTGGGCTATAAAGGAACTACAGCACGGTCACATGACTTCACGTCACCACCGCTAAGCTAAAGGAACTACAGCACGGTCACATGACTTCACGTCACCACCGCTAAGCTAAAGGTAGCTAATGTTGGGCTATAAAGGAACTACAGCACGGTCACATGACTTCACGTCACCACCGCTAAGCTAAAGGAACTACAGCACGGTCACATGACTTCACGTCACCACCGCTAAGCTAAAGGTGGCTAATGTTGGGCTATAAAGGAACTACAGCACGGTCACATGACTTCACGTCACCACCGCTAAGCTAAAAGTGGCTAATGTTGGGCCATAAAGGAACTACAGCACGGTCACATGACTTCACGTCACCACCGCTAAGCTAAAGGAGGCTAATGTTGGGCTATAAAGGAACTACAGCACGGTCACATGACTTCACGTCACCACCGCTAAGCTAAAGGAACTACAGCACGGTCACATGACTTCACGTCACCACCGCTAAGCTAAAGGTAGCTAATGTTGGGCTATAAAGGAACTACAGCACGGTCACATGACTTCACGTCACCACCGCTAAGCTAAAGGAACTACAGCACGGTCACATGACTTCACGTCACCACCGCTAAGCTAAAGGTGGCTAATGTTGGGCTATAAAGGAACTACAGCACGGTCACATGACTTCACGTCACCACCGCTAAGCTAAAAGTGGCTAATGTTGGGCCATAAAGGAACTACAGCACGGTCACATGACTTCACGTCACCACCGCTAAGCTAAAGGTGGCTAATGTTGGGCTATAAAGGAACTACAGCACGGTCACATGACTTCACGTCACCACCGCTAAGCTAAAGGTGGCTAATGTTGGGCTATAAAGGAACTACAGCACGGTCACATGACTTCACGTCACCACCGCTAAGCTAAAAGTGGCTAATGTCGGGCTATAAAGGAACTACAGCACGGTCACATGACTTCACCACCGCTAAGCTAAAGGTGGCTAATGTTGGGCTATAAAGGAACTACAGCACGGTCACATGACTTCACGTCACCACCGCTAAGCTAAAGGCGGCTAATGGGCATTTACTGACGTTATTATTATTTTGAGGTGTGTGTTAGTACCAGTCCTCGGCTGCAGTGAAGGCAGCCGTCCTGCGGGGGCAGTAGAGAGCGGGGTCCAGGCTGGCGCAGGGCAGCAGCTCGGGGTAGAGGAAGACAGGTCGCGTTGCGAAGAGCCAGGCGAGCTCAGCTGGGAGCACGGGGAAACAACGCACTGCACACACACATTTATTTATTAGTACATATATACGTCATTTGTTTATTTGTACTCACTGAGAGACGTCCTCTGTGTGTGTGTGTGTGTGTGTGTGTGTGTGTGTGTGTGTGTGTGTGTGTGTGTGTCAGTACCATGGATGTATAATAAGAGCTGGATACAGCGTGGGAGGCGGGGCCTCATTCATTCCTATGAGAGTTGCTCATTAGCGCATGATGATAAAATGGCCCAACTTTTGAGAGAGCGAAACGTCACAGATTACCCAGCATGCCTGAGAAGTACCCGTATGTTCGCTCATAGCGCAACTTTAACCACGCCACCCAAAAGGCTCGTTCACATTGAGCACGTGAATTTGCGTACACGTAACAGCACCGCGCGTTCATGACAGCATGGCACTGGATTTATATTAACGAGGCGGCAGTTAGCAGCTAGCAGCTAGCAGTTAGCAGCTAGCGGCTAGCTAGTAATTATGCTAAGTTACACATCAATGGTTATGTACTTTTATATTACGCTGTAACAGGATCTAGTGATATCCAACAGAGCTTCATGCAGCATGAAACCTGGGTTGTACATGAACCCACTTGGTGATATATAAGAATGTATATGTTGAAGCCTGTTCTGATCAATTGTGAGTTAAATCTTATGTAAAAAGTAAAGCTGATGATGGATCACTGTGATGGAGTGAAAGGATAGTAACTGTGATTATTCAGGTTAAGTACCCGACAAGTAACTAAAATGTATAATACTTTAAGGAAAGGTGTAAAATGTTTCCATAAATACCAATATCACCACCAGGGGGCCGCAGATTCACTTGGAACACACACACACACACTCCATGTATTGTATGTAAATATTAACAGATATACTAAGTCTGACTTCTTCATTGACATTTCACAATCTTTCAGGGAGCACCCTCTAATAAGCCACTAAACAACATCAGTTCACAGAAACGTTATTTAATGTTTACAAGTGGCATGTTTGTATTGAACGGTGGAATAAAA
>JAPTMU010000254.1:305821-315821 GCA_028583405.1 Pogonophryne albipinna
CATCCAGGTGAGCAAGCAGCTGCTCTCATCCAGGTGAGCAAGCAGCTGCTCTCATCCAGGTGAGCATGCAGCTGCTCTCATCCAGGTGAGCATGCAGCTGCTCTCATCCAGGTGAGCATGCAGCTGCTCTCATCCAGGTGAGCATGCAGCTGCTCTCATCCAGGTGAGCAAGCAGCTGCTCTCATCCAGGTGAGCAAGCAGCTGCTCTCATCCAGGTGAGCAAGCAGCTGCTCTCATCCAGGTGAGCATGCAGCTGCTCTCATCCAGGTGAGCATGCAGCTGCTCTCATCCAGGTGAGCATGCAGCTGCTCTCATCCAGGTGAGCATGCAGCTGCTCTCATCCAGGTGAGCATGCAGCTGCTCTCATCCAGGTGAGCATGCAGCTGCTCTCATCCAGGTGAGCATGCATGCTCTTCCGGGGCACGGTGAGAAGCAGACCATGAACGGATCAGATCAAATGAACATAAAGTCCATGAGTGCTGAGTTATAGCCAGGTACACGTACCTGTGTGAGCTGCTGCTGCAGGCGGCTCCTCTGCTGCGCGCTCAGCTTCAGTGTGTGCGGCTCTGCGCAGTGTGTGTGTGTGTCGCAGTGTGTGTGCAGGCCGAGCTGCTTCTTCTTCCGGATCAGAGCCAGCTGCTGCTTCACCGTACGCAGCTCTGTGATTGGTCGGTCCTCCTGCTCGCCGTCAGCTGACCCTCTGGAAATAAATAATAATTATTAAAAAAAAGCAAAGAATATAAAATAAATACATGATTTAGTAAATGAAAAGTAACTCACGTGTGGAGCTGCTCTTCAGGTGTGTGTGTGTGAACAGGCTCCTCCTCTTCCTCGTGGCCTTCGTCTTCCACTTCCTGTCCAGCCAGGTCCTCTTTCAACTGACTCACAAAATAACACCATTGGTCTCGCTCAGTGACCCCATGTCTCTGTTGTCTCTAAAGCTCTAAGTCGCTGAGCCCTGGAGAACGTTAAATCACTGCCATTGATAATCATCTAAATACAGGCTAGCAGTTTCCCTCTGCTCCCACTGTTTATGCTAAGCTATGCTAAGCTAAGCTATGCTAAGCTAAGCTGAGCGACTCACCGTTTCAAACAGCTCCTCCATCAGCTCGTTCACTTCCTTCTCTGCACGACAAAAAACATATAGCTTATATCGGACGACACGTTATTGAGGTGTGTGTGAGATGTGTGTGTATGAGTGAGGTGTGTGTGTATGAGTGAGGTGTGTGTGTATGAGTGAGGTGTGTGTGTATGAGTGAGGTGTGTGTGTATGAGTGAGGTGTGTGTGTATGAGTGAGGTGTGTGTGTATGAGTGAGGTGTGTGTGTGTATGAGTGAGGTGTGTGTGTATGAGTGAGGTGTGTGTGATGTGTGTGAGTGAGGTGTGTGTGATGTGTGTGAGTGAGGTGTGTGTGTGAGTGTGTGTGTGTGTGTGTCTGTGTGTGTGTGTGTGAGTGAGGTGTGTGTGTATGTGTGTGAGGTGTGTGTGTATGTGTGT
Source organism: Pogonophryne albipinna (assembly GCA_028583405.1). NCBI lineage: Eukaryota > Metazoa > Chordata > Actinopteri > Perciformes > Artedidraconidae > Pogonophryne > Pogonophryne albipinna. The sequence continues at coordinate 307,319 of JAPTMU010000254.1, forward strand.
GAGGTGTGTGTGTGTGTGAGGTGTGTGAGTGAGGTGTGTGTGAGGGAGGTGTGTGTGTGTGTGTGTATGAGGGAGGTGTGTGTGTGTGTGTGAGTGAGGTGTGTGTATGAGGGAGGTGTGTGTGTGTGTGAGGTGTGTGAGTGAGGTGTGTGTGAGGGAGGTGTGTGTGTGTGTGTATGAGGGAGGTGTGTGTGTGTGTGTGTGTGTGTGAGTGAGGTGTGTGTATGTGTGTATGAGTGAGGTGTGTGTATGTGTGTGAGGTGTGTGAGTGAGGTGTGTGTGAGGGAGGTGTGTGTGTGTGTGTGTGTGTGTGTGGGTGAGGTGTGTGAGTGAGGTGTGTGTGAGGGAGGTGTGTGTGTGTGTGTATGAGGGAGGTGTGTGTGTGTGTGTGTGTGTGTGTGTGTGAGTGAGGTGTGTGTATGTGTGTGAGGTGTGTGTGTGTGTGAGGTGTGTGAGTGAGGTGTGTGTGAGGGAGGTGTGTGTGTGTGTGTATGAGGGAGGTGTGTGTGTGTGTGTGTGTGTGTGTGAGTGAGGTGTGTGTATGTGTGTGAGGTGTGTGTGTGTGTGAGGTGTGTGAGGGAGGTGTGTGTGTGTGAGAGTGAGGTGTGTGTGAGGGAGGTGTGTGTGTGTGTGTATGAGGGAGGTGTGTGTGTGTGTGCGTGTGTGTGTGTGTGTGTGTGAGTGAGGTGTGTGAGGTGTGTGTGTGAGGTGTGTGAGTGAGGTGTGTGTGAGGGAGGTGTGTATGTGTGTGTGTGTGTGTGTGTGGGTGAGGTGTGTGTATGTGTGTGAGGTGTGTGTATGTGTGTGAGAGGTGTGTGTGTGAGGTGTGTGAGGGAGGTGTGTGTATGTGTGTGAGGTGTGTGTGTGAATGTGTGTGAGGTGTGTGTGTGTGTGAGGTGTGTGAGTGAGGTGTGTGTGAGGGAGGTGTGTGTGTGTGTGTATGAGGGAGGTGTGTGTGTGTGTGTGTGTGTGTGTGTGTGTGTGTGAGTGAGGTGTGTGTATGTGTGTGAGGTGTGTGTGTGTGTGTGAGGTGTGTGAGGGAGGTGTGTGTGTGAGGGAGGTGTGTGTGTGTGTGAGGTGTGTGAGTGAGGTGTGTGTGAGGGAGGTGTGTGTGTGTGTGTGTGTGTGTGTGTGTGTGTGTGTGTGTGTGTGGGTGAGGTGTGTGTATGTGTGTGAGGTGTGTGTATGTGTGTGTGAGGTGTGTGTGTGAGGTGTAGGGTTGGGTATCGTTTGAATTTCCACGATTCCGATTCTACTTTTCGATTCCGGTTCTTTGAGGGTTAACAAAATGATTCAGTTCTTGTTGAGAGAAACCAGCAGATCTGCCTCTCAGGCAAACCAGGAAGAAATGTTTGAACATTTGAAAGCAAAATGCTTCAATCTGGTGCACTTTGAGCAGAATGACTAGAGACTAGATCTAGGGCGTACAACTCTAAACACCCATATGAATAAGATCGGGTTACATTTTAATAATTAAATAAGTATGTGAACATAACCAATAACCAATAGCCAATAACAAATACATGTAACGTATTTTATATTTGTTGTTCATTCAGATCTTATTTTACTATTTTATTTATGCATATTTTTGTATCTCTCCAGTTTAAAGGATATGTCTGGTTTACTGTCCTATAGTTTACATTGGAATGATTTCAAACCTGTTTCATCCCAATCATTATAAAGGAGAGCCTTGGAAATATGTGTTTACATAAACTGAGATCAAACCGTTTGAACTTAGACTAAAGTGAACTATCTGAACCCTCAGAGTCCTTTCCCTCACTGAGCTGTAGTTATCAGCCTCAGTCTGACTGGAGAGGACTCTCCCTCCACCTCTCAGAGTCCTTTAGCTCACTGAGCTGTAGTTATCAGCCTCAGTCTGACTGGAGAGGACTCTCCCTCCACCCCTCAGAGTCCTTTCCCTCACTGAGCTGTAGTTATCAGCCTCAGTCTGACTGGAGAGGACTCTCCCTCCACCTCTCAGAGTCCTTTACCTCACTGAGCTGTAGTTATCAGCCTCAGTCTGACTGGAGAGGACTCTCCTCCACCCCTCAGAGTCCTTTCCCTCACTGAGCTGTAGTTATCAGCCTCAGTCTGACTGGAGAGGACTCTCCCTCCACCTCTCAGAGTCCTTTCCCTCACTGAGCTGTAGTTATCAGCCTCAGTCTGACTGGAGAGGACTCTCCCTCCACCCCTCAGAGTCCTTTCCCTCACTGAGCTGTAGTTATCAGCCTCAGTCTGACTGGAGAGGACTCTCCCTCCACCCCTCAGAGTCCTTTCCCTCACTGAGCTGTAGTTATCAGCCTCAGTCTGACTGGAGAGGACTCTCCCTCCACCTCTCAGAGTCCTTTCCCTCACTGAGCTGTAGTTATCAGCCTCAGTCTGACTGGAGAGGACTCTCCCTCCACCTCTCAGAGTCCTTTACCTCACTGAGCTGTAGTTATCAGCCTCAGTCTGACTGGAGAGGACTCTCCCTCCACCTCTCAGAGTCCTTTACCTCACTGAGCTGTAGTTATCAGCCTCAGTCTGACTGGAGAGGACTCTCCCTCCACCTCTCAGAGTCCTTTACCTCACTGAGCTGTAGTTATCAGCCTCTCAGTCTGACTGGAGAGGACTCTCCTCCACCCCTCAGAGTCCTTTCCCTCACTGAGCTGTAGTTATCAGCCTCAGTCTGACTGGAGAGGACTCTCCTCCACATCATTGGAGAAACATCTTCTTCTTCCGTTAGAGCAGCTAGCACCAGATGCTAACAACAACAGCGCCGGTACCGGTGCGCCCTCCCTTTCTCTCTCCCTCCCTCCCTCCCTCTCTCTCCCTCCCTCCCTCTCTCTCTCCCTCTCTCCCTCGCTCACTCGCACGTTGGCTGTGAGCTGCGGCGCCAGATAATCTAACATCCCCCATTTTCATCACTTACAGCGCCCATCGTACAGGGCGAATGAAACGTGTAACCGGGAGGGAGGTGTGTGTGTGTGTGTGTGTGTGTGAGTGTGTGTGTGTGTGTGGGTGAGGTGTGTGTATGTGTGTGAGGTGTGTGTATGTGTGTGTGAGGTGTGTGTGTGAGGTGTAGGGTTGGGTATCGTTTGAATTTCCACGATTCCGATTCTACTTTTCGATTCCGGTTCTTTGAGGGTTAACAAAATGATTCAGTTCTTGTTGAGAGAAACCAGCAGATCTGCCTCTCAGGCAAACCAGGAAGAAATGTTTGAACATTTGAAAGCAAAATGCTTCAATCTGGTGCACTTTGAGCAGAATGACTAGAGACTAGATCTCGGGCGTACAACTCTAAACACCCATATGAATAAGATCGGGTTACATTTTAATAATTAAATAAGTATGTGAACATAACCAATAACCAATAGCCAATAACAAATACATGTAACGTATTTTATATTTGTTGTTCATTCAGATCTTATTTTACTATTTTATTTATGCATATTTTTGTATCTCTCCAGTTTAAAGGATATGTCTGGTTTACTGTCCTATAGTTTACATTGGAATGATTTCAAACCTGTTTCATCCCAATCATTATAAAGGAGTGCCTTGGAAATATGTGTTTACATAAAGTGAGATCAAACCGTTTGAACTTAGACTAAAGTGAACTATCTGAACCCTCAGAGTCCTTTCCCTCACTGAGCTGTAGTTATCAGCCTCAGTCTGACTGGAGAGGACTCTCCCTCCACCTCTCAGAGTCCTTTCCCTCACTGAGCTGTAGTTATCAGCCTCAGTCTGACTGGAGAGGACTCTCCCTCCACCTCTCAGAGTCCTTTCCCTCACTGAGCTGTAGTTATCAGCCTCAGTCTGACTGGAGAGGACTCTCCCTCCACCTCTCAGAGTCCTTTACCTCACTGAGCTGTAGTTATCAGCCTCAGTCTGACTGGAGAGGACTCTCCCTCCACCTCTCAGAGTCCTTTCCCTCACTGAGCTGTAGTTATCAGCCTCAGTCTGACTGGAGAGGACTCTCCCTCCACCTCTCAGAGTCCTTTCCCTCACTGAGCTGTAGTTATCAGCCTCAGTCTGACTGGAGAGGACTCTCCCTCCACCTCTCAGAGTCCTTTACCTCACTGAGCTGTAGTTATCAGCCTCAGTCTGACTGGAGAGGACTCTCCTCCACCTCTCAGAGTCCTTTCCCTCACTGAGCTGTAGTTATCAGCCTCAGTCTGACTGGAGAGGACTCTCCCTCCACCCCTCAGAGTCCTTTCCCTCACTGAGCTGTAGTTATCAGCCTCAGTCTGACTGGAGAGGACTCTCCTCCACCCCTCAGAGTCCTTTACCTCACTGAGCTGTAGTTATCAGCCTCAGTCTGACTGGAGAGGACTCTCCTCCACCCCTCAGAGTCCTTTACCTCACTGAGCTGTAGTTATCAGCCTCAGTCTGACTGGAGAGGACTCTCCCTCCACCTCTCAGAGTCCTTTACCTCACTGAGCTGTAGTTATCAGCCTCAGTCTGACTGGAGAGGACTCTCCCTCCACCTCTCAGAGTCCTTTACCTCACTGAGCTGTAGTTATCAGCCTCAGTCTGACTGGAGAGGACTCTCCCTCCACCTCTCAGAGTCCTTTACCTCACTGAGCTGTAGTTATCAGCCTCTCAGTCTGACTGGAGAGGACTCTCCCTCCACCCCTCAGAGTCCTTTACCTCACTGAGCTGTAGTTATCAGCCTCAGTCTGACTGGAGAGGACTCTCCTCCACCTCTCAGAGTCCTTTACCTCACTGAGCTGTAGTTATCAGCCTCAGTCTGACTGGAGAGGACTCTCCCTCCACCTCTCAGAGTCCTTTCCCTCACTGAGCTGTAGTTATCAGCCTCAGTCTGACTGGAGAGGACTCTCCTCCACCTCTCAGAGTCCTTTCCCTCACTGAGCTGTAGTTATCAGCCTCAGTCTGACTGGAGAGGACTCTCCTCCACCTCTCAGAGTCCTTTACCTCACTGAGCTGTAGTTATCAGCCTCAGTCTGACTGGAGAGGACTCTCCTCCACCTCTCAGAGTCCTTTCCCTCACTGAGCTGTAGTTATCAGCCTCAGTCTGACTGGAGAGGACTCTCCTCCACCTCTCAGAGTCCTTTCCCTCACTGAGCTGTAGTTATCAGCCTCTCATTCTGACTGGAGAGGACTCTCCTCCACCTTTCAGAGTCCTTTACCTCACTGAGCTGTAGTTATCAGCCTCAGTCTGACTGGAGAGGACTCTCCTCCACCCCTCAGAGTCCTTTCCCTCACTGAGCTGTAGTTATCAGCCTCAGTCTGACTGGAGAGGACTCTCCTCCACCCCTCAGAGTCCTTTACCTCACTGAGCTGTAGTTATCAGCCTCAGTCTGACTGGAGAGGACTCTCCCTCCACCTCTCAGAGTCCTTTCCCTCACTGAGCTGTAGTTATCAGCCTCAGTCTGACTGGAGAGGACTCTCCTCCACCTCTCAGAGTCCTTTACCTCACTGAGCTGTAGTTATCAGCCTCAGTCTGATTGGAGAGGACTCTCCTCCACCTCTCAGAGTCCTTTACCTCACTGAGCTGTAGTTATCAGCCTCAGTCTGACTGGAGAGGACTCTCCTCCACCCCTCAGAGTCCTTTCCCTCACTGAGCTGTAGTTATCAGCCTCAGTCTGACTGCAGAGGACTCTCCTCCACCTCTCAGAGTCCTTTACCTCACTGAGCTGTAGTTATCAGCCTCTCAGTCTGACTGGAGAGGACTCTCCTCCACCTCTCAGAGTCCTTTCCCTCACTGAGCTGTAGTTATCAGCCTCAGTCTGACTGGAGAGGACTCTCCTCCACCTCTCAGAGTCCTTTACCTCACTGAGCTGTAGTTATCAGCCTCTCAGTCTGACTGCAGAGGACTCTCCTCCACCTCTCAGAGTCCTTTCCCTCACTGAGCTGTAGTTATCAGCCTCAGTCTGACTGGAGAGGACTCTCCTCCACCTCACTGAGCTGTAGTTATCAGCCTCTGACTGGAGAGGACTCTCCTCCACCTCACTGAGCTGTAGTTATCAGCCTCTGACTGGAGAGGACTCTCCTCCACCTCTCAGAGTCCTTTACCTCACTGAGCTGTAGTTATCAGCCTCAGTCTGACTGGAGAGGACTCTCCCTCCACCTCTCAGAGTCCTTTACCTCACTGAGCTGTAGTTATCAGCCTCAGTCTGACTGGAGAGGACTCTCCTCCACCCCTGAGAGTCCTTTCCCTCACTGAGCTGGAGTTATCAGCCTCAGTCTGACTGGAGAGGACTCTCCCTCCACATCATTGGAGAAACATCTTCTTCTTCCGTTAGAGCAGCTAGCACCAGATGCTAACAACAACAGCGCCGGTACCGGTGCGCCCTCCCTTTCTTTCTCTCTCCCTCCCTCCCTCTCTCTCTCTCTCTCCCTCGCTCACTCGCACGTTGGCTGTGAGCTGCGGGCGCCAGATAAGCCAACATCCCCCATTTTCATCACTTACAGCGCCCATCGTACAGGGCGAATGAAACGTGTAACCGGGATGAAAAGGGTGTTACATTTACTTAATTATGAATGTTGTTACATCAAGGCCGAACATTATGATGAGCACCAACGGTCAAAACATTTGTTTTCCTCCCAGAGCTGTCAGCGCAGCGCCTCCCAGATCTGGCGCCCTAGGCGAACATCTATAACGCCAGTGCGACGGGCCGGCCCTGGTCTCAGGTTACGCTGTAGGAAGTGTAGGTACAACGCTACATGTCCCGCCTCGCAGCATACAGTAGGCTACGGAGAGCGGAGAGAAACATTTCCTCAGGCATCGAAAAGCGGAACCGAAATTCACATTTCTAAATGATGCCGTTGGAATCTAAATGTTGGAACCGGTTCCGAACCGGAACCGGTTCTCGGTACCCAACCCTAGTGAGGTGTGAGTGTGTGTGTGTGTGTGTGTGTGTGTGTGTGTGTGTGTGTGAGGTGCTCACTGGTGATGCGGACGGCCTTGTCGTCACGGTAATCCTCCACGTCGGGTTCATCGATCTCAGACAGGAAGTTGTACTCGGGGTCGTCTTCGTCATCGCACTCCTCTGAGAGAGACAAAGAGACAAGACATCACAGAGAGACAACAAGACATCACAGAGAGACAACAAGACATCACAGAGAGACAACAAGACATCACAGAGAGACAACAAGACATCACAGAGAGACAACAAGACATCACAGAGAGACAAAGCAACAAGACATCACAGAGAGACAACAAGACATCACAGAGAGACAACAAGACATCACATAGAGACAACAAGACATCACAGAGAGACAACAAGACATCACAGAGAGACAACAAGACATCACAGAGAGACAACAAGACATCACAGAAAGACAACAAGACATCACAGAGAGACAAAGCAACAAGACATCACAGAGAGACAACAAGACATCACAGAGAGACAACAAGACATCACATAGAGACAACAAGACATCACAGAGAGACAACAAGACATCACAGAGAGACAACAAGACATCACAGAGAGACAAGACATCACAGAGACACAAAGAGACATCACAGAGAGACAAAGCAACAACACATCACAGAGAGACAACAAGACATCACAGAGAGACAACAAGACATCACAGAGAGACAACAAGACATCACAGAGAGACAACAAGACATCACAGAGAGACAACAAGACATCACAGAGAGACAACAAGACATCACAGAGAGACAAGACATCACAGAGAGACAAAGCAACAACACATCACAGAGAGACAACAAGACATCACAGAGAGACAACGAGACATCACAGAGAGACAACAAGACATCACAGAGAGACAAAGAGACAAGACATCACAGAGAGACAACAAGACATCACAGAGAGACAAAGAGACAAGACATCACAGAGAGACAAAGCAACAAGACATCACAGAGAGACAACAAGACATCACAGAGAGACAACAAGACATCACAGAGAGACAAAGAGACATCACAGAGAGACAACAAGACATCACAGAGAGACAACAAGACATCACAGAGAGACAACAAGACATCACAGAGAGACAACAAGACATCACAGAGAGACAACAAGACATCACAGAGACAACAAGACATCACAGAGAGACAACAAGACATCACAGAGAGACAACAAGACATCACAGAGAGACAAGACATCACAGAGAGACAAAGAGACATCACAGAGAGACAAAGCAACAACACATCACAGAGAGACAACAAGACATCACAGAGAGACAACAAGACATCACAGAGAGACAACAAGACATCACAGAGAGACAAAGCAACAAGACATCACAGAGAGACAACAAGACATCACATTGAGACAACAAGACATCACAGAGAGACAACAAGACATCACAGAGAGACAAAGCAACAAGACATCACAGAGAGACAACAAGACATCACAGAGAGACAACAAGACATCACAGAGAGACAAAGAGACAATACATCACAGAGAGACAACAAGACATCACAGAGAGACAACAAGACATCACAGAGAGACAACAAGACATCACAGAGAGACAAAGAGACAAGACATCACAGAGAGACAAAGCAACAAGACATCACAGAGACAACAAGACATCACAG
>JAPTMU010000254.1:320821-329949 GCA_028583405.1 Pogonophryne albipinna
AGCGTTAGCATTGTGGGTTTTTTTGAAGAAAAAAAAGAATAATGATCAGTTAGATGAGTTTCTTTCCGTTACATGGATATAAAACATTCATAGTTTATTAAATGAACATGCCCTCAGACCCTGTTTCCTGCAAGATGTTGCAGGAGGGCCCGGTACCGGGGTCTCTCGGGCTGTTGAGAGCTTCATAGTATGTTGATTACTTAAAACGAAAGTTAGTTATAATCAAATATAATCAATTATATTCTTGTATAACCCAAAATGAAAATGCTTCATATTTTAGGTTTTCTATATTTACAGTATAAACAAAACCAAGTGGTTTGTTAAGTTGAGTGTAAGACTATAATGATTTATGGGTGTGAGTGATAAGAGAATAGGCAGTTTCTCCCCTCTCCTCTCCCCTGGTATACTCTCTCCCGGTAGGCTCTGGCCCTCAGAGCTGGGTTAATAGCTCTCGGTAAAGGTTCTCTCAAACTTGGTAAATATCTCTTGATTTTCTTCGTTGAAAGCTGAGTGAATTACTTTGTGAATGAGTGGAATGAATTGAGACGTGTATGTGAGTATTAGTACCCGCCACCTGTGAGGATAGGAGACGTGTATGTGAGTATTAGTACCCGCCACCTGTGAGGATAGGAGACGTGTATGTGAGTATTAGTACCCGCCACCTGTGAGGATAGGAGACGTGTATGTGAGTATTAGTACCCGCCACCTGTGAGGATAGGAGACGTGTATGTGAGTATTAGTACCCGCCACCTGTGAGGATAGGAGACGTGTATGTGAGTATTAGTACCCGCCACCTGTGAGGATAGGAGACGTGTATGTGAGTATTAGTACCCGCCACCTGTGAGGATAGGAGTGTGTATGTGAGTATTAGTACCCGCCACCTGTGAGGACCTTCCTCTGAATTCATGCGGATAGGAAATGGGTTTTTGAATGTTATTCCCGCCGTCTGTCAGAAAAAAGGTATGAAATTGATGTGAATTGATTTGGTGAAAATGAAAGTTTGAATGTGCTTTTTATTATCACCGGTCATTTATGAGGAAATGCCTCTAAATTCTATCGGGAGATTTAGAAATCACAACTGAATTGAGCAGTTGAAATGACAATTTTGGTAATAAATGTAAGACTGTGAATTAAAGTTTCATATTAGAACATGATCACAGAATGATATGTCTAGTATGATTATAATGTTGTAAAGAGAGAAGGTAAAAACCCTGTATTAGTTTGGACCTATTTTTCTTCAAATAAACTGATCCCACCTTTTGGACTGGGACAACTTAAAGACATCTGCGCTCTCCTCTCCTGCTTCAAAGGCTGCACCCTGCCACACTCACACTTAGGTAGGGCCACACCTCATTTACTGATATCAAAATCCTTCAGGATCCTGAAACAGATTTAGCGGGTCGTCTGAATTGAAACAGCAGTTAATTGAACCTGGTTCTTCAGGAGTTAGTAGAGGTGAGATCTAGCTGACGTTGGTGGATCTGAGCCAAGCAGTAAACTTACGTAGACTCAATAACTTCGGTCAGGTCAGTTAGTAGGTCAGAATCATTTGTAATAAATGATCAGGACCTCTCCGACTCTCAACAGGGCTTAACAGGTAAATGCTAACACCTTACTACTAACATCTAACGTCTTAATGCTAAGAGCTAAGTGCTATCTGCTAACATCTATGAATGACCCTGACAGGAAGTGACAGGAAGTGAGTGACCCTGACAGGAAGTGAGTGCCCCTGACAGGAAGTGAGTGCCCCTGACAGGAAGTGAATGCCCCCTGACAGGAAGTGAGTGCCCCCTGACAGGAAGTGAGTGCCCTGACAGGAAGTGAGTGCCCTGACAGGAAGTGAGTGACCCTGACAGGAAGTGAGTGCCCCTGACAGGAAGTGTCTCACCTTGTGGGCGTTGCTGGTCTTCTTGATGGGAGACAGGTTCCATGCTGGGATCACCTGAGAGGATGAAAGGTATTAAGGTATCTAACGGGTTAGAAAGCTCCGTCATGACATCACGCTCAGCCTCTCACCACTCCTCTCTCCACCACCTCTTTGAACTTGGCCCGGGTCATCTTGGGTTCCTGCAGGAGATAAAGACACATGAAGCGCAGCAGGCGAGCACAGGTGAATGAGAGCTTCTGATTGGACGAGAGACTCACGAAGGCGGGCACAGCCTCGGTGTCGTTGATGGCAGCTTTCATCATGGCCACCACGTGCTCGTTAGTGATCACTTCCTGTTGGGAAACACAACCATTAGTGTTCTGATGGTGTTCTGATGGTTCTAACGGTGTTCTGATGGTTCTAACGGTGTTCTGATGGTGTTCTGATGGTTCGAACGGTGTTCTGATGGTGTTCTGATGGTTCCAACAGTGTTCTGATGGTGTTCTGATGGTTCTAACGGTGTTCTGATGGTGTTCTGATGGTGTTCTGATGGTTCCAACAGTGTTCTGATGGTGTTCTGATGGTTCTAACGGTGTTCTGATGGTTCTAACGGTGTTCTGATGGTGTTCTGATGGTTCTAACGGTGTTCTGATTATGTTCTGATGTTGTGCTGATGGTGTTCTGATGGTTCTGATGGTTCTAACGGTGTTCTGATGGTGTTCTCATGGTTCTGATTTTGGTGTTCTGATGGTGTTCTAATGTTCTGATAGTTCTAATGTTCTGATGGTGTTCTCATGTTCTGATGGTGTTCTAATGTTCTGATAGTTCTAATGTTCTGATGGTGTTCTAATGTTCTGATAGTTCTAATGTTCTGATGGTGTTCTAATGTTCTGATAGTTCTAATGTTCTGATAGTTCTAATGTTCTGATAGTTCTAATGTTCTGATGGTGTTCTCATGTTCTGATAGTTCTAATGTTCTGATGGTGTTCTCATGTTCTGATAGTTCTAATGTTCTGATGGTGTTCTAATGTTCTGATAGTTCTAATGTTCTGATGGTGTTCTCATGTTCTGATGGTGTTCTAATGTTCTGATGGTGTTCTCATGTTCTGATAGTTCTAATGTTCTGATGGTGTTCTAATGTTCTGATAGTTCTAATGTTCTGATGGTGTTCTCATGTTCTGATGGTGTTCTAATGTTCTGATAGTTCTAATGTTCTGATGGTGTTCTAATGTTCTGATAGTTCTAATGTTCTGATGGTGTTCTAATGTTCTGATAGTTCTAATGTTCTGATAGTTCTAATGTTCTGATGGTGTTCTCATGTTCTGATAGTTCTAATGTTCTGATGGTGTTCTCATGTTCTGATAGTTCTAATGTTTTGATAGTTCTAATGTTCTGATAGTTCTAATGTTCTGATGGTGTTCTAATGTTCTGATAGTTCTAATGTTCTGATAGTTCTAATGTTCTGATGGTGTTCTAATGTTCTGATGGTGTTCTAATGTTCTGATAGTTCTAATGTTCTGATAGTTCTAATGTTCTGATGGTGTTCTAATGTTCTGATGGTGTTCTAATGTTCTGATAGTTCTAATGTTCTGATAGTTCTAATGTTCTGATAGTTCTCATGTTCTGATAGTTCTAATGTTCTGATGGTGTTCTAATGTTCTGATAGTTCTAATGTTCTGATAGTTCTAATGTTCTGATAGTTCTCATGTTCTGATAGTTCTAATGTTCTGATGGTGTTCTAATGTTCTGATGGTGTTCTAATGTTCTGATAGTTCTAATGTTCTGATGGTTCTAATGTTCTGATAGTTCTAATGTTCTGATAGTTCTAATGTTCTGATGGTGTTCTAATGTTCTGATAGTTCTAATGTTCTGATAGTTCTAATGTTCTGATGGTGTTCTAATGTTCTGATGGTGTTCTAATGTTCTGATAGTTCTAATGTTCTGATGGTGTTCTAATGTTCTGATAGTTCTAATGTTCTGATGGTGTTCTAATGTTCTGATAGTTCTAATGTTGTTCTAATGTTCTGATAGTTCTAATGTTCTGATAGTTCTAATGTTCTGATGGTTCTAATGTTAAGATGGTGTTCTAATGTTCTGATAGTTCTAATGTTCTGATAGTTCTAATGTTCTGATAGTTCTAATAGTTCTGATAGTTCTAATGTTCTGATGGTGTTCTAATGTTCTGATGGTTCTAATGTTCTGATGGTTCTAATGTTCTGATGGTGTTCTAATGTTCTGATGGTGTTCTAATGTTCTGATAGTTCTAATGTTCTGATGGTGTTCTAATGTTCTGATGGTGTTCTAATGTTCTGATAGTTCTAATGTTCTGATGCTGTTCTAATGTTCTGATAGTTCTAATGTTCTGATAGTTCTAATGTTCTGATGGTGTTCTAATGTTCTGATGGTGTTCTAATGTTCTGATAGTTCTCATGTTCTGATAGTTCTAATGTTCTGATGGTGTTCTAATGTTCTGATGGTTCTAATGTTCTGATGGTGTTCTAATGTTCTGATAGTTCTAATGTTCTGATAGTTCTAATGTTCTGATGGTGTTCTAATGTTCTGATGGTGTTCTAATGTTCTGATGGTGTTCTAATGTTCTGATAGTTCTAATGTTCTTCTAATGTTCTGATGGTGTTCTAATGTTCTGATAGTTCTAATGTTCTGATGGTGTTCTGATAGTTCTAATGTTGTTCTAATGTTCTGATAGTTCTAATGTTCTGATAGTTCTAATGTTCTGATGGTTTTAATGTTCTGATGGTTCTAATGTTCTGATGGTGTTCTAATGTTCTGATAGTTCTAATGTTCTGATAGTTCTAATGTTCTGATAGTTCTAATAGTTCTGATAGTTCTAATGTTCTGATGGTGTTCTAATGTTCTGATGGTTCTAATGTTCTGATGGTTCTAATGTTCTGATGGTGTTCTAATGTTCTGATGGTGTTCTAATGTTCTGATAGTTCTAATGTTCTGATGGTGTTCTAATGTTCTGATGGTGTTCTAATGTTCTGATAGTTCTAATGTTCTGATGCTGTTCTAATGTTCTGATAGTTCTAATGTTCTGATAGTTCTAATGTTCTGATAGTTCTAATGTTCTGATGGTGTTCTAATGTTCTGATGGTGTTCTAATGTTCTGATAGTTCTAATGTTCTGATGGTGTTCTAATGTTCTGATAGTTCTAATGTTCTGATGGTGTTCTAATGTTCTGATAGTTCTAATGTTGTTCTAATGTTCTGATGGTTTTAATGTTCTGATGGTTCTAATGTTAAGATGGTGTTCTAATGTTCTGATAGTTCTAATGTTCTGATAGTTCTAATGTTCTGATAGTTCTAATAGTTCTGATAGTTCTAATGTTCTGATGGTGTTCTAATGGTTCTAATGTTCTGATGGTGTTCTAATGTTCTGATGGTGTTCTAATGTTCTGATAGTTCTAATGTTCTGATGGTGTTCTAATGTTCTGATGGTGTTCTAATGTTCTGATAGTTCTAATGTTCTGATGCTGTTCTAATGTTCTGATAGTTCTAATGTTCTGATAGTTCTAATGTTCTGATAGTTCTAATGTTCTGATGGTGTTCTAATGTTCTGATGGTGTTCTAATGTTCTGATAGTTCTCATGTTCTGATAGTTCTAATGTTCTGATGGTGTTCTAATGTTCTGATGGTTCTAATGTTCTGATGGTGTTCTAATGTTCTGATAGTTCTAATGTTCTGATAGTTCTAATGTTCTGATGGTGTTCTAATGTTCTGATGGTGTTCTAATGTTCTGATGGTGTTCTAATGTTCTGATAGTTCTAATGTTCTTCTAATGTTCTGATGGTGTTCTAATGTTCTGATAGTTCTAATGTTCTGATGGTGTTCTGATAGTTCTAATGTTGTTCTAATGTTCTGATAGTTCTAATGTTCTGATAGTTCTAATGTTCTGATGGTTTTAATGTTCTGATGGTTCTAATGTTCTGATGGTGTTCTAATGTTCTGATAGTTCTAATGTTCTGATAGTTCTAATGTTCTGATAGTTCTAATAGTTCTGATAGTTCTAATGTTCTGATGGTTCTAATGTTCTGATGGTTCTAATGTTCTGATGGTGTTCTAATGTTCTGATGGTGTTCTAATGTTCTGATAGTTCTAATGTTCTGATGGTGTTCTAATGTTCTGATGGTGTTCTAATGTTCTGATAGTTCTAATGTTCTGATGCTGTTCTAATGTTCTGATAGTTCTAATGTTCTGATAGTTCTAATGTTCTGATAGTTCTAATGTTCTGATGGTGTTCTAATGTTCTGATGGTGTTCTAATGTTCTGATAGTTCTCATGTTCTGATAGTTCTAATGTTCTGATGGTGTTCTAATGTTCTGATAGTTCTAATGTTCTGATGGTTCTAATGTTCTGATGGTGTTCTAATGTTCTGATAGTTCTAATGTTCTGATGGTTCTAATGTTCTGATGGTGTTCTAATGTTCTGATGGTGTTCTAATGTTCTGATAGTTCTAATGTTCTTCTAATGTTCTGATGGTGTTCTAATGTTCTGATAGTTCTAATGTTCTGATGGTGTTCTGATAGTTCTAATGTTGTTCTAATGTTCTGATAGTTCTAATGTTCTGATTGTTCTGATGGTTCTAATGTTCTGATAGTTCTAATGTTCTGATGGTGTTCTAATGTTCTGATGGTGTTCTAATGTTCTGATAGTTCTAATGTTCTGATGGTGTTCTAATGTTCTGATGGTGTTCTAATGTTCTGATAGTTCTAATGTTCTGATAGTTCTAATGTTCTGATGGTGTTCTAATGTTCTGATAGTTCTAATGTTGTTCTAATGTTCTGATAGTTCTAATGTTCTGATAGTTCTAATGTTCTGATGGTGTTCTAATGTTCTGATAGTTCTAATGTTCTGATAGTTCTAATGTTAAGATGGTGTTCTAATGTTCTGATGGTTCTAATGTTCTGATGGTGTTCTAATGTTCTGATGGTTCTAATGTTCTGATGGTGTTCTAATGTTCTGATAGTTCTAATGTTCTGATAGTTCTAATGTTCTGATGGTGTTCTAATGTTCTGATGGTTCTAATGTTCTGATAGTTCTAATGTTCTGATAGTTCTAATGTTCTGATAGTTCTAATGTTCTGATGGTGTTCTAATGTTCTGATGGTGTTCTAATGTTCTGATAGTTCTAATGTTCTGATGGTGTTCTAATGTTCTGATGGTTCTAATGTTCTGATAGTTCTAATGGTGTTCTAATGTTCTGATGGTTCTAATGTTCTGATGGTGTTCTAATGTTCTGATAGTTCTAATGTTCTGATGGTTCTAATGTTCTGATGGTGTTCTAATGTTCTGATAGTTCTAATGTTCTGATGGTGTTCTAATGTTCTGATAGTTCTAATGTTCTGATAGTTCTAATGTTCTGATAGTTCTAATGTTCTGATGGTGTTCTAATGTTCTGATGGTTCTAATGTTCTGATGGTGTTCTAATGTTCTGATAGTTCTAATGTTCTGATAGTTCTAATGTTCTGATGGTCAGATGGTGTTCTCATGGTTCTGATTTTGGTGTTCTGATGGTTCTGATGGTTCTGATTATATACTCACATGGATGATGTTCCTGACGTTCACGGTGGTCAGGTTGTGCTGTTTGGATTTGGTCTCCAGTGATTGGTCAAGCTGCCTGTCGATATCCACAGGCTCCTCCTCCTCGCTCTCTGAAGCCCCGCCTCTTTCCCCCGCCTCCTCCGTCATTCTCTTCTTCCTCTTCCTCACCGACTTCCTCCTCGCTGCCTTCACCTCCACCTCCTCTGAGGACACGAGTGAGTGAGTGAGTGAGTGAGTGTGTGTGTGTGTGTGTGTGTGTGTGTGTCAGAGTCCTGCATCGGGTCGGGTACCCCGCAAAAAGAGTGATTTGCGGGTGGTATTTTTTCAGACGCTTTTTCTTTCTGGGTAAAACAAAGAAGATGCGGGTCGGGTCGCGGGTGTTGCATAATAAATATATAATAATAGTTTAGTGTTTGAATCCTCAGACCTCTCCGCCGCGGGACGGCGCATAATCATAACCTCTGCAGCGCATCAGTCTGCTGCTGAGCCGAGAGCTGAAGCTCTACGGAGGATACAGCCTTTTCAGTAACTCTTCCTCAAGAGCGAAACCCAGCGTCTGGAGGCTTCTGGTTCCCAGATGAGCAAAGAACCAACAGCCCACGCTCCGAGACAAGTCTGCACCTGCGTGGGTTCACTGCTCATATCTGCGGGTTCGGGGCGGGTTCGGGGCGGGTTCGGTGCGGGTTCGGTGTTCCACGGCGCGGGTCTTGAAAATCAGACCCGTGCAGGACTCTGGTGTGTGTGTGTGTGTGTGTGTGAGAGTAAGTGAGTGTGTGTGTGAGAGTAAGTGAGTGTGTGTGTGAGAGTAAGTGAGTGTGTGTGTGTGTGTAAGTGAGTGTGTGTGTGTGAGAGTAAGTGAGTGTGTGTGTGAGAGTAAGTGTTTGTGTGTGTGTGTGTGTGTGTGTGAGAGTGAGTGAGTGAGTGAGTGAGTGAGTGAGTGTGTGTGTGTGTGTGAGTGAGAGAGTGTGTGAGAGTAAGTGAGTGTGTGTGAGAGTAAGTGAGTGTGTGTGTGAGTGAGTGAGTGAGTGTGTGTGTGTGTGTGTGTGTGTGTGTGTGTGTGTGTGTGTGTGTGTGAGTGAGAGAGAGAGTGTGTGAGAGTAAGTGAGTGTGTGTGTGAGAGTAATGGCGCGTTTCCACTGCAGCGGGTAGCTCGCTTTAAGCGTGCCGAGCCGTGCGGGGCCCGTTTTTGGTTGCGTTTCCACTTGGCCTAGTTTTGGCCCGGGGCTACTTTTTCACCTTTTTTCTGGCCCGACTAAATGGTGGTTCTAGGGCCAGGAACAACCGGGCTGAGTCGGGCTGAGTATGCTAAACTAGAGAGAGAATCGCTGGCAAGGGGGCGACAACTACAACAAGATGAACATATTTGACCGTGATTTAATTGTAATACACGTTTCAAAATGATGCCGAAGTAACAACATCCTGATACCGGTTAGTAACAACATACTGATACCGGTTAGTAAAGACCATGAATTAATGCTTTGACAAGTCTGCAGACAGACGGCAGGCCAAAAACCCTTTTAAAATGCGTGCTTTCTAAATGGAGCTTGGCTAAGCTAACGTTATATATGCTCCGACCGTCCACACTCACAACAACGGCCTACAGACATAAATAAACCAGCGACTGTATTCTCCATGACACAGACAGTCTGTGGTTTGTACTTGTTTCACTTCTGTCTAGTTTCTGAACAGATAAGAAGAGCT
>JAPTMU010000255.1:0-17500 GCA_028583405.1 Pogonophryne albipinna
ATTCCCATTGGATAACGGAGAGCAATGTGAGCGTCCATTCCCATTGGATTACGGAGAGCAAAGTGAGCGTCCATTCCCATTGGATAACGGAGAGCAATGTGAGCGTCCATTCCCATTGGATAACGGAGAGCAATGTGAGCGTCCATTCCCATTGGATAACGGAGAGCAAAGTGAGCGTCCATTCCCATTGTATTACGGAGAGCAAAGTGAGCGTCCATTCCCATTGGATAACGGAGAGCAAAGTGAGCGTCCATTCCCATTGGATAACGGAGAGCAAAGTGAGCGTCCATTCCCATTGGATAACGGAGAGCAATGTGAGCGTCCATTCCCATTGTATTACGGAGAGCAAAGTGAGCGTCCATTCCCATTGGATAACGGAGAGCAATGTGAGCGTCCATTCCCATTGGATAACGGAGAGCAATGTGAGCGTCCATTCCCATTGTATTACGGAGAGCAATGTGAGCGTCCATTCCCATTGGATAACGGAGAGCAATGTGAGCGTCCATTCCCATTGGATAACGGAGAGCAATGTGAGCGTCCATTCCCATTGGATAACGGAGAGCAAAGTGAGCGTCCATTCCCATTGGATAACGGAGAGCAATGTGAGCGTCCATTCCCATTGGATAACGGAGAGCAATGTGAGCGTCCATTCCCATTGGATAACGGAGAGCAATGTGAGCGTCCATTCCCATTGGATAACGGAGAGCAATGTGAGCGTCCATTCCCATTGGATTACGGAGAGCAAAGTGAGCGTCCATTCCCATTGGATAACGGAGAGCAATGTGAGCGTCCATTCCCATTGGATTACGGAGAGCAAAGTGAGCGTCCATTCCCATTGGATAACGGAGAGCAATGTGAGCGTCCATTCCCATTGGATAACGGAGAGCAATGTGAGCGTCCATTCCCATTGGATAACGGAGAGCAATGTGAGCGTCCATTCCCATTGGATAACGGAGAGCAATGTGAGCGTCCATTCCCATTGGATAACGGAGAGCAATGTGAGCGTCCATTCCCATTGTATTACGGAGAGCAAGTGAGCGTCCATTCCCATTGGATAACGGAGAGCAATGTGAGCGTCCATTCCCATTGGATAACGGAGAGCAATGTGAGCGTCCATTCCCATTGGATAACGGAGAGCAATGTGAGCGTCCATTCCCATTGGATAACGGAGAGCAAAGTGAGCGTCCATTCCCATTGGATAACGGAGAGCAATGTGAGCGTCCATTCCCATTGGATAACGGAGAGCAATGTGAGCGTCCATTCCCATTGGATAACGGAGAGCAATGTGAGCGTCCATTCCCATTGGATAACGGAGAGCAATGTGAGCGTCCATTCCCATTGGATTACGGAGAGCAAAGTGAGCGTCCATTCCCATTGGATAACGGAGAGCAATGTGAGCGTCCATTCCCATTGGATTACGGAGAGCAAAGTGAGCGTCCATTCCCATTGGATAACGGAGAGCAATGTGAGCGTCCATTCCCATTGGATAACGGAGAGCAATGTGAGCGTCCATTCCCATTGGATAACGGAGAGCAATGTGAGCGTCCATTCCCATTGTATTACGGAGAGCAAAGTGAGCGTCCATTCCCATTGGATTACGGAGAGCAATGTGAGCGTCCATTCCCATTGGATTACGGAGAGCAATGTGAGCGTCCATTCCCATTGGATAACGGAGAGCAATGTGAGCGTCCATTCCCATTGGATACGGAGAGCAATGTGAGCGTCCATTCCCATTGGATAACGGAGAGCAATGTGAGCGTCCATTCCCATTGGATAACGGAGAGCAATGTGAGCGTCCATTCCCATTGTATTACGGAGAGCAAAGTGAGCGTCCATTCCCATTGGATAACGGAGAGCAATGTGAGCGTCCATTCCCATTGGATAACGGAGAGCAATGTGAGCGTCCATTCCCATTGGATAACGGAGAGCAATGTGAGCGTCCATTCCCATTGGATAACGGAGAGCAAAGTGAGCGTCCATTCCCATTGGATAACGGAGAGCAATGTGAGCGTCCATTCCCATTGGATAACGGAGAGCAATGTGAGCGTCCATTCCCATTGGATAACGGAGAGCAATGTGAGCGTCCATTCCCATTGGATAACGGAGAGCAATGTGAGCGTCCATTCCCATTGGATAACGGAGAGCAATGTGAGCGTCCATTCCCATTGTATTACGGAGAGCAAAGTGAGCGTCCATTCCCATTGGATAACGGAGAGCAAAGTGAGCGTCCATTCCCATTGTATTACGGAGAGCAAAGTGAGCGTCCATTCCCATTGGATAACGGAGAGCAAAGTGAGCGTCCATTCCCATTGGATAACGGAGAGCAAAGTGAGCGTCCATTCCCCATTGGATAACGGAGAGCAATGTGAGCGTCATTCCATTGTATTACGGAGAGCAAAGTGAGCGTCCATTCCCATTGGATAACGGAGAGCAATGTGAGCGTCCATTCCCATTGGATAACGGAGAGCAATGTGAGCGTCCATTCCCATTGTATTACGGAGAGCAATGTGAGCGTCCATTCCATTGGATAACGGAGAGCAATGTGAGCGGTCCATTCCCATTGATAACGGAGAGCAATGTGAGCGTCCATTCCCATTGGATAACGGAGAGCAAAAGTGAGCGTCCATTCCCATTGGATAACGGAGAGCAATGTGAGCGTCCATTCCCATTGGATAACGGAGAGCAATGTGAGCGTCCATTCCCATTGGATAACGGAGAGCAATGTGAGCGTCCATTCCCATTGGATAACGGAGAGCAATGTGAGCGTCCATTCCCATTGGATTACGGAGAGCAAAGTGAGCGTCCATTCCCATTGGATAACGGGAGAGCAATGTGAGCGTCCATTCCCATTGGATTACGGAGAGCAAAGTGAGTCGTCCATTCCCATTGGATAACGGAGAGCAATGTGAGCGTCCATTCCCATTGGATAACGGAGAGCAATGTGAGCGTCCATTCCCATTGATAACGGAGAGGCAATGTGAGCGTCCATTCCCATTGGATAACGGAGAGCAATGTGAGCGTCCATTCCCATTGGATACGGAGAGCAATGTGAGCGTCCATTCCCATTGTATTACGGAGAGCAAAGTGAGCGTCCATTCCCATTGGATAACGGAGAGCAATGTGAGCGTCCATTCCCATTGGATAACGGAGAGCAATGTGAGCGTCCATTTCCCATTGGATAACGGAGAGCAATGTGAGCGTCCATTCCCATTGGATAACGGAGAGCAAAGTGAGCGTCCATTCCCATTGGATAACGGAGAGCAATGTGAGCGTCCATTCCCATTGGATAACGGAGAGCAATGTGAGCGTCCATTCCCATTGGATAACGGAGAGCAATGTGAGCGTCCATTCCCATTGGATAACGGAGAGCAATGTGAGCGTCCATTCCCATTGGATAACGGAGAGCAATGTGATGCGTCCATTCCCATTGGATTACGGAGAGCAAAG
Organism: Pogonophryne albipinna; assembly: GCA_028583405.1. Lineage (NCBI taxonomy): Eukaryota > Metazoa > Chordata > Actinopteri > Perciformes > Artedidraconidae > Pogonophryne > Pogonophryne albipinna. The sequence continues at coordinate 3,448 of JAPTMU010000255.1, forward strand.
TGAGCGTCCATTCCCATTGGATAACGGAGAGCAATGTGAGCGTCCATTCCCATTGGATAACGGAGAGCAATGTGAGCGTCCATTCCCATTGGATAACGGAGAGCAATGTGAGCGTCCATTCCCATTGGATAACGGAGAGCAATGTGAGCGTCCATTCCCATTGGATTACGGAGAACAAAGTGAGCGTCCATTCCCATGGGATAACGGAGAGGCAATGTGAGCGTCCATTCCCATTGGATTACGGAGAGCAAAGTGAGCGTCCATTCCCATTGGATAACGGAGAGCAATGTGAGCGTCCATTCCCATTGGATAACGGAGAGCAATGTGAGCGTCCATTCCCATTGGATAACGGAGAGCAATGTGAGCGTCCATTCCCATTGGATAACGGAGAGCAATGTGAGCGTCCATTCCCATTGGATAACGGAGAGCAAAGTGAGCGTCCATTCCCATTGGATTACGGAGAACAAAGTGAGCGTCCATTCCCATTGGATAACGGAGAGCAATGTGAGCGTCCATTCCCATTGGATAACGGAGAGCAATGTGAGCGTCCATTCCCATTGGATTACGGAGAACAAAGTGAGCGTCCATTCCCATTGGATAACGGAGAGCAATGTGAGCGTCCATTCCCATTGGATAACGGAGAGCAAAGTGAGCGTCCATTCCCATTGGATAACGGAGAACAATGTGAGCGTCCATTCCCATTGTATAACGGAGAGCAATGTGAGCGTCCATTCCCATTGGATTACGGAGAGCAAAGTGAGCGTCCATTCCCATTGGATAACGGAGGGTTGTACACCCGGAAGTAAATCTTCTCCTTCCTGTCGATTGGTTTCACAGTGATATCTGCTCATCGACTCAAACACACCAGAGTGTCCTTGTTGATTACACAACATTGATTGGTTTAAGTTGTGTTCAATGCTTTTGTGTTTTTCACCTTCGATTCGGAGAAACACATATTTGTTCAGAGTTTAGGATGGCCGAAGACACTACCCAGTGGCGGCTGGTGGAAAATATTTTTGGTGGGGCTGTTGATATAGTGAGTAAAATGACCCCTTAAATGAGGACTTCTGGTGATGTAATGGCACGTTTCCAGTGCAGCGCGGAGCTCGCTTTAATGCTGCGTTCAGACCGGACGCGATGCGAATATTCGCTTCGCCTAAACGCTCCTATCGCATCGCTCTAGTCGCTCGAGTTTCACCGCGGCTGCCAGCTGTGTTTACTCGCATCAATCAAACAAGACGCGCTGGCTCGGGAGCTACAACTCCAACAAAATGAACATATTTTACCGTGATTAAATTGTAATACACGTTTTCTAAATGATGCCCGAAGTAACAACATCCTGATACCGGTTAGTAACAACCATGAATTAATGCTTTGACAAGTCTGCAGACAGACGGCAGGCGAAAAACCCTTTAGAATGCTTGTTTTCTGAATGGAGCTTGGCTAAGCTAACGTTATATATGCTCCGACCGTCCACACTCACAACAACGGCCTACAGACATAAATAAACCAGCGACTGTATTCTCCATGACACAGACAGTCTGTGGTTTGTACTTGTTTAACTTTTGTCTAGTTTCTGAACAGATCGTATCTGTCCCCGGCTGTTTGAAGAGCAAGCATGGGAAACAAAAGACAGCATTTACCTGTTTGCATCCAGCTAGCCAAGCCTTTCTGGTGTACCAGCTACGTGAGAAGCCTCGTTGATACGTTTTGTCTTTTTCACGAGCTTGCTGCGATATATACAAATCGGGTTGGTCCGGTCCAAGGTCTTTAAGTATCAATTTATCTCCCAAACTTCTCCTTTCCAAAGGATTGGAGAGTAGCTCTTGCACGGAATTGGGTGCGGACCGAGGTCCGGCGACTCCACCTGCACACCATTCTCATCCAAATACTGCGTCACCTTGGTCACTCACGAGTCTAAAAAACAACTCACGTCAACGCACGTAAGCAACGTGGGCGCCAACGTGAGCGCCCTCGTGACCAAAATATTTGACGGCGCTGATTGGCTGAAATTATGTTTCGGCGGCACAGTTTACTATTGAGACTTTTGCAACGTGCTGGTTGCTGCTGTTTGGCTCGGGGGCTCCGCCCGGTAATGATAAACTAAAGCCACGGGCAAGGCCAGGCAGGAAACATGTGACTTATCAGTAACTTTAGACATCGTAACACCATTTTTTTTTTTTTTTTTATTTAATTTTTTTTTTTTTTGTATGTGGGAAGAGGTGGGGCGGCGCCCCTAGCGCCCCTATGGGCCGGCCGCCACTGCTACCCAGAATCCTCAGCTATCGTTTGGGACTACACTATGTGCTCTGTTTGACAAACCCCGTGATTTGCCCTCAAGCTCTGTGATTGGATGTTGGAGTGGCAGTGCGTGAAGTTTACGCCGAGCGTCAAGCAGCATTTTGAGATGGAATGAAACCCATCGATGTCACACTATTCAAAACAGGAATCGAACGTGTCCTACCCCCCCCCCCCCCCCTTAGGTCACAGGCTCCTCCAACAGTGCAACACAATAAAACAGAAAAAATAGTGCAAGTAAATACACAAAGAAAATAGTAAAAAGTGAAATGGTGCAATAAGAGTCTATACAGGTGATTGGAATATGAGATATTAGACAAATCATTTCTAAGTAGCAGCCAGATTAATGTTATGGATGTTGTTTCAAAGCTCAGGTGTTTAATAGTCTTCTGGCCTGTGGGATGAAGCTGTCCCTGAGTCTGGTGGTGTTAGTCCGGATGCTGCGGTAAGATAAGATAAGGTAAGGTAAGGTAAGGTAAGGTAAGGTAAGGTAAGGTAATTCTACCTCTAAACTACTTTTCCAACAGAGAAGCAGACTCTCGCTAGCCATGGCAAGAACACTTCGTTTGAAATCCGAGAAAGCAAGTATGTCAGGAAGAGGCAAGACCGGATTCTCTTTTTTGTAGCTCGATCAAGAAATTATTACGACATGTCAGGACGAGGCAAGACCGGAGGAATTTGGTACGAGTCGACATAGAGAGACCCGGAAATGAGAGGAAGAGGGAAAGGAGGCAGTTTCTTCTTAAATGTCGAAGAATAATCTGATAGAAAATGTAAACATTATTCCAACTATAGCTGACCGTTTGATGATTCGTTCTGAATTACCTGTTCCAACAGTCTCGAAAATGATTGGAAGAGGAAAGGAAGGAGGTGAAAAAGGGTAAAAAAAAAAAAAATACAAAACAAAAAAATATATATACAAAAAAATATATATATGAGAAAATGTCTCTTCCTGGAAGCGTGCCATCTTTTGCTTCAAAATTTGGACAGTTTTGGGTTCGCCTGAACTTCACAGGCTCAGGAGAACCCCCAAGTCGTGAATATGTTGGAGAATCACTATTATTTGATACCTGCTGGATCAATACAAATGATGTGTATTCCTTCATTGCACTGCCAAACAGAAAGGAGTTTGAACTTTGCTTTTTGCTAGAAGCTCCTCTGAGACGTTTCCTTGATGTTCTCGCAACTAAAACCTCAGATCCCAAGTGGAAAGACTGGACTTTCGAATCTTCCATTCAAATAGATATCTCAAACATCATTGTTAAATTCTGGACTGGCCGTATTCCAGACCATGATGTCGAGACCTATTTGAAGAGATATGGAGATATAATCAGCAAATACAAACCAATAGATACATTTGGGATATGGTATGGAGTGAGAAAATACAAAATGAAGATGAACAGAAACAGTGACGGTGAGATCCATAATCTCCCAAACTCGATATCTCTCGGCCCCTATAATGGGAGAATAATTTATCCAGGGCAATCCGTCACCTGTTTCATCTGCAACTCAGCTGAGCATCAGGTCAGAAAATGCACCACAGTGAAATGTTGGAGATGCAATGAACTGGGCCACAAGGCTAAAGATTGCAATTCAGACAGTCTCTGCAACCTGTGTGGAAAGATTGGGCACACCTTCTTCAACTGCCCATCTTCTTATGTAAACAAGGCAAAAACCCAGCAGCAGCCTGGTCCTCCTTCAGTCACCCAGCAGCAGCAGCCCCGTCCTGCAGCCCAGCAGAAATCTGGTCCTGTACTCCCTCCAGCCACCCAGCTGCAGCCTGGTCCTCCTTCAGTCAACCAGCTGCAGCCTGGTCCTCCTTCAGTCACCCAGCAGCAGCCTGGTCCTCCTTCAGTCAACCAGCTGCAGCCTGGTCCTCCTTCAGTCACCCAGCAGCAGCCCCGTCCTCCTCCAGTCAACCAGCTGCAGCCTGGTCCTCCTTCAGTCAACCAGCTGCAGCCTGGTCCTCCTTCAGTCACCCAGCAGCAGCCCCGTCCTCCTCCAGTCAACCAGCTGCAGCCTGGTCCTCCTTCAGTCACCCAGCAGCAGCCCCGTCCTCCTCCAATCACCCAGCAGCAGCCCCGTCCTCCTCCAGTCAACCAGCTGCAGCCTGGTCCTCCTCCAGTCACCCAGCAGCAGCCTGGTCCTCCTCCAGTCAACCAGCAGCAGCCCCGTCTTTCAGCCCAGCAGCAGCCTGGTCCTCGTCCTTCAGCCCAGCAGCAGCCTGGTCCTAGTTCTTCAGCCCAGCAGCAGCCTGGTCCTCGTCCTTCAGCCCAGCAGCAGCCTGGTCCTAGTTCTTCAGCCCAGCAGCAGCCTGGTCCTAGTTCTTCAGCCCAGCAGCAGCCTGGTCCTGATCCTTCAGCCCAGCAGCAGCCTGGTCCTCGTCCTTCAGCCCAGCAGCAGCCTGGTCCTAGTTCTTCAGCTCAGCAGCAGCCTGGTCCTAGTTCTTCAGCCCAGCAGCAGCCTGATCGTCGTCCTGATCCTCACCCAGCAGCCCAGCAGCCCAGCAGCAGCCTGATCGTCGTCCTGGTCCTGGTCCTCACCCAGCAGCCCAGCAGCAGCCTGGTCCTGATCCTTCAGCCCAGCAGCGGCCTGGTCCTCGTCCTTCAGCCCAGCAGCGGCCTGGTCCTCGTCCTTCAGCCCAGCAGCAGCCTGGTCCTGGTCCACACCCAGCAGCCCAGCAGCAGCCTGGTCCTGATCCTTCAGCCCAGCAGCAGCCTGGTCCTGGTCCACACCCAGCAGCAGCCTAATCGTCGTCCAGGTCCTCACCCAGCAGCAGCCTGGTCGTCGTCCTGCCAGCAAGGATCTCCCTCTCCCTGGAGATCAACAGCCTCCTGAAGACGACTCTCCATCCCAGTCAGGTGAGGGTAGATTAACTATTGATAGTGATGTAGAGAGCGAGTACAGCTCTGAGAATGAGATTGAAGATGAGAAATATTATGAGAGTGTGAGCGAAAGCCCAGGATCTGACTCCAGCCCTGACAGCCTTACAGCTGGTCAGCGAGTCAGCATGCCCCTCTACTCGCCCCCTGAGAGCAACTCGGGGTCTTTTTCACCAACTCCGGAATTTCCAGACCCCCCGAGTGAGACTCAGGGGGAAGCCCCGTCTGAGGTCTCAAAGAAGAGACCTGCAAGTAGAAACTTGAACCAAAATGAAAAACGGGCAAATGTAGATACACCATAGCGATTTATTTTATAAACCAATATGAGCTTCTTAAATGTCGCTACCTGGAATGTACGTGGTGTTCAGTCCAGAGACTTTCGAGAGAGGACAATTAAATATTTATTAGACACTAATTGTGACTTCCTCTTTACGCAGGAGCTTAGACTGAATACCACCAGTGATGTTGATGATGTGTGTCAACGGTGGCATAAAGGCACAAGTATGATATCCATCGGAGAGAGTAGAGCTGACGGAGTTCACTGACGGAGACATCACTATTAGAAGAAGGGACATAATCCCAGGAAGGCTGCTTATGGTGGATTGCTTTTATAAAAATGAAAAATATCGACTTATTAATATTTATACTGCCCCTGAGGCAAAAAACAAGTTACAATAATTCAGAAAACGTAGAGAGCTATTAGCAGTGGGTTATAAGATGATATTAGGTGGTGATTTGAACACAGTAACAGAAGACATAGATAAGTGTAGGACAGCTGTTTTTAAACTGAGGGCGGAAGGAAAGCTGCTGAAAGAACTCTGCAGCGATGCAGGCCTAATCGATGTCTGTCGCTCTCTGAATCCCGCTGGAATGGATTTCACGAGATATGACAAAACAACTAAAACCCGACAGGATTGATGTATCGAAATACTTCTCTGTAACCAACTACAAAACAATCTTTAATAACTTTTCGGATCATCTTTTGGTCCAAACGTCATTATCCTCCGGAGCCCCTTCCACTAGAGGCTTCTGGAAACTGAACACAGTGCCTACAAAATACTTGTGTCTCAACAGAACTAAAACTGGACATACAGAAAATAATACAATTGAGATGTTTAACAAACTCTGACATCAAATTATGGGAAACATTAAAAATGAGGTTAAAACGATTTTTCAAATTTAAATGTAGCAAACAATATTAAATATGAATCATTAATCAAACAATATATTCATTTAAAGCAGATTAAAGTTCAAACTAAAACGGTAGAAGAAAATATATCTAAATTAAAAACTGAAATTGATCAATTAAACCGGGAATCATTATATAATATTCATTCAACATCTGAAATAGATCAGAGAGGCAACTTGGCTCAAGCCATTAAAACCAACCCAAAGCTAATTCAAAGTCAATTCATCAAATGTATAAAAAATCAAGAAGGTTGTATTGTGTATAATGAAAAACAGAAACGAGAAGTGATAAGAGATTTATGTTCTGAAGCATATAAAGAAATAGACATTGAAACGGACTGTGTTAAAACTCTGTTGGGAACAATCCCTCCGTACAACATCCAAGAATTTGACTTCCTTCTCGGTGAGATTAGAAAAGATGATCCAGGCGGTGAAAGAGCTGAATGTCGGTAAGAGCCCCGGTCCTGATGGCCTGCCCACTGAGTTTTATCAACTGTTATCTGATGATGTTTTAAACTGACTGACCTCTATGTTTAATGAAGGTCAGCAGTGGTTGTATGGGGGACTCATTTTATGAAGGTGTCTTGACTCTACTATATAAAAAAAACGATGAAACTGATATAGATAATTACAGACATGTAACTATAATGAATACTGATTATAAGATACTAGCAAAAATAATAATGAATAGATTAACATATATATTAGATAAAATAATAGATAAGGAGCAAACATGTGCTATAAAAGCTCGCCTGGGACAACTTATCCATTTTAAGAGAAATCATAAATAAGCCAAAAGAAGAAAAAGGTTTTTTTATTATTGGACTTGATCAAAAAAAAGCCTTCGACTATTTATCCAGAGAATACTTATGGTCGGTGATGAAGGCCTACGGATCTCCTGAAGCCTTCATAAACATGATTAAGTGTCTGTATTTTAAATCTTGTGTCTGTGTAAATGTAAACGGTGTGTTAACAAATGCATTCAATGTTGAGAGAGGGGTTAAGCAGGGGTGCCCTCTGAGCGCAGCTCTGTACGTGCTAGCCATAAGTCCATTCATTCAAATAATAAACAATGACCGGTTCATATCAGGAACACCAGTTGGCCATGCGCCCAAAATAACTGCCATCGCCTATGCAGACGATGTCACTGTTATAATAAACAACCAACAGGAAATGGATGTTCTAACAAAGCACCTAAACCTATATGAATTGGCATCAGGAGCTAAATTAAACCACAGCAAAACTGAAGGTGTTTGGATCGGCACCGACGATGCCAAATGTCACATTAACATTCAAGTGAAAAAATACATTAAAATACTTGGAATAACTATTTGTAGCGACAACTGTGCTGAACTCAATAGGGAGAACAAACTAAGTGAAGTCAAAGAACAAGTTAAACACTGGGAGAATAAAAATACAAATTATAAATCAAGAATAAACATAATAAAATCATTCATACTCAGCAAGATCCTTTTTCTAGCAAACATCTTCCCCCCCCCACCACCAGCGCAAATAATTATGCAATTAAACAAACAGTGTGTCAATTTGGTGTGGGGTACAACAAGGGAGGTTGCTAAACGTAATTAGTTATTTAAGAGTAGGGAATATGGAGGCCTGGGAGACATAGACCTGGGCATTAAACTAAACATTACCTTTGTAAAAAACATCTCGGCTGCAATCGATAGGAAAGCACCTTGGGTTGAGGATGGAGAAATGGGATGGAAGAAAAGAAGAGGCAGAGCTAGAAATGGACCCTATTACAAGTTAGTTTATGGTGACTTCACAACTGAAGTTCAGCATTTAGAGATTGATTGGATCGGACTACCGAATAGAGTAATTTTTAAAATGATAAACGATTTCAAATATGGAGGTGTTATAGCATACACAAACCTAACACCTGACGAAGGTAAGGAAGTCTTGAAATGAGTAAAAAGTAAACAGTTATCGGAGAGCATGAGAGACGTGAGGTGGCTGATATCAGTCAACAGACTTGCGGTCAGAGCTGTGGTTTCATGGAGCTGCTATGTGGAAACTAGAACATGCCCCATGATTAACTGTGAGGAGGACGAGACTCTACAGCACCTCCTCATGGACTGCTACAGAGCCCAGGAGGTGTGGTCGCTCCTACGGGGCATCGGGTTAGACTTCAATGTAGAATATGTCTCAATCATGTATTGTATTCTGGATGAGGGGATGGACAATAAACACAGGGACCTTTTTCAGCTGGTAATTTGTATCACATGTATGAAGATCTGGAAGACAAGGTGCATAATGGTACTAAATCAGACGATCATAAACAGTGGCTCCATCGTGAAACAAATACTCACTGAACTAAGGAGAAGAAAAACCCTGGACTAATCCCAGACTCAGCCATGGGGCGTTTTGAGTCTGTGACCGAGCTGAGTCTCATTGGAATATAAACGTGCTCTCTTTATGTTATTTATATATTTATTCATTGTGTTTTATGTGTATTATTAATGTAACTTGTGTATATCATGGACTGCCCAAATAATATGAAATAAAGTTTTCTAAAAAAAAAAAGTAAGGTAAGATAAGGTAAGATAAGATAAGATAAGATAAGATAAGGTAAGGTAAGGTAAGGTAAGGTAAGGTAAGATAAGGTAAGATAAGATAAGGTAAGGTAAGGTAAGATAAGATAAGATAAGATAAGGGCCCTTTCTCATTTCATCAAATCCCCCTCCTCGACTCCTCGGTCCTCCGGTAGTGACCCGGAAATGAATTTCAGCGCGCCATGTTGAAGGACATCTCATTTCTCTAAATGCACTTCGAGGACCGAGCATCGAGCAGGCTCTCTGGAGGAGCTCTAACCGAGGAGAGAGGAGAGAGGAGAGAGGAGAGAGGAGGCTCTCTGGAGGAGCTATAACCGAGGAGACACTGATGGGTCCTCCACGGCTCCTTCGTGGAGGCATTTCCGGCAACAGAGATGTTTCAAAGAGGCGTTACGCACGGCCGGACTGATCTCAGCCAATCACAGCTCTGCATCCCCTGGATATTATTTTAGTAACTGCTCTCATCGTGACGCGATGTTTCCAGAGAGAACAGCTGAGAGGTCCGTGCAGAAAGCAGAGCAGTGTGTATAATATATATCACTCAGTAGAACAGGCCTACTCTCTTTGCTGTAGTTTAGTAGATATCTACAAACAAAGAGTCCAGATGTTTCTAAAACCATTTAGTGCTTCACAAAATAAAATACACAACGGCTGTTAGGCTGTTAGCTGTAGGTGCGTGTGTGTGTTTGGTACAGTGTGTGTGTGGTGTGTGGTACAGTGTGTGTGTGGTACAGTGTGTGTGTGGTGTGTGGTACAGTGTGTGTGGTACAGTGTGTAGGTGTGTGTGGTACAGTGTGTGTGTGGTGTGTGGTACAGTGTGTGTGGTACAGTGTGTAGGTGTGTGTGGTACAGTGTGTGTGGTACAGTGTGTGTGGTACAGTGTGTAGGTGTGTGTGGTACAGTGTGTGTGGTACAGTGTGTGGTACAGTGTGTAGGTGTGTGTGGTACAGTGTGTGCGTAGATGCAGCGGACAGACAGGTCTCAGTTGGTTTGGTGTCCTCTGCTTACTTTTAATACTTGTAAATAAAACTTTTGGTCCGTCATTTATTTTCCTCATTGTAGCGACCAGAGGGGGGGGGGGGATATATCCAGTCTCTGATAGTGTACGTTATTATGAGAGTGCTCTGTTTGATTCTGAAATTGTATATATATATGTATATAAATATATACATATATGTGTGTGTGTGTGTGTGTGTGTGTCCTCATCTGTAGCCTGTTATTGTCTCATTATTCCGCACTGTGAATGAATCAAAGTGGTCATGAACACATCTGTCCATCAGACAGAGGGCTGCTGTGCCTCCTGTCATCATTAATGGACGTCTCTTTAAAATGACCGCTCAGAGGAGAGGAGTTCTCATTTCTCTAACCGCCTGCTGCTTCCTCTCCTCTCTCCTCGGTTCCCCTCCTCGGCTCCTCGGCTCACATCTCCTGTGGGCGGGACTAAGTATCGAGGATAGGAGTCGAGGAGGGGAGTCGAGGAGGGGAGTTAGAGAAATGAGAAAGGGGTAAGGTAAGGTAAGGTAAGGTAAGGTAAGGTAAGGTAAGGTAAGGTAAGGTAAGGTAAGGTAAGGTAAGGTAAGGTAAGGTAAGGTAAGATAAGGTAAGATAAGGTAAGATAAGGTAAGATAAGATAAGATAAGATAAGGTAAGGTAAGGTAAGGTAAGGTAAGGTAAGGTAAGGTAAGGTAAGGTAAGGTAAGGTAAGGTAAGGTAAGATAAGATAAGATAAGATAAGATAAGATAAGGTAAGGTAAGGTAAGGTAAGGTAAGGTAAGGTAAGATAAGGTAAGGTAAGGTAAGATAAGATAAGATAAGGTAAGGTAAGGTAAGATAAGATAAGTTAAGATAAGGTAAGATAAGATAAGATAAGATAAGGTAAGGTAAGGTAAGGTAAGATAAGATAAGATAAGGTAAGGTAAGATAAGATAAGTTAAGATAAGGTAAGATAAGTTAAGATAAGGTAAGGTAAGGTAAGGTAAGATAAGATAAGATAAGATAAGGTAAGGTAAGGTAAGGTAAGATAAGATAAGTTAAGGTAAGGTAAGATAAGATAAGGTAAGGTAAGGTAAGATAAGATAAGTTAAGATAAGATAAGATAAGGTAAGGTAAGATAAGATAAGATAAGGTAAGATAAGATAAGATAAGATAAGATAAGATAAGGTAAGATAAGGTAAGGTAAGATAAGGTAAGGTAAGGTAAGATAAGATAAGATAAGGTAAGATAAGGTAAGATAAGGTAAGATAAGGTAAGATAAGATAAGATAAGGTAAGATAAGATAAGGTAAGATAAGATAAGGTAAGATAAGATAAGGTAAGATAAGGTAAGATAAGGTAAGGTAAGGTAAGATAAGGTAAGGTAAGGTAAGGTAAGGTAAGATAAGATAAGATAAGGTAAGGTAAGATAAGATAAGATAAGATAAGGTAAGGTAAGGTAAGGTAAGATAAGATAAGGTAAGATAAGATAAGGTAAGGTAAGGTAAGATAAGATAAGTTAAGATAAGGTAAGATAAGATAAGGTAAGGTAAGGTAAGATAAGATAAGATAAGATAAGGTAAGATAAGATAAGATAAGATAAGGTAAGATAAGATAAGATAAGGTAAGATAAGGTAAGGTAAGATAAGATAAGGTAAGATAAGGTAAGATAAGATAAGGTAAGATAAGATAAGGTAAGATAAGGTAAGATAAGGTAAGATAAGATAAGATAAGGTAAGATAAGATAAGGTAAGATAAGATAAGGTAAGATAAGATAAGATAAGATAAGGTAAGATAAGATAAGGTAAGATAAGATAAGATAAGATAAGATAAGATAAGGTAAGATAAGATAAGGTAAGATAAGATAAGATAAGGTAAGGTAAGATAAGGTAAGGTAAGGTAAGGTAAGATAAGATAAGATAAGATAAGATAAGGTAAGATAAGATAAGATAAGATAAGATAAGATAAGGTAAGGTAAGGTAAGGTAAGGTAAGGTAAGATAAGATAAGGTAAGATAAGATAAGATAAGGTAAGATAAGATAAGATAAGGTAAGATAAGATAAGATAAGGTAAGGTAAGATAAGGTAAGGTAAGGTAAGGTAAGATAAGATAAGATAAGATAAGATAAGGTAAGATAAGATAAGATAAGATAAGATAAGATAAGGTAAGGTAAGGTAAGGTAAGATAAGATAAGATAAGATAAGGTAAGGTAAGGTAAGGTAAGGTAAGATAAGATAAGGTAAGATAAGATAAGATAAGGTAAGATAAGATAAGATAAGATAAGATAAGATAAGATGGTACTTTATTGATCCCAATTTGGGACGTTGTTTTTGTTGCAGAATAAAAGACAAGGCATTTTACAATAAAACAAAACTACAAATAAACAAGAATAGAAAGAAAAGAGAAAATATACATGTAGATATTATATATCCCCCCCCCCCCTCAGCTTCCTCAGGACGTACAGTGTGCTCAGCTTCCTCAGGACGTACAGTGTGCTCAGCTTCCTCAGGACGTAGAGTGTGCTCAGCTTCCTCAGGACGTAGAGTGTGCTCATCCCCTTCTTGTGCACAGTGTCAGTGTTGATGCTCCAGTTCAGCCCCTAAGTGCACTCCCAGGTACTTGGAGTCCTCCACAGCCCCTAAGTGCACTCCCAGGTACTTGGAGTCCTCCACAGCAGCAAGTGCACTCCCAGGTACTTGGAGTCCTCCACAGCAGCAAGTGCACTCCCAGGTACTTGGAGTCCTCCACAGCAGCAAGTGCACTCCCAGGTACTTGGAGTCCTCCACAGCAGCAAGTGCACTCCCAGGTACTTGGAGTCCTCCACAGCAGCAAGTGCACTCCCAGGTACTTGGAGTCCTCCACAGCAGCGTTGTGCCAGACGGCAGCAGACAGAACAGTCTGTGGCTGGGGTGATGGGGGTCTTTTATAATCCTGAGGGCTTTCCTTAAGGTTAACCTGGTATTTTTACTACATGTATTTGAGTTACTTTGCAGATTCTGATGAATGATGTGAAATATAACCAACCCTTAAAGCAGACCTTAGTTACACCTGAGTGACATTCAGGGACGGTGATTGAGCCACCAATCACCGTCCCTGAATGTTACTCAGGTGTAACTAAAGCAGACCTTAGTTACACCTGAGTGACATTCAGGGACGGTGATTGAGCCACCAATCAGGAGAGATGTTTGATAGTTGGTGCTCGAGAAGACTAAACATGTATCTGCAGATCTCTATAAAGTATATTCATTACTCGTTATTCTAATAGTTCATTAAAGACTGTATATAATGGCTATGTTTGGACATCCCTTTCAAGATTTCAACATTACTCTAAACGTGTAATAACGTGCTTTAACCAGTAGGTGGTTAAAAAGCTGTCAGTGTTAACAAAATAAAATATACTGCTGTTTCTGGTTTAGTTTACGGCGGATATATTCTCTTATTGTTTTGATCTTTGTAACAAAAGCGATGGAAAAACCCACAGCAACACAGAGAGGGTGGTCTTAACATGACCCAGCGCTCTATAGTTAATAAAAAACAATCATATCAAAACAAATTATTACTACTAACTTTATTGTGAAATTCAAACAGAACGGTAAAAGAATAGTTTCCGGTCTGTTCTGAGCCCGATCTCTGCAGATAAATACAGAACTACGACAGATGTGTAATATTTAATGCAGCCGAACCATTTATTACAATGCATTCATGTGATGAAGAGTAAAGCAAGCACTGCTGAATAAAGTATGATTTATCTTTTACGAAACGTTTTTTTTATATGGAATGCAGTCGGAGGTCAACCAATCACAGAGCTTGAGGCAACGCGGAACAATAGCTGAGGATTCTGGGTAGTGTAGTGTCTTCGGCCATCCTAAACTGAACAAATATTTGTTTCTCCGAATCGAAGCGGAAAATTACAAAAGCATTGAACACAACTTAAACCAATCAATGTTGTGTAATCAACAAGGACACTCTGGTGTGTTTGAGTCGATGAGCAGATACAGGGCCGCCCCTGGCCAACATGGGGCCCCAAGCGACATTGTGAGATGAGGGCCCCCCCCCCCCCCCCAACCGACAGGAGTGAAAACAATTTTTTTTTGGAAACAAAGTACTTTGCAAATATAATTCCTGTTTATTATTATTATCAACA
>JAPTMU010000255.1:22500-30000 GCA_028583405.1 Pogonophryne albipinna
ATAAAGGAACTACAGCACGGTCACATGACTTCACATCACCACCGCTAAGCTAAAGGTGGCTAATGTTGGGCTATAAAGGGACTACAGCACGGTCACATGACTTCACGTCTCCACCGCTAAGCTAAAGGAGGCTAATGTTGGGCGATAAAGGAACTACAGCACATCACATGACTTCACATCACCACCGCTAAGCTAAAGGAGGCTAACGTTGGGCTATAAAGGAACTACAGCACGGTCACATGACTTCACGTCTCCACCGCTAAGCTAAAGGAGGCTAACGTTGGGCTATAAAAGAACTACAGCACATCACATGACTTCAGGTCACTACCGCTAAGCTAAAGGAGGCTAACGTTGGGCTATAAAGGAACTACAGCACATCACATGACTTCAGGTCACTACCGCTAAGCTAAAGGAGGCTAACGTTGGGCTATAAAGGAACTACAGCACATCACATGACTTCAGGTCACTACCGCTAAGCTAAAGGAGGCTAACGTTGGGCTATAAAGAAACTACAGCACATCACATGACTTCAGGTCACTACCGCTAAGCTAAAGGAGGCTAACGTTGGGCTATAAAGGAACTACAGAACATCACATGACTTCAGGTCACCCCGCTAAGCTAAAGGAGGGCGTGGTGACTCACCTGTATTAGTCTTTCCCACGCAGATGTGGAAGGTGTTGCCGTCATCGTCCTTCTTGCTCTTCAGCTGCAGGCAGTAGCTGCTGGGGTCGTCGTACTGGTCTCTGATCAACATGCACTTCATCCCAGCCACAACAGGCCCACTCTGGTGGAAAGTAGATGTGTCGCCAATCAGCATCTTAACTTGCTCTGGCTGAAAGACAGACATACAGAGAGGTTATTTGCAGTGGATAACCTCAGATTCATTGATCATCTTTAACCTTAAAGTGTGTCTGCTTTGTTTTGTATATAATATATCATTCGGTTTGCTTCTATGAGTTGTAATTATGTTTGGTGATGTAATCTTAAAAACGTTAATGGAGCTATCAGCTCACATAGCCAACAGCTAACGGAGGTAACAGCTAACGGAGGTAACAGCTAACGGAGGTAACAGCTAACGGAGGTAACAGCTAACGGAGGTAACAGCTAACATAAGTTGATATCTAAGGAAGCTAACAGCTAACAGAGGTAACAGCTAAAAGAGGTAATGGCTAACCGAGGTAACAACTTGCAGAGGTAACAGCTAACGGAGGTAACAGCTAACAGAGGTAACAGCTAACAGAGGTAACAACTTGCAGAGGTAACAGCTAACGGAGGTAACAGCTAACAGAGGTAACAGCTAACAGAGGTAACAGCTAACGGAGGTAACAGCTAACAGAGGTAACAACTTGCAGAGGTAACAGCTTGCAGAGGTAACAACTTGCAGAGGTAACAGCTAACAGAGGTAACAACTTGCAGAGGTAACAACTTGCAGAGGTAACAACTTGCAGAGGTAACAGCTAACAGAGGTAACAGCTAACAGAGGTAACAACTTGCAGAGGTAACAACTTGCAGAGGTAACAGCTAGCGGAGGTAACAGCTAACATAAGTTGATATCTAAGGAAGCTAACAGAGGTAACAGCTAAAAGAGGTAATGGCTAACCGAGGTAACAGCTAACGGAGGTAACAGCTAACAGAGGTAACAACTTGCAGAGGTAACAGCTAACGGAGGTAACAGCTAACGGAGGTAACAACTTGCAGAGGTAACAGCTAACGGAGGTAACAGCTAACAGAGGTAACAGCTAACAGAGGTAACAACTTGCAGAGGTAACAGCTTGCAGAGGTAACAACTTGCAGAGGTAACAGCTTGCAGAGGTAACAACTTGCAGAGGTAACAACTTGCAGAGGTAACAGCTAACAGAGGTAACAACTTGCAGAGGTAACAACTTGCAGAGGTAACAGCTAACGGAGGTAACAGCTAACGGAGGTAACAGCTAACGGAGGTAACAACTTGCAGAGGTAACAACTTGCAGAGGTAACAACTTGCAGAGGTAACAACTTGCAGAGGTAACAGCTAACAGAGGTAACAGCTAACAGAGGTAACAGCTAACAGAGGTAACAGCTAACAGAGGTAACAGCTAACAGAGGTAACAACTTGCAGAGGTAACAGCTAACGGAGGTAACAGCTAACAGAGGTAACAACTTGCAGAGGTAACAGCTAACGGAGGTAACAGCTAACAGAGGTAACAACTTGCAGAGGTAACAACTTGCAGAGGTAACAGCTTGCAGAGGTAACAACTTGCAGAGGTAACAACTTGCAGAGGTAACAGCTAACAGAGGTAACAACTTGCAGAGGTAACAGCTAACAGCTTGCAGAGGTAACAACTTGCAGAGGTAACAGCTAACAGAGGTAACAACTTGCAGAGGTAACAACTTGCAGAGGTAACAACTTGCAGAGGTAACAGCTAACAGAGGTAACAGCTTGCAGAGGTAACAACTTGCAGAGGTAACAGCTAACGGAGGTAACAGCTAACAGAGGTAACAACTTGCAGAGGTAACAGCTAACGGAGGTAACAGCTAACAGAGGTAACAACTTGCAGAGGTAACAGCTAACGGAGGAAACAGCTAACAGAGGTAACAACTTGCAGAGGTAACAACTTGCAGAGGTAACAGCGGTAACAGCTAACAGAGGTAACAACTTGCAGAGGTAACAACTTGCAGAGGTAACAGCTAACAGAGGTAACAACTTGCAGAGGTAACAACTTGCAGAGGTAACAGCTAACAGAGGTAACAGCTAACAGAGGTAACAGCTTGCAGAGGTAACAGCTTGCAGAGGTAACAACTTGCAGAGGTAACAGCTAACAGAGGTAACAGCTAACAGAGGTAACAACTTGCAGAGGTAACAACTTGCAGAGGTAACAGCTAGCAGAGGTAACAACTTGCAGAGGTAACAGCTAACAGAGGTAACAACTTGCAGAGGTAACAGCTAACAGAGGTAACAGCTAACAGAGGTAACAACTTGCAGAGGTAACAGCTAACAGAGGTAACAACTTGCAGAGGTAACAGCTAACGGAGGTAACAGCTAGCAGAGGTAACAACTTGCAGAGGTAACAACTTGCAGAGGTAACAGCTAACAGAGGTAACAGCTAACAGAGGTAACAGCTAACAGAGGTAACAGCTAACAGAGGTAACAGCTAACAGAGGTAACAGCTAACAGAGGTAACAACTTGCAGAGGTAACAGCTAGCGGAGGTAACAGCTAACATAAGTTGATATCTAAGGAAGCTAACAGCTAACAGAGGTAACAGCTAAAAGAGGTAATGGCTAACCGAGGTAACAACTTGCAGAGGTAACAGCTAACGGAGGTAACAGCTAACAGAGGTAACAGCTAACAGAGGTAACAACTTGCAGAGGTAACAGCTAACGGAGGTAACAGCTAACAGAGGTAACAACTTGCAGAGGTAACAACTTGCAGAGGTAACAACTTGCAGAGGTAACAGCTAACGGAGGTAACAGCTAACAGAGGTAACAACTTGCAGAGGTAACAGCTTGCAGAGGTAACAACTTGCAGAGGTAACAGCTAACAGAGGTAACAGTTAACAGAGGTAACAACTTGCAGAGGTAACAACTTGCAGAGGTAACAGCTAACAGAGGTAACAGCTAACAGAGGTAACAACTTGCAGAGGTAACAGCTAACGGAGGTAACAGCTAACGGAGGTAACAGCTAACGGAGGTAACAGCTAACGGAGGTAACAGCTAACGGAGGTAACAACTTGCAGAGGTAACAACTTGCAGAGGTAACAACTTGCAGAGGTAACAGCTAACAGAGGTAACAGCTAACAGAGGTAACAGCTAACAGAGGTAACAACTAACAGAGGTAACAACTAACAGAGGTAACAACTAACAGAGGTAACAACTTGCAGAGGTAACAACTTGCAGAGGTAACAGCTAGCAGAGGTAACAGCTAACAGAGGTAACAACTTGCAGAGGTAACAACTAACAGAGGTAACAACTAACAGAGGTAACAACTTGCAGAGGTAACAACTTGCAGAGGTAACAGCTAACAGAGGTAACAGCTAACGGAGGTAACAACTTGCAGAGGTAACAGCTAACAGAGGTAACAGCTAACGGAGGTAACAACTTGCAGAGGTAACAGCTAACAGAGGTAACAACTTGCAGAGGTAACAGCTAACAGAGGTAACAACTTGCAGAGGTAACAGCTAACGGAGGTAACAGCTAACAGAGGTAACAACTTGCAGAGGTAACAGCTAACGGAGGAAACAGCTAACAGAGGTAACAACTTGCAGAGGTAACAGCTTGCAGCGGTAACAACTTGCAGAGGTAACAGCTAACAGAGGTAACAGCTAACAGAGGTAACAGCTAACAGAGGTAACAACTTGCAGAGGTAACAGCTAACAGAGGTAACAACTTGCAGAGGTAACAACTTGCAGAGGTAACAGCTTGCAGAGGTAACAACTTGCAGAGGTAACAACTTGCAGAGGTAACAACTTGCAGAGGTAACAACTTGCAGAGGTAACAGCTAACAGAGGTAACAACTTGCAGAGGTAACAACTTGCAGAGGTAACAACTTGCAGAGGTAACAACTTGCAGAGGTAACAGCTAACAGAGGTAACAACTTGCAGAGGTAACAACTTACAGAGGTAACAGCTAACAGAGGTAACAACTTGCAGAGGTAACAACTTGCAGAGGTAACAGCTAACAGAGGTAACAACTTGCAGAGGTAACAACTTGCAGAGGTAACAGCTAACAGAGGTAACAGCTAACGGAGGTAACAGCTAACAGAGGTAACAACTTGCAGAGGTAACAACTAACAGAGGTAACAGCTAACAGAGGTAACAACTTGCAGAGGTAACAGCTAACAGAGGTAACAGCTAGCAGAGGTAACAACTTGCAGAGGTAACAGCTAACAGAGGTAACAGCTAACGGAGGTAACAGCTAGCAGAGGTAACAACTTGCAGAGGTAACAGCTAACGGAGGTAACAGCTAACAGAGGTAACAACTTGCAGAGGTAACAGCTAACGGAGGTAACAGCTAGCAGAGGTAACAACTTGCAGAGGTAACAGCTAACAGAGGTAACAGCTAACAGAGGTAACAGCTAACAGAGGTAACAGCTAACAGAGGTAACAGCTAACAGAGGTAACAACTTGCAGAGGTAACAGCTAACAGAGGTAACAGCTAACAGAGGTAACAGCTAACAGAGGTAACAACTTGCAGAGGTAACAGCTAACGGAGGTAACAACTTGCAGAGGTAACAACTTGCAGAGGTAACAGCTAACAGAGGTAACAGCTAACAGAGGTAACAGCTAACAGAGGTAACAACTTGCAGAGGTAACAACTTGCAGAGGTAACAGCTAACGGAGGTAACAGCTAACGGAGGTAACAACTTGCAGAGGTAACAACTTGCAGAGGTAACAACTTGCAGAGGTAACAGCTAACAGAGGTAACAGCTAACAGAGGTAACAGCTAACGGAGGTAACAACTTGCAGAGGTAACAACTTGCAGAGGTAACAGCTAACAGAGGTAACTTTACACTTTGTGTTTTTTCACCGCCCGTGTTTACAATTGGCCGCTTAAATTGAATTTATTTTGAAAGTTTTTGTGGAACATTCACATCGCCAGTGTTGACATGGATTCCTTTAAACTGGTTAGACTGGTTCCACTGATGATTGCTGAACACACACAAATACCTACTACTTTGGTCATTTATAATACTAAAACCAATTTTTGGCGGTCTCCTTTTGATATGAATCCTTTTCATATATATATATATATATATATATATATATATATATTGTCTGAGCTCTGTCAGACTGTCAGCATTACTGCCCCTCTGTATTCATATCTCTGAGCAACACGTCACTGACTGGTGACAAGAACAAATGCTTTATATATTAATTATTATGTTTTCTAAAGCAAATGCTGTTTCCTGTTTTTACAAATCTCTTTCTTTTAGAATACCTTTATTTTGAAATACAAGGCTTTTATTCTGAAATAATTGAAGGACAGGGTTGTTGTATTATTAATATTATTTTTGTGATTATAATTTTAGGGTTAAAGTTGTTATTTGATTTAATAATGAATATTTCATCATTCAAATAACGTTTCTAAAATAATAATATTAATAGATATGTGTGCATGTCCAGTAATCTGAGAGTACCGTGTGTACTCTGTGTGTAGTGTGTGTACTGTGTGTGTACTCTGTGTGTACTGTGTATTGTGTGTCTACTGTGTGTACTCTGTGTGTACTCTGTGTGTACTCTGTGTGTACTCTGTGTGTACTCTGTGTGTACTGTGTGTCTACTGTGTGTACACTGTGTGTACTGTGTGTCTACTGTGTGTGTACTGTGTGTATTGTGTCTACTGTGTGTATTGTGTGTACTTGTACTTCTTTCTGAACCTCTAACGTAGTATTTTCACAGGATTCCTGGAGTTTTACATTTTTAAAGAGACGAGCGATCAGCGGGTTTCAACGAGCTGCCGAAGAATGTGAAGACGAGTACAGACACGACACACACACACACACACACACACACACACACTTCCTGTTGCCTGCAGCCAATCAGAGGCCTCAGCAGAAACCAGAAGTGATCGTCGGTACTTCCTGTATTCGCTGCTGTTTTCTGACATCATGTCCTTATAAGGCATTTAAACCAGAGTCAGTCTGCAGCCGCCAAAACCCAGAAACGCCCGGAAACAGAACGCACCGCAGAATATGAATCATGAGTCCTCTTCAGACTAACCGTTAGATTCATGCCTGCGCTTTAAATCCTTACAAATCTGGTTTGTTTCGTAAAAACCAACGGATTCTGTTTAAATGTCTTTAGCATGAAAGGAGGTCACATGGTCTCGTGAAAACAGTCATACCTTAAAGAACAAAATCACAGAAACTTTTCTGATGATTTGAATAAAATATCTTAAGCATTGTCGACTTGTTTTAAAAAAATCTGTCTCTTTGTTACGTAAAAACTGAGGGTTGTTTTGAAGGAAAGAAGCGATCAGAAACATGTGTATTAATCGCAGTGTGAAGTCAGGAAGTGAAGAGGCTAAACATGATGCTACTGTTAGCTAAAAACTCCATGAGTGCAATCCTGAAAGCTTTTGAACAAACTGGATATAAAGTCAATAAACCAACAGAGATGAGAGCTGCACAGCGCTGGTTTCTCCTGCAGCACCTGAAGGCAGCGCTGGTTTCTCCTGCAGCACCTGAAGGCAGCGCGGCCCCGCCTGCAGAGCGGGAACCAGCCTAGCCAGTGAACACGCCCGAAACTCAACAAGAAGAAGAAACCTGCGGACACGGCGCAGAGAAAACACGCCACTAACCCTGATGTGAACACCAGGGGACAAACACTCACAAATATATACAAATATAAAAGTATCTCCAGATTTACACCCAGAGGAAGTTCCTCAAACTGAAGAGCAACATCTGACTCATGCTTCACAGTGCGTGAGCATTTTATCAGGGTTTTAAAGCTGTGTGTGTGTGTGTGTGTGTGTGTGTGTGTGTGTGTGTGTGTGTGTGTGTGTGTGTGTGTACCGTGGTGCA
>JAPTMU010000255.1:32500-36763 GCA_028583405.1 Pogonophryne albipinna
AGTACTTAGTGAGTACTTTATGCTACAGTGAGTACTTAGTGAGTACTTTATGCTACAGTGAGTACTTAGTGAGTACTTTATGCTTACAGTGAGTACTTAGTGAGTACTTTATGCTACAGTGAGTACTTAGTGAGTACTTTATGCTACAGTGAGTACTTAGTGAGTACTTTATGCTACAGTGAGTACTTAGTGAGTACTTTATGCTACAGTGAGTACTTAGTGAGTACTTTATGCTACAGTGAGTACTTAGTGAGTACTTTATGTTACAGTGAGTACTTAGTGAGTACTTTATGCTACAGTGAGTACTTAGTGAGTACTTTATGCTACAGTGAGTAATTAGTGAGTACTTTATGCTACAGTGAGTACTTAGTGAGTACTTTATGTTACAGTGAGTACTTAGTGAGTACTTTATGCTACAGTGAGTACTTAGTGAGTACTTTATGCTACAGTGAGTACTTAGTGAGTACTTTATGCTACAGTGAGTACTTAGTGAGTACTTTATGCTACAGTGAGTACTTAGTGAGTACTTTATGCTACAGTGAGTACTTAGTGAGTACTTTATGCTACAGTGAGTACTTAGTGAGTACTTTATGCTACAGTGAGTACTTAGTGAGTACTTTATGCTACAGTGAGTACTTAGTGAGTACTTTATGCTACAGTGAGTACTTAGTGAGTACTTTATGCTACAGTGAGTACTTAGTGAGTACTTTATGCTACAGTGAGTACTTAGTGAGTACTTTATGCTACAGTGAGTACTTAGTGAGTACTTTATGCTACAGTGAGTACTTAGTGAGTACTTTATGCTACAGTGAGTACTTAGTGAGTACTTTATGCTACAGTGAGTACTTAGTGAGTACTTTATGCTACAGTGAGTACTTAGTGAGTACTTTATGTTACAGTGAGTACTTAGTGAGTACTTTATGCTACAGTGAGTACTTAGTGAGTACTTTATGCTACAGTGAGTACTTAGTGAGTACTTTATGCTACAGTGAGTACTTAGTGAGTACTTTATGCTACAGTGAGTACTTAGTGAGTACTTTATGCTACAGTGAGTACTTAGTGAGTACTTTATGCTACAGTGAGTACTTAGTGAGTACTTTATGCTACAGTGAGTACTTAGTGAGTACTTTATGCTACAGTGAGTACTTAGTGAGTACTTTATGCTACAGTGAGTACTTAGTGAGTACTTTATGCTACAGTGAGTACTTAGTGAGTACTTTATGCTACAGTGAGTACTTAGTGAGTACTTTATGTTACAGTGAGTACTTAGTGAGTACTTTATGCTACAGTGAGTACTTAGTGAGTACTTTATGCTACAGTGAGTACTTAGTGAGTACTTTATGCTACAGTGAGTACTTAGTGAGTACTTTATGTTACAGTGAGTACTTAGTGAGTACTTTATGCTACAGTGAGTACTTAGTGAGTACTTTATGCTACAGTGAGTACTTAGTGAGTACTTTATGCTACAGTGAGTACTTAGTGAGTACTTTATGCTTACAGTGAGTACTTAGTGAGTACTTTATGCTACAGTGAGTACTTAGTGAGTACTTTATGCTACAGTGAGTACTTAGTGAGTACTTTATGCTACAGTGAGTACTTAGTGAGTACTTTATGTTACAGTGAGTACTTAGTGATAACTTTATGCTACAGTGAGTACTTAGTGAGTACTTTATGCTACAGTGAGTACTTAGTGAGTACTTTATGGCTACAGGAAGTGAGGTACTTTGGTGAGTACTAGTGAGTATTACAGTGAGTTAGTGAGTACTTTATGCTACAGTGAGTACTTAGTGAGTACTTTATGTTACAGTGAGTACTTAGTGAGTACTTATGCTTACAGTGAGTACTTAGTGAGTACTTTATGCTACAGTGAGTACTTAGTGAGTACTTTATGCTACAGTGAGTACTTAGTGAGTACTTTATGTTACAGTGAGTACTTAGTGAGTACTTTATGCTACAGTGGAGTACTTAGTGAGTACTTTATGCTACAGTGAGTACTTAGTGAGTACTTTATGCTACAGTGAGTACTTAGTGAGTACTTTATGCTACAGTGAGTACTTAGTGAGTACTTTATGCTACAGTGAGTACTTAGTGAGTACTTTATGTTACAGTGAGTACTTAGTGAGTACTTTATGCTTACAGTGAGTACTTAGTGAGTACTTTATGCTACAGTGAGTACTTAGTGAGTACTTTATGCTTACAGTGAGTACTTAGTGAGTACTTTATGCTACAGTGAGTACTTAGTGAGTACTTTATGCTACAGTGAGTACTTAGTGAGTACTTTATGCTACAGTGAGTACTTAGTGAGTACTTTATGCTACAGTGAGTACTTAGTGAGTACTTTATGCTACAGTGAGTACTTAGTGAGTACTTTATGCTACAGTGAGTACTTAGTGAGTACTTTATGCTACAGTGAGTACTTAGTGAGTACTTTATGCTACAGTGAGTACTTAGTGAGTACTTTATGCTACAGTGAGTACTTAGTGAGTACTTTATGCTACAGTGAGTACTTAGTGAGTACTTTATGCTACAGTGAGTACTTAGTGAGTACTTTATGCTACAGTGAGTACTTAGTGAGTACTTTATGCTACAGTGAGTACTTAGTGAGTACTTTATGCTACAGTGAGTACTTAGTGAGTACTTTATGCTACAGTGAGTACTTAGTGAGTACTTTATGTTACAGTGAGTACTTAGTGAGTACTTTATGTTACAGTGAGTACTTAGTGAGTACTTTATGCTACAGTGAGTACTTAGTGAGTACTTTATGCTACAGTGAGTACTTAGTGAGTACTTTATGTTACAGTGAGTACTTAGTGAGTACTTTATGCTGCAGTGAGTACTTAGTGAGTACTTTATGCTACAGTGAGTACTTAGTGAGTACTTTATGCTACAGTGAGTACTTAGTGAGTACTTTATGTTACAGTGAGTACTTAGTGAGTACTTTATGCTACAGTGAGTACTTAGTGAGTACTTTATGTTACAGTGAGTACTTAGTGAGTACTTTATGTTACAGTGAGTACTTAGTGAGTACTTTATGTTACAGTGAGTACTTTAGTGAGTACTTTATGTTACAGTGAGTACTTAGTGAGTACTTTATGTTACAGTGAGTACTTAGTGAGTACTTTATGCTTACAGTGAGTACTTAGTGAGTACTTTATGTTACAGTGAGTACTTAGTGAGTACTTTATGTTACAGTGAGTACTTAGTGAGTACTTTATGCTACAGTGAGTACTTAGTGAGTACTTTATGCTACAGTGAGTACTTAGTGAGTACTTTATGCTACAGTGAGTACTTAGTGGAGTACTTTATGTTAGCAGTGAGTACTTAAGTGAGTACTTTAATGCTGACAGTGAGTACTTAGTGAGAATACTATTAATGCTTAGCAGTGAGTACTTAGTGGGAGTACTTTATGCTACAGTGAGAGTACTTAGTGAGTACTTTATGCTACAGTAGATTACTTAGGTGAGTCTTTATTGCGTGATATTGCTAGTGGAAGTACTTAAGTGAGTACTTTGATGCTAGCAGTGAGTACTTATGTACAGTGGTACTTTATGTGACAGTAGAGTACGTAGTGAGTACTTATGTTACAAGTGGAGTACTTAGTGAGTACTTTATGCTACAGTGAGTACTTAGTGAGTACTTTATGCTACAGTGAGTACTTAGTGAGTACTTTATGCTACAGTGAGTACTTAGTGAGTACTTTATGCTACAGTGAGTACTTAGTGAGTACTTTATGCTACAGTGAGTACTTAGTGAGTACTTTATGTACAGTGAGTACTTAGTGAGTACTTTATGCTACAGTGAGTACTTAGTGAGTACTTTATGCTACAGTGAGTACTTAGTGAGTACTTTATGTTACAGTGAGTACTTAGTGAGTACTTTATGTTGCAGTGAGTACTTAGTGAGTACTTTATGCTACAGTGAGTACTTAGTGAGTACTTTATGCTACAGTGAGTACTTAGTGAGTACTTTATGCTACAGTGAGTACTTAGTGAGTACTTTATGTTACAGTGAGTACTTAGTGAGTACTTTATGCTGCAGTGAGTACTTAGTGAGTACTTTATGCTACAGTGAGTACTTAGTGAGTACTTTATGCTACAGTGAGTACTTAGTGAGTACTTTATGTTACAGTGAGTACTTAGTGAGTACTTTATGTTGCAGTGAGTACTTAGTGAGTACTTTATGCTACAGTGAGTACTTAGTGAGTACTTTATGTTGCAGTGAGTACTTAGTGAGTACTTTATGTTACAGTGAGTACAGTGAGTA
>JAPTMU010000255.1:37763-45263 GCA_028583405.1 Pogonophryne albipinna
GTGTTGTAGCTTCATGTGTCCAGCAGGGTGTTGTAGCTTCATGTGTCCAGCAGGGTGTTGTAGCTTCATGTGTCCAGCAGGGTGTTGTAGCTTCATTGGTCCAGCAGGGTGTTGTAGCTTCATTGGTCCAGCAGGGTGTTGTAGCTTCATTGGTCCAGCAGGGTGTTGTAGCTTTCATGTGTTCCAGCAGGGGTTGTAGCCTCATGTGTCCAGGCAGGGTGTTGTAGCTTCATGTTATCCAGCAGGGTGTTGTAGCTTTCATGGTCCAGCCGGGGTGCTTGTAGCTTCATGTGTCCAGCAGGGTGTTGTAGCTTCATTGTCTCCAGCAGGTGTTGTAGCTTTCATGTGTCAGCAGGATGTTGTAGCTCATGTCCAGCAGGGTGCTGTAGCTTCTGTATCAGCAGGGTGTTTGTAGCTTCATGTATCCAGCAGGGTGTTGTAGCTTCATGTGTCCAGCAGGGTGTTGTAGCTTCATGTGTCCAGCAGGGTGTTGTAGCTTCATGTGTCCAGCAGAGTGTCCAGCAGGGTGCTGTAGCTTCATGTATCCAGCAGGGTGTTGTAGCTTCATGTATCCAGCAGGGTGCTGTAGCTTCATGTATCCAGCAGGGTGTTGTAGCTTCATGTGTCCAGCAGGGTGTTGTAGCTTCATGTAGTCCAGCAGGGTGTTGTAGCTTCATGTGATCCAGCAGGGTGCTGTAGCTTCATGTATCCAGCAGGGTGTTGTAGCTTCATGTGTCCAGCAGGGTGTTGTAGCTTCATGTATCCAGCAGAGTGTCCAGCAGGGTGCTTTAGCTTCATGTATCCAGCAGGGTGCTGTAGCTTCATGTATCCAGCAGAGTGTTTTAGCTTCATGTATCCAGCAGGGTGTTGTAGCTTCATGTATCCAGCAGGGTGTTGTAGCTTCATGTATCCAGCAGGGTGTTGTAGCTTCATGTGTCCTGCAGGGTGTTGTAGCTTCATGTATCCAGCAGGGTGTTGTAGCTTCATGTATCCAGCAGGGTGTTGTAGCTTCATGTGTCCAGCAGGGTGTTGTAGCTTCATGTGTCCAGCAGGGTGTTGTAGCTTCATGTGTCCAGCAGGGTGTTGTAGCTTCATGTGTCCAGCAGGGTGTTGTAGCTTCATGTATCCAGCAGGGTGCTGTAGCTTCATGTATCCAGCAGGGTGTTGTAGCTTCATTGTGTCAGCAGGGTGTTGTAGCTTCATGTATCCAGCAGGGTGCTGTAGCTTCATGTATCCAGCAGGGTGTTGTAGCTTCATGTGTCCAGCAGGGTGTTGTAGCTTCATGTGTCCAGCAGGGTGCTTGTAGCTTCATTGGTCCAGCAGGGTGTTGTAGCTTCATGTATCCAGCAGGGTGTCTGTAGCTTCATGTATCAGCAGGGTGTTGTAGCTTCATGTGTCCAGCAGGGTGTTGTAGCTTCATGTGTCCAGCAGGGTGTTGTAGCTTCATGTGTCCAGCAGGGTGTTGTAGCTTCATTGGTCCAGCAGGGTGTTGTAGCTTCATTGGTCCAGCAGGGTGCTGTAGCTTCATGTGTCCAGCAGGGTGTTGTAGCTTCATGTATCCAGCAGGGTGTTGTAGCTTCATGTGTCCAGCAGGGTGTTGTAGCTTCATGTGTCCAGCAGGGTGTTGTAGCTTCATGTGTCCAGCAGGGTGTTGTAGCTTCATGTGTCCAGCAGGGTGTTGTAGCTTCATGTGTCCAGCAGGTGTTCAAACTGTAACATTTTCTTTTATTATTCAAAATATTTTTATTTTTTTTAATTATTTTAAATATGAGGTTATAAATATAACTTTTATTTCTCTTAAAAGTTAAGTACACTTCTTCTAAAAAATAGTTCCTCATTTCATGAAGAACTATTTTCTGTCTGACACCTTAAAGTGCATGCGTGCGTGTGTGTGTGTGTGCATGCGTGTGTGTGTGCATGCGTGTGTGTGTCACATGAACAGGAAGTGGAAGCTGCTGACAGGAAGTGTGTTTATAAGACGCGCAGCGCCTAAAGAGAACATGAATTATCTCCAACAAAAACCTGAACCTCATTAAAACACTGTGTGTGTGTGTGTGTGTGTGTGTGTGTGTGTGTGTGTGTGTGTGTGTGTGTGTGTGTGTGTGTGTGTGTGTGTGTGTGTGTGTGTGTGTGTGTGACCAGGTGAAGCCCCTTGGTGACCTGCAGGACATTAGTTCCACATGTAACATAGAAACAGCAGAACAACAGAAAAGACGACATTCAACATAATGTACAGTTTACAGACTCTGTTCACAGTGACAGGTACCATGAGTATCAAACAGCATGGCACCCAGCCGAGTGTGTGAGTGTGTGTGTGTGTGTGAGTGTGTGTGTGTGTCCTTATAAGGCAAAGAAGAACCAGTGTATAGCACACACACTCCCTCTGTAACTTTTCGGAGTCAAGTCGAAAGAAGGCGACAGGAAGAGAAGAGGAAGTGTGTGTGTGTGTGTTCTCCTGCTTCAGCTGAAACACAATCTAACCTGATGAACATTTTTATTATTTCATAATAAAAATGTCTTATTTCGCCATAAGAAATAAATCAGTACAAAAATAAAAATGTGGGGAAAAAAAGAGTAAAAAGTGGACTTCGATCCCTCAGTGGCTGAGGGGTGGTGTGTTGGTCTGTGAACAGCAGGGTGCTGGTTCGATCCCTCAGTGGCTGAGGGGTGGTGTGTTGGTCTGTGAACAGCAGGGTGCTGGTTCGATCCCTCAGTGGCTGAGGGGTGGTGTGTTGGTCTGTGAACAGCAGGGTGCTGGTTCGATCCCTCAGTGGCTGAGGGGTGGTGTGTTGGTCGTGAACAGCAGGGTGCTGGTTCGATCCCTCAGTGGCTGAGGGGTGGGTGTTGTCTGTGAACAGCAGGGTGCTGGTTCGATCCCTCAGTGGCTGAGGGGTGGTGTGTTGGTCTGTGAACAGCAGGGTGCTGGTAACATAAAGTACTCACTAAGTAACATAAAGTACTCACTGCACCATAAAGTACTCGCTGTAACATAAAGTACTCACTGTAACATAAAGTACTCACTGTAACATAAAGTACTCACTAAGTACTCACTGTAACATAAAGTACTCACTGCAACATAAAGTACTCACTAAGTACTCACTGTAGCATAAAGTACTCACTAAGTACTCACTGTAGCATAAAGTACTCACTAAGTACTCACTGCAACATAAAGTACTCACTAAGTACTCACTGTAGCATAAAGTACTCACTAAGTACTCACTGTAACATAAAGTACTCACTAAGTACTCACTGCAACATAAAGTACTCACTGTAACATAAAGTACTCACTGCAACATAAAGTACTCACTAAGTACTCACTGTAACATAAAGTACTCACTAAGTACTCACTGTAACATAAAGTACTCACTGTAACATAAAGTACTCACTGTAACATAAAGTACTCACTAAGTACTCTCTGTAACATAAAGTACTCACTGTAACATAAAGTACTCACTGCAACATAAAGTACTCACTAAGTACTCACTGTAGCATAAAGTACTCACTGCAACATAAAGTACTCACTAAGTACTCACTGTAGCATAAAGTACTCACTAAGTACTCACTGTAGCATAAAGTACTCACTAAGTACTCACTGCAACATAAAGTACTCACTAAGTACTCACTGTAACATAAAGTACTCACTAAGTACTCACTGCAACATAAAGTACTCACTAAGTACTCACTGTAGCATAAAGTACTCACTAAGTACTCACTGCAACATAAAGTACTCACTAAGTACTCACTGTAACATAAAGTACTCACTAAGTACTCACTGTAGCATA
Organism: Pogonophryne albipinna; assembly: GCA_028583405.1. Lineage (NCBI taxonomy): Eukaryota > Metazoa > Chordata > Actinopteri > Perciformes > Artedidraconidae > Pogonophryne > Pogonophryne albipinna. The sequence goes on from JAPTMU010000255.1 coordinate 41,546, forward strand.
AAGTACTCACTAAGTACTCACTGTAGCATAAAGTACTCACTAAGTACTCACTGCAGCATAAAGTACTCACTAAGTACTCACTGTAACATAAAGTACTCACTAAGTACTCACTGTAGCATAAAGTACTCACTAAGTACTCACTGTAGCATAAAGTACTCACTAAGTACTCACTGTAGCATAAAGTACTCACTAAGTACTCACTGCAACATAAAGTACTCACTAAGTACTCACTGTAACATAAAGTACTCACTAAGTACTCACTGTAGCATAAAGTACTCACTAAGTACTCACTGTAGCATAAAGTACTCACTAAGTACTCACTGTAACATAAAGTACTCACTAAGTACTCACTGTAGCATAAAGTACTCACTAAGTACTCACTGTAGCATAAAGTACTCACTAAGTACTCACTGTAGCATAAAGTACTCACTAAGTACTCACTGTAGCATAAAGTACTCACTAAGTACTCACTGTAGCATAAAGTACTCACTAAGTACTCACTGTAACATAAAGTACTCACTAAGTACTCACTGTAACATAAAGTACTCACTAAGTACTCACTGTAGCATAAAGTACTCACTAAGTACTCACTGTAACATAAAGTACTCACTAAGTACTCACTGTAGCATAAAGTACTCACTAAGTACTCACTGTAGCATAAAGTACTCACTAAGTACTCACTGTAGCATAAAGTACTCACTAAGTACTCACTGTAACATAAAGTACTCACTAAGTACTCACTGTAGCATAAAGTACTCACTAAGTACTCACTGTAGCATAAAGTACTCACTAAGTACTCACTGTAGCATAAAGTACTCACTAAGTACTCACTGTAGCATAAAGTACTCACTAAGTACTCACTGTAGCATAAAGTACTCACTAAGTACTCACTGTAACATAAAGTACTCACTAAGTACTCACTGTAGCATAAAGTACTCACTAAGTACTCACTGTAGCATAAAGTACTCACTAAGTACTCACTGTAGCATAAAGTACTCACTAAGTACTCACTGTAGCATAAAGTACTCACTAAGTACTCACTGTAACATAAAGTACTCACTAAGTACTCACTGTACATAAAGTACTCACTAAGTACTCACTGTAGCATAAAGTACTCACTAAGTACTCACTGTAACATAAAGTACTCACTAAGTACTCACTGTAGCATAAAGTACTCACTAAGTACTCACTGTAGCATAAAGTACTCACTAAGTACTCACTGTAGCATAAAGTACTCACTAAGTACTCACTGTAAGCATAAAGTACTCACTAAGTACTCACTGTAGCATAAAGTACTCACTAAGTACTCACTGTAAGCATAAAGTACTCACTAAGTACTCCACTGTAGCATAAAGTACTCACTAAGTACTCACTGTAACATAAAGTACTCCCTAAGTACTCACTGTAGCTATAAAGTACTCACTAAGTACTCACTTGTAGCATAAAGTACTCACTAAGTACTCACTGTAGCATAAAGTACTCACTAAGTACTCACTGTAGCATAAAGTACTCACTAAGTACTCACTGTAACATAAAGTACTCACTAAGTACTCACTGTAGCATAAGTACTCACTAAGTACTCACTGTAGCATAAAGTACTCAACTAAGTACTCACTGTAGCATAAAGTACTCACTAAGTAATCACTGTAAGCATAAAGTACTCACTAAGTACTCACTGTAGACATAAAGTACTCACTAAGTACTCACTGTAGCATAAAGTACTCACTAAGTACTCACTGTAGCATAAGTACTCACTAAGTACTCACTGTAACATAAAGTACTCACTAAGTACTCACTGTAGCATAAAGTACTCACTAAGTACTCACTGTAGCATAAAGTACTCACTAAGTACTCACTGTAGCATAAAGTACTCACTAAGTACTCACTGTAGCATAAAGTACTCACTAAGTACTCACTGTAGCATAAAGTACTCACTAAGTACTCACTGTAGCATAAAGTACTCACTAAGTTACTCACTGTAGCATAAAGTACTCACTAAGTACTCACTGTAACATAAAGTACTCACTAAGTACTCACTGTAGCATAAAGTACTCACTAAGTACTCACTGTAACATAAAGTACTCACTAAGTACTCACTGTAGCATAAAGTACTCACTAAGTACTCACTGTAACATAAAGTACTCACTAAGTACTCACTGTAGCATAAAGTACTCACTAAGTACTCACTGTAGCATAAAGTACTCACTAGTACTCACTGTAGCATAAAGTACTCACTAAGTACTCACTGTAGCATAAAGTACTCACTAAGTACTCACTGTAGCATAAAGTACTCACTAAGTACTCACTGTAGCATAAAGTACTCACTAAGTACTCACTGTAGCATAAAGTACTCACTAAGTACTCCACTGTAACATAAAGTACTCACTAAGTACTCACTGTACATAAAGTACTCACTAAGTACTCACTGTAGCATAAAGTACTCACTAAGTACTCACTGTAACATAAAGTACTCACTAAGTACTCACTGTAGCATAAAGTACTCACTAAGTACTCACTGTAAGCATAAAGTACTCACTAAGTACTCACTGTAGCATAAAGTACTCACTAAGTACTCACTGTAGCATAAAGTACTCACTAAGTACTCACTGTAACATAAAGTACTCACTAAGTACTCACTGTAGCATAAAGTACTCACTAAGTACTCACTGTAGCATAAAGTACTCACTAAGTACTCACTGTACATAAAGTACTCACTAAGTACTCACTGTAACATAAAGTACTCACTAAGTACTCACTGTAGCATAAAGTACTCACTAAGTACTCACTGTAGCATAAAGTACTCACTAAGTACTCACTGTAGCATAAAGTACTCACTAAGTACTCACTGTAGCATAAAGTACTCACTAAGTACTCACTGTAGCATAAAGTACTCACTAAGTACTCACTGTAGCATAAAGTACTCACTAAGTACTCACTGTAACATAAAGTACTCACTAAGTACTCACTGTAGCATAAAGTACTCACTAAGTACTCACTGTAGCATAAAGTACTCACTAAGTACTCACTGTAGCATAAAGTACTCACTAAGTACTCACTGTAGCATAAAGTACTCACTAAGTACTCACTGTAGCATAAAGTACTCACTAAGTACTCACTGTAGCATAAAGTACTCACTAAGTACTCACTGTAACATAAAGTACTCACTAAGTACTCACTGTAGCATAAAGTACTCACTAAGTACTCACTGTAGCATAAAGTACTCACTAAGTACTCACTGTAGCATAAAGTACTCACTAAGTACTCACTGTAGCATAAAGTACTCACTAAGTACTCACTGTAGCATAAAGTACTCACTAAGTACTCACTGTAGCATAAAGTACTCACTAAGTACTCACTGTAGCATAAAGTACTCACTAAGTACTCACTGTAGCATAAAGTACTCACTAAGTACTCACTGTAGCATAAAGTACTCACTAAGTACTCACTGTAACATAAAGTACTCACTAAGATACTCACTGTAACATAAAGTACTCACCTAAGTACTCACTGTAGCATAAAGTACTCACTAAGTACTCACTGTAGCATAAAGTACTCACTAAGTACTCACTGTAGCATAAAGTACTCACTAGTACTCACTGTAGCATAAAGTACTCACTAAGTACTCACTGTAGCATAAAGTACTCACTAAGTACTCACTGTAGCATAAAGTACTCACTAAGTACTCACTGTAATCATAAAGTACTCACTAAGTACTCAC
>JAPTMU010000255.1:47763-82763 GCA_028583405.1 Pogonophryne albipinna
ATAAAAGCAGACTCTTCTTCCTCCTTTCTGCATTCGACTCCTGCCTTCACCTCTTCCTCATACCTGAGACTCTAGCTGCACAGGTACGCTGACGTGGTCCCTCTCTCTCTCTCTCACACACACACACACACACACACACACACACACACACACACACACACACACACACACACACACAGGTATTGTGTAATGATTTGATGGCGTTTGTCCTCGTGTTTTTCACTCCTGAAGCTGGTTTAGTGTTTGTCATCAGTGTGTTTAAGTGTTACTTATCAGTGTGTGTGTGTGTGTGTGTGTGTGTTATTGATCAGGATGTCTTGGGACGGGTACATCACCAGCCTGATGGCAGCCACTGACGGAGTGGCATACGTCTCGGGGGCAATGATCTGCGGCCTGGACGGCAGCACCTGGGCGACCTCGGACAACATGAAGTGCACCACGGTACACACACACACACACACACACACACACACACACACACACACACACACACACACACACACACAGCTTTAAAACCCTGATAAAATGCTCACGCACTGTGAAGCATGAGTCAGATGTTGCTCTTCAGTTTGAGGAACTTCCTCTGGGTGTAAATCTGGAGATACTTTTATATTTGTATATATTTGTGAGTGTTTGTCCCCTGGTGTTCACATCAGGGTTAGTGGCGTGTTTTCTCTGCGCCGTGTCCGCAGGTTTCTTCTTCTTGTTGAGTTTCGGGCGTGTTCCCTGGCTAGGCTGGTTCCCGCTCTGCAGGCGGGGCCGCGCTGCCTTCAGGTGCTGCAGGAGAAACCAGCGCTGCCTTCAGGTGCTGCAGGAGAAACCAGCGCTGTGCAGCTCTCATCTCTGTTGGTTTATTGACTTTATATCCAGTTTGTTCAAAAGCTTTCAGGATTGCACTCATGGAGTTTTTAGCTAACAGTAGCATCATGTTTAGCCTCTTCACTTCCTGACTTCACACTGCGATTAATACACATGTTTCTGATCGCTTCTTTCCTTCAAAACAACCCTCAGTTTTTACGTAACAAAGAGACAGATTTTTTTAAAACAAGTCGACAATGCTTAAGATATTTTATTCAAATCATCAGAAAAGTTTCTGTGATTTTGTTCTTTAAGGTATGACTGTTTTCACGAGACCATGTGACCTCCTTTCATGCTAAAGACATTTAAACAGAATCCGTTGGTTTTTACGAAACAAACCAGATTTGTAAGGATTTAAAGCGCAGGCGTGAATCTAACGGTTAGTCTGAAGAGGACTCATGATTCATATTCTGCGGTGCGTTCTGTTTCCGGGCGTTTCTGGGTTTTGGCGGCTGCAGACTGACTCTGGTTTAAATGCCTTATAAGGACATGATGTCAGAAAACAGCAGCGAATACAGGAAGTACCGACGATCACTTCTGGTTTCTGCTGAGGCCTCTGATTGGCTGCAGGCAACAGGAAGTGTGTGTGTGTGTGTGTGTGTGTGTGTGTCGTGTCTGTACTCGTCTTCACATTCTTCGGCAGCTCGTTGAAACCCGCTGATCGCTCGTCTCTTTAAAAATGTAAAACTCCAGGAATCCTGTGAAAATACTACGTTAGAGGTTCAGAAAGAAGTACAAGTACACACAATACACACAGTACACACACAGTAGACACACAGTACACACAGTGTACACACAGTAGACACACAGTACACACAGAGTACACACAGAGTACACACAGAGTAGACACACAGTACACACAGTGTACACACAGTAGACACACAATACACAGTACACACAGAGTACACACACAGTACACACACTACACACAGAGTACACACGGTACTCTCAGATTACTGGACATGCACACATATCTATTAATATTATTATTTTAGAAACGTTATTTGAATGATGAAATATTCATCATTAAATCAAATAACAACTTTAACCCTAAAATTATAATCACAAAAATAATATTAATAATACAACAACCCTGTCCTTCAATTATTTCAGAATAAAAGCCTTGTATTTCAAAATAAAGGTATTCTAAAAGAAAGAGATTTGTAAAAACAGGAAACAGCATTTGCTTTAGAAAACATAATAATTAATATATAAAGCATTTGTTCTTGTCACCAGTCAGTGACGTGTTGCTCAGAGATATGAATACAGAGGGGCAGTAATGCTGACAGTCTGACAGAGCTCAGACAATATATATATATATATATATATATATATATATATATATATATATATATGAAAAGGATTCATATCAAAAGGAGACCGCCAAAAATTGGTTTTAGTATTATAAATGACCAAAGTAGTAGGTATTTGTGTGTGTTCAGCAATCATCAGTGGAACCAGTCTAACCAGTTTAAAGGAATCCATGTCAACACTGGCGATGTGAATGTTCCACAAAAACTTTCAAAATAAATTCAATTTAAGCGGCCAATTGTAAACACGGGCGGTGAAAAAACACAAAGTGTAAAGTTACCTCTGTTAGCTGTTACCTCTGTTAGTTGTTACCTCTGCAAGTTGTTACCTCTGTTAGCTGTTACCTCTGTTAGCTGTTACCTCTGTTAGCTGTTACCTCTGCAAGTTGTTACCTCTGTTAGCTGTTACCTCTGTTAGCTGTTACCTCTGTTAGCTGTTACCTCTGCAAGTTGTTACCTCCGTTAGCTGTTACCTCTGTTAGCTGTTACCTCTGTTAGCTGTTACCTCTGCAAGTTGTTACCTCTGCAAGTTGTTACCTCCGTTAGCTGTTACCTCCGTTAGCTGTTACCTCCGTTAGCTGTTACCTCTGCAAGTTGTTACCTCTGTTAGCTGTTACCTCTGTTAGCTGTTACCTCTGTTAGCTGTTACCTCTGCAAGTTGTTACCTCTGCAAGTTGTTACCTCCGTTAGCTGTTACCTCCGTTAGCTGTTACCTCCGTTAGCTGTTACCTCCGTTAGCTGTTACCTCTGCAAGCTGTTACCTCTGTTAGCTGTTACCTCTGTTAGCTGTTACCTCTGCAAGTTGTTACCTCTGTTAGCTGTTACCTCTGTTAGCTGTTACCTCTGTTAGCTGTTACCTCTGTTAGCTGTTACCTCTGTTAGCTGTTACCTCTGTTAGCTGTTACCTCTGCAAGTTGTTACCTCTGCTAGCTGTTACCTCCGTTAGCTGTTACCTCTGCAAGTTGTTACCTCTGTTAGCTGTTACCTCTGCAAGTTGTTACCTCTGCTAGCTGTTACCTCTGTTAGCTGTTACCTCTGCAAGTTGTTACCTCTGCTAGCTGTTACCTCTGCAAGTTGTTACCTCTGCTAGCTGTTACCTCTGTTAGCTGTTACCTCTGCAAGTTGTTACCTCTGTTAGCTGTTACCTCTGTTAGTTGTTACCTCTGCAAGTTGTTACCTCTGTTAGCTGTTACCTCCGTTAGCTGTTACCTCCGTTAGCTGTTACCTCTGTTAGCTGTTACCTCTGCAAGTTGTTACCTCTGCAAGTTGTTACCTCTGCTAGTTGTTACCTCTGTTAGCTGTTACCTCTGCAAGTTGTTACCTCTGCAAGTTGTTACCTCTGCTAGCTGTTACCTCTGTTAGCTGTTACCTCTGCAAGTTGTTACCTCTGCTAGCTGTTACCTCTGTTAGCTGTTACCTCTGCAAGTTGTTACCTCTGCTAGCTGTTACCTCTGTTAGCTGTTACCTCTGTTAGCTGTTACCTCTGCAAGTTGTTACCTCTGCAAGTTGTTACCTCTGCAAGTTGTTACCTCTGTTAGCTGTTACCTCTGTTAGCTGTTAGCTGTTACCTCTGTTAGCTGTTACCTCTGTTAGCTGTTACCTCTGCAAGTTGTTACCTCTGTTAGCTGTTACCTCTGCAAGTTGTTACCTCTGCAAGTTGTTACCTCTGCAAGCTGTTACCTCTGTTAGCTGTTACCTCTGTTAGCTGTTACCTCTGCAAGTTGTTACCTCTGCAAGTTGTTACCTCTGCAAGTTGTTACCTCTGCAAGCTGTTACCTCTGCAAGCTGTTACCTCTGTTAGCTGTTACCTCTGCAAGTTGTTACCTCTGTTAGCTGTTACCTCTGCAAGTTGTTACCTCTGCAAGTTGTTACCTCTGCAAGTTGTTACCTCTGCAAGTTGTTACCTCTGCAAGTTGTTACCTCTGTTAGCTGTTACCTCTGCAAGTTGTTACCTCTGCTAGCTGTTACCTCCGTTAGCTGTTACCTCTGTTAGCTGTTACCTCTGCAAGTTGTTACCTCTGCTAGCTGTTACCTCTGCAAGTTGTTACCTCTGCTAGCTGTTACCTCTGTTAGCTGTTACCTCTGCAAGTTGTTACCTCTGTTAGCTGTTACCTCTGTTAGTTGTTACCTCTGCAAGTTGTTACCTCTGCTAGCTGTTACCTCCGTTAGCTGTTACCTCCGTTAGCTGTTACCTCTGTAAGTTGTTACCTCTGCAAGTTGTTACCTCTGCAAGTTGTTACCTCTGTTAGCTGTTACCTCTGCAAGTTGTTACCTCTGCAAGTTGTTACCTCTGCTAGCTGTTACCTCTGCTAGCTGTTACCTCTGCAAGTTGTTACCTCTGCTAGCTGTTACCTCTGTTAGCTGTTACCTCTGCAAGTTGTTACCTCTGCTAGCTGTTACCTCTGTTAGCTGTTACCTCTGTTAGCTGTTACCTCTGCAAGTTGTTACCTCTGCAAGTTGTTACCTCTGCAAGTTGTTACCTCTGCAAGTTGTTACCTCTGTTAGCTGTTACCTCTGTTAGCTGTTACCTCTGTTAGCTGTTACCTCTGCAAGTTGTTACCTCTGCAAGTTGTTACCTCTGTTAGCTGTTACCTCTGCAAGTTGTTACCTCTGCAAGTTGTTACCTCTGCAAGTTGTTACCTCTGCAAGCTGTTACCTCTGCAAGCTGTTACCTCTGTTAGCTGTTACCTCTGCAAGTTGTTACCTCTGCAAGTTGTTACCTCTGTTAGCTGTTACCTCTGCAAGTTGTTACCTCTGCAAGTTGTTACCTCTGTTAGCTGTTACCTCTGTTAGCTGTTACCTCTGCAAGTTGTTACCGCTGCAAGCTGTTACCTCTGCAAGTTGTTACCTCCGTTAGCTGTTACCTCTGCAAGTTGTTACCTCTGCAAGTTGTTACCTCTGTTAGTTGTTACCTCTGCAAGTTGTTACCTCTGCTAGTTGTTACCTCTGTTAGCTGTTACCTCTGCTAGCTGTTACCTCTGCAAGTTGTTACCTCTGTTAGTTGTTACCTCTGTTAGCTGTTACCTCTGTTAGCTGTTACCTCTGTTAGCTGTTACCTCTGCAAGTTGTTACCTCTGCAAGTTGTTACCTCTGCAAGTTGTTACCTCTGTTAGCTGTTACCTCCGTTAGCTGTTAGCTGTTACCTCCGTTAGCTGTTACCTCTGCAAGTTGTTACCTCTGTTAGCTGTTACCTCTGTTAGCTGTTACCTCTGCAAGTTGTTACCTCTGCAAGTTGTTACCTCTGTTAACTGTTACCTCTGTTAGCTGTTACCTCTGCAAGTTGTTACCTCTGCAAGCTGTTACCTCTGCAAGTTGTTACCTCTGTTAGCTGTTACCTCCGTTAGCTGTTACCTCTGCAAGTTGTTACCTCTGCAAGTTGTTACCTCTGCAAGTTGTTACCTCTGTTAGCTGTTACCTCCGTTAGCTGTTACCTCTGCAAGTTGTTACCTCTGTTAGCTGTTACCTCCGTTAGCTGTTACCTCTGCAAGTTGTTACCTCGGTTAGCCATTACCTCTTTTAGCTGTTACCTCTGTTAGCTGTTAGCTTCCTTAGATATCAACTTATGTTAGCTGTTACCTCCGCTAGCTGTTACCTCTGCAAGTTGTTACCTCTGTTAGCTGTTACCTCTGCAAGTTGTTACCTCTGTTAGCTGTTACCTCTGTTAGCTGTTACCTCTGTTAGCTGTTACCTCTGCAAGTTGTTACCTCTGCAAGTTGTTACCTCTGCTAGCTGTTACCTCTGCAAGTTGTTACCTCTGTTAGCTGTTACCTCTGCAAGTTGTTACCTCTGTTAGCTGTTACCTCTGTTAGCTGTTACCTCTGCAAGTTGTTACCTCTGTTAGCTGTTACCTCTGTTAGCTGTTACCTCTGCAAGTTGTTACCTCTGCTAGCTGTTACCTCTGCAAGTTGTTACCTCTGCAAGTTGTTACCTCTGTTAGCTGTTACCTCTGTTAGCTGTTACCTCTGCAAGTTGTTACCTCTGCAAGTTGTTACCTCTGCAAGTTGTTACCTCTGCAAGTTGTTACCTCTGTTAGCTGTTACCTCTGCAAGTTGTTACCTCTGCAAGTTGTTACCTCTGTTAGCTGTTTCCTCCGTTAGCTGTTACCTCTGCAAGTTGTTACCTCTGTTAGCTGTTACCTCCGTTAGCTGTTACCTCTGCAAGTTGTTACCTCTGTTAGCTGTTACCTCCGTTAGCTGTTACCTCTGCAAGTTGTTACCTCTGTTAGCTGTTACCTCTGTTAGCTGTTACCTCTGTTAGCTGTTACCTCTGCAAGTTGTTACCTCTGTTAGCTGTTACCTCTGCAAGTTGTTACCTCTGCAAGTTGTTACCTCCGTTAGCTGTTACCTCTGCAAGTTGTTACCTCTGCAAGCTGTTACCTCTGTTAGCTGTTACCTCTGCAAGTTGTTACCTCTGCAAGTTGTTACCTCTGCAAGTTGTTACCTCTGTTAGCTGTTACCTCTGCAAGTTGTTACCTCTGCAAGCTGTTAGCTGTTACCTCTGCAAGTTGTTACCTCTGTTAGCTGTTACCTCTGCAAGTTGTTACCTCTGTTAGCTGTTACCTCTGCAAGTTGTTACCTCTGCAAGTTGTTACCTCTGCAAGCTGTTACCTCTGCAAGTTGTTACCTCTGTTAGCTGTTACCTCCGTTAGCTGTTACCTCTGCAAGTTGTTACCTCTGTTAGCTGTTACCTCCGTTAGCTGTTACCTCTGCAAGTTGTTACCTCTGTTAGCTGTTACCTCTGTTAGCTGTTACCTCCGTTAGCTGTTACCTCTGCAAGTTGTTACCTCTGTTAGCTGTTACCTCCGTTAGCTGTTACCTCTGCAAGTTGTTACCTCTGTTAGCTGTTACCTCCGTTAGCTGTTACCTCTGTTAGCTGTTAGCTTCCTTAGATATCAACTTATGTTAGCTGTTACCTCCGCTAGCTGTTACCTCGGTTAGCTGTTACCTCGGTTAGCTGTTACCTCCGTTAGCTGTTACCTCCGTTAGCTGTTACCTCCGTTAGCTGTTGGCTATGTGAGCTGATAGCTCCATTAACGTTTTTAAGATTACATCACCAAACATAATTACAACTCATAGAAGCAAACCGAATGATATATTATATACAAAACAAAGCAGACACACTTTAAGGTTAAAGATGATCAATGAATCTGAGGTTATCCACTGAAAATAACCTCTCTGTATGTCTGTCTTTCAGCCAGAGCAAGTTAAGATGCTGATTGGCGACACATCTACTTTCCACCAGAGTGGGCCTGTTGTGGCTGGGATGAAGTGCATGTTGATCAGAGACCAGTACGACGACCCCAGCAGCTACTGCCTGCAGCTGAAGAGCAAGAAGGACGATGACGGCAACACCTTCCACATCTGCGTGGGAAAGACTAATACAGGTGAGTCACCACGCCCTCCTTTAGCTTAGCGGGGTGACCTGAAGTCATGTGATGTTCTGTAGTTCCTTTATAGCCCAACGTTAGCCTCCTTTAGCTTAGCGGTAGTGACCTGAAGTCATGTGATGTGCTGTAGTTTCTTTATAGCCCAACGTTAGCCTCCTTTAGCTTAGCGGTAGTGACCTGAAGTCATGTGATGTGCTGTAGTTCCTTTATAGCCCAACGTTAGCCTCCTTTAGCTTAGCGGTAGTGACCTGAAGTCATGTGATGTGCTGTAGTTCCTTTATAGCCCAACGTTAGCCTCCTTTAGCTTAGCGGTAGTGACCTGAAGTCATGTGATGTGCTGTAGTTCTTTTATAGCCCAACGTTAGCCTCCTTTAGCTTAACGGTAGTGACCTGAAGTCATATGATGTGCTGTAGTTCCTTTATAGCCCAACATTAGCCTCCTTTAGCTTAGCGGTGGTGACCTGAAGTCATGTGATGTGCTGTAGTTCCTTTATAGCCCAACATTAGCCTCCTTTAGCTTAGCGGTGGTGACGTGAAGTCATGTGACCGTGCTGTAGTTCCTCTATAGCCCAACATTAGCCTCCTTTAGCTTAGCGGTGGTGACGTGAAGTCATGTGACCATGCTGTAGTTCCTTTATAGCCCAACATTAGCCTCCTTTAGCTTAGCGGTGGTGACGTGAAGTCATGTGACCGTGCTGTAGTTCCTCTATAGCCCAACATTAGCCTCCTTTAGCTTAGCGGGGTGACGTGAAGTCATGTGACCGTGCTGTAGTTCCTTTATAGCCCAACATTAGCCTCCTTTAGCTTAGCGGGGTGACGTGAAGTCATGTGACCGTGCTGTAGTTCCTCTTTTGCCCAACATTAGCCTCCTTTAGCTTAGCGGGGTGACGTGAAGTCATGTGACCGTGCTGTAGTTCCTCTTTTGCCCAACATTAGCCTCCTTTAGCTTAGCGGGGTGACGTGAAGTCATGTGACCGTGCTGTAGTTCCTTTATAGCCCAACATCAGCCTCCTTTAGCTTAGCGGTGGTGACCTGAAGTCATGTGATGTGCTGTAGTTCCTTTATCGCCCAACATTAGCCTCCTTTAGCTTAGCGGTGGAGACGTGAAGTCATGTGACCGTGCTGTAGTTCCTTTATAGCCCAACATTAGCCTCCTTTAGCTTAGCGGTGGTGACGTGAAGTCATGTGACCGTGCTGTAGTTCCTTTACAGCCCAACATTAGCCACCTTTAGCTTAGCGGTGGTGACATGAAGTCATGTGACCGTGCTGTAGTTCCTTTACAGCCCAACATTAGCCACCTTTAGCTTAGCGGTGGTGACATGAAGTCATGTGACCGTGCTGTACTCCCTCTATAGCCCAACATTAGCCTCCTTTAGCTTAGCGGTGGTGACGTGAAGTCATGTGACCGTGCTGTAGTTCCTTTACAGCCCAACATTAGCCACCTTTAGCTTAGCGGTGGTGACATGAAGTCATGTGACCGTGCTGTAGTTCCTTTATAGCCCAACATTAGCCACCTTTAGCTTAGCGGTGGTGACGTGAAGTCATGTGACCGTGCTGTAGTTCCTTTACAGCCCAACATTAGCCACCTTTAGCTTAGCGGTGGTGACATGAAGTCATGTGACCGTGCTGTAGTTCCTTTACAGCCCAACATTAGCCACCTTTAGCTTAGCGGTGGTGACATGAAGTCATGTGACCGTGCTGTACTCCCTCTATAGCCCAACATTAGCCTCCTTTAGCTTAGCGGTGGTGACGTGAAGTCATGTGACCGTGCTGTAGTTCCTTTACAGCCCAACATTAGCCACCTTTAGCTTAGCGGTGGTGACATGAAGTCATGTGACCGTGCTGTAGTTCCTTTATAGCCCAACATTAGCCACCTTTAGCTTAGCGGTGGTGACGTGAAGTCATGTGACCGTGCTGTAGTTCCTTTACAGCCCAACATTAGCCACCTTTAGCTTAGCGGTGGTGACATGAAGTCATGTGACCGTGCTGTAGTTCCTTTACAGCCCAACATTAGCCACCTTTAGCTTAGCGGTGGTGACATGAAGTCATGTGACCGTGCTGTACTCCCTCTATAGCCCAACATTAGCCTCCTTTAGCTTAGCGGTGGTGACGTGAAGTCATGTGACCGTGCTGTAGTTCCTTTACAGCCCAACATTAGCCACCTTTAGCTTAGCGGTGGTGACATGAAGTCATGTGAACGTGCTGTACTCCCTCTATAGCTCAACATTAGCCTCCTTTAGCTTAGCGGTGGTGACGTGAAGTCATGTGACCGTGCTGTAGTTCCTTTACAGCCCAACATTAGCCACCTTTAGCTTAGCGGTGGTGACATGAAGTCATGTGACCGTGCTGTAGTTCCTTTACAGCCCAACATTAGCCACCTTTAGCTTAGCGGTGGTGACATGAAGTCATGTGACCGTGCTGTACTCCCTCTATAGCCCAACATTAGCCTCCTTTAGCTTAGCGGTGGTGACGTGAAGTCATGTGACCGTGCTGTAGTTCCTTTACAGCCCAACATTAGCCACCTTTAGCTTAGCGGTGGTGACATGAAGTCATGTGAACGTGCTGTACTCCCTCTATAGCTCAACATTAGCCTCCTTTAGCTTAGCGGTGGTGACGTGAAGTCATGTGACCGTGCTGTAGTTCCTTTACAGCCCAACATTAGCCACCTTTAGCTTAGCGGTGGTGACATGAAGTCATGTGACCGTGCTGTAGTTCCGTTATAGCCCAACATTAGCTTCTTACTTCAGAAATCATAAAGTGGTGTTAACATGTGGAGATTATCCTCTGAACTAAACGTGTTAACATCATAAACGTTTGTTTGTTTGTTTGTTTGTGCAATAATCCAAAAATCAAATGGAGGAATCCCATTGGACCAGAGAGCTGCTGCCTTCAGGCTCAACCACAGAAATATGACCGCTCTGTATGAGTGTTTCTGGTTGTTTTGTATAAAGAGTGACCTGTCTCACCCACTTTTCTCTGTCTCTCCACAGCTGTAGTCATCGCTAAGGGAACGAAAGACGCCAACGGAGGTCAGGTGACCGCCAAGGTTTTCACCATTGTGAGTTACCTGCGGGGAGCCGGATATTGAGACCCCCCCCCCCCCCCCAAATGTGTCCACCCTGAGCTTTAGGTCTGTAGTATTTGAATTCTTCCATCAGGGATAAACAAAGTGTTCAGAGGCGTTTCCCACACGGCCTGTCAGCAGTGTTCCCCCGTCACACAACTGTGGACGGAGAATATCTCATCAATAAAAACATGTTTATTTTAAAAACAAGAAGTCCGAGAGTTTTTCTGTGTCTGTGTGTGGGGGTCTGTCTGTGTGTGTGTGTGTGTGTGTGTGTCTGTGTGTGGGGGTCTGTCTGTGTGTGTGTGTGTGTGGGGGGGGTCTGTCTGTGTGTGTGTGTGTGTGTGGGGGTCTGTCTGTGTGTGTCTGTGTGTGGGGGTCTGTCTGTATGTGTGTGTGTGTGTGGGGGTCTGTCTGTGTGTGTGTGTGTGTGGGGGTCTGTCTGTGTGTGTGTGTGTGTGTCTGTGTGTGGGGGTCTGTCTGTGTGTGTGTGTGTGGGGGGGGGGGTCTGTCTGTGTGTGTGTGTGTGTGTGTGGGGGTCTGTCTGTGTGTGTCTGTGTGTGGGGGTCTGTCTGTGTGTGTCTGTGTGTGGGGGTCTGTCTGTGTGTGTGGGGGGGGTCTGTGTGTGTGTGGGGGGGGGTCTGTCTGTGTGTGTGTGTGGGGGTCTGTCTGTGTGTGTGTGTGGGGGTCTGTCTGTGTGTGTGTGGGGGGGTCTGTCTGTGTGTGGGGGTCTGTCTGTGTGTGTGTGTGTGTGGGGGGGGGGGTCTGTCTGTGTGTGTGTGGGGGTCTGTCTGTGTGTGGGGGTCTGTGTGTGTGTGTGTGGGGGGGGGTCTGTCTGTGTGTGTGTGTGTCTGTGTGTGGGGGTCTGTGTGTGTGTGTGTGTGGGGGTCTGTCTGTGTGTGGGGGTCTGTGTGTGTGTGTGTGGGGGGGGGTCTGTCTGTGTGTGTGGGGGGGGGTCTGTGTGTGTGTGGGGGTCTGTCTGTGTGTGTGTGTGGGGGTCTGTCTGTGTGTGTGTGGGGGGGTCTGTCTGTGTGGGGGTCTGTGTGGGGGTCTGTCTGTGGGGGTCTGTCTGTGTGTGTGTGTGTCTGTGTGTGGGGGTCTGTCTGTGTGTGTGTGTGGGGGTGTGTGTGTCTGTGTGTGGGGGTCTGTCTGTCTGTGTGTGTGTGTGTGTGGGGGGGGTCTGTCTGTGTGTCTGTGTGGGGGGGTCTGTGTGTGTGTGTGGGGGTCTGTCTGTGTGTGTGTGTGGGGGGGGTCTGTGTGTGTGTGTGTGTGTGTGTGTGTGTGTGTGTGTGTGTGTGTGTGTGTGTGTGTGTGTGTGTGTGTGTGTGTGTGTGTGTGTGTGTGTGTGTGTGTGTGTGTGTGTGTGTGTGTGTGTGTGTGTGTGTGTGTGTGTGTGTGTGTGTGTGTGTGTGTGTGTGTGTGTGTGTGTGTGTGTGTGTGTGTGTGTGTGTGTGTGTGTGTGTGTGTGTGTGTGTGTGTGTGTGTGTGTGTGTGTGTGTGTGTGTGTGTGTGTGTGTGTGTGTGTGTGTGTGTTAGTTAAAGGTAGGTCATTTTGGAGAAACCATCTCCAGTGAGCTAGAATTTGAAAGTACACAACCGAAAATCTGCCACTTCCTCACAGAGCCCCTCCTCCAGCACACATGAACGCGCTCCACAACCAAAAGAGGGCACGAGATAAGTTTATGCAAAGATCTCTGGCTGTAGGCGTCTGACTCCCGCCCCGCTGAGGCATTCGTTTCTTGACTGGCGCTCCGGACGGATGGCGGTAAGTTGTCACAGGCGTCTCTTGGCCAATTTTCCTTTTTGCCAGGTGACTTGGTAAGTGGAAATTACTGTCTTTTTAATTAGTTTAGAGCTTATTTCTATTTTCACCTAATTCCCTCCCCCTATCTGCTAGCCTCATAGCCCAAAAGGAAGGGGGTGGAGAAAGGGGGGAGAGGCCTGGGCGGGAGGGGGTTAGACAGTCTCACGCATAACTTCAAAGAGACACCTAGATTAACATCAAAAGGCTTATAACACACCACCTCAAAGGGCAAAACATCAAAGGCTAATTAGATTATACAACCCTGAGGGGACCAGACAACATAACTTCAAAGAGACTGCATTAATCAACACATCAAAGAATTAGACAACAAAGGCACTACACAGGGGGGCTTTTCACACCTACCTGTTATCTCACATCAAAGGGTCTCGAACAATGGGAGGCGGGACTTAGCTCATTTGCATAATTGGGGGCGTGTCACCTGTCACTTTTTATGCATTCTAATGTGATTGAAAGGGGATGGTTATTACTACTACAGTCATCGTCATGTCAACCACAACACACAGAAATACTGATAGCAATGTGTGTGTAGTTGTTGATACATTGCTGACAGAGGGAACTACGTTAGAATACAGATTTAAGAAATATCAGTTTTTGAGCATGTCATAAGCATGTTTTGTCTTGACTATATTACAACTATATTATAATAAAATATAGTATTTATATTATTGAATTGATTATTATTATTAGTAGAAGTAGTTTATTTGCATTAATTATATTGTAATCTTTTTGAGGCTAGTATTTGGCAGGAAATGCAGACGTACCTGTAAACGCACACTGAACGACATAAATGCACATTTACCATTTACCTCACTGTATACAAAGTAACTGTGTTGATAATAATAATAAACAGGAATTATATTTGCAAAGTACTTTGTTTCCAAAAAAAAATGTTTTTCACTCCTGTCGGTTGGGGGGGGGGGGGGCCTCATCTCACAATGTCGCTTGGGGCCCCATGTTGGCCAGGGGCGGCCCTGTATCTGCTCATGGACTCAAACACACCAGAGTGTCCTTGTTGATTACACAACATTGATTGGTTTAAATTGTGTTCAATGCTTTTGTAATTTTCCACTTCGATTCGGAGAAACAAATATTTGTTCAGTTTAGGATGGCCGAAGACACTACACTACCCAGAATCCTCAGCTATTGTTCCGCGTTGCCTCAAGCTCTGTGATTGGTTGACCTCCGACTGCATTCCATATAAAAAAAACGTTTCGTAAAAGATAAATCATACTTTATTCAGCAGTGCTTGCTTTACTCTTCATCACATGAATGCATTGTAATAAATGGTTCGGCTGCATTAAATATTACACATCTGTCTAGTTCTGTATTTATCTGCAGAGATCGGGCTCAGAACAGACCGGAAACTATTCTTTTACCGTTCTGTTTGAATTTCACAATAAAGTTAGTAGTAATAATTTGTTTTGATATTATTGTTTTTATTAACTATAGAGCGCTGGGTCATGTTAAGACCACCCTCTCTGTGTTGCTGTGGGTTTTTCCATCGCTTTTGTTACAAATATCAAAACAATAAGAGAATATATCCGTCGTAAACTAAACCAGAAACAGCAGTATATTTTATTTTGTTAACACTGACAGCTTTTTAACCACCTACTGGTTAAAGCACGTTATTACACGTTTAGAGTAATGTTGAAATCTTGAAAGGGATGTCCAAACATAGCCATTATATACAGTCTTTAATGAACTATTAGAATAACGAGTAATGAATATACTTTATAGAGATCTGCAGATACATGTTTAGTCTTCTCGAGCACCAGCTATCAAACATCTCTCCTGATTGGTGGCTCAATCACCGTCCCTGAATGTCACTCAGGTGTAACTAAAGCAGACTTTAGTTACACCTGAGTGACATTCAGGGACGGTGATTGGTGGCTCAATCACCGTCCCTGAATGTCACTCAGGTGTAACTAAAGCAGACTTTAGTTACACCTGAGTAACATTCAGGGACGGTGATTGGTGGCTCAATCACCGTCCCTGAATGTCACTCAGGTGTAACTAAGGTCTGCTTTAAGGGTTGGTTATATTTCACATCATTCATCAGAATCTGCAAAGTAACTCAAATACATGTAGTAAAAATACCAGGTTAACCTTAAGGAAAGCCCTCAGGATTATAAAAGACCCCCATCACCCCAGCCACAGACTGTTCTGTCTGCTGCCGTCTGGCACAACGCTGCTGTGGAGGACTCCAAGTACCTGGGAGTGCACTTGCTGCTGTGGAGGACTCCAAGTACCTGGGAGTGCACTTGCTGCTGTGGAGGACTCCAAGTACCTGGGAGTGCACTTAGGGGCTGAACTGGAGCATCAACACTGACGCTGTGTACAAGAAGGGGCTGAGCACACTCTACGTCCTGAGGAAGCTGAGATCCTTCCACGTCCTGAGGAAGCTGAGCACACTCTACGTCCTGAGGAAGCTGAGATCCTTCCACGTCCTGAGGAAGCTGAGCACACTCTACGTCCTGAGGAAGCTGAGCACACTCTACGTCCTGAGGAAGCTGAGCACACTCTACGTCCTGAGGAAGCTGAGCACACTCTACGTCCTGAGGAAGCTGAGCACACTCTACGTCCTGAGGAAGCTGAGCACACTCCACGTCCTGAGGAAGCTGAGCACACTCTACGTCCTGAGGAAGCTGAGGGGGGGGGGGTATATATAATATCTACATGTATATTTTCTCTTTTATTTCTATTCTTGTTTATTTGTAGTTTTGTTTTATTGTAAAATGCCTTGTCTTTTATTCTGCAACAAAAACAACGTCCCAAATTGGGATCAATAAAGTACCATCTTATCTTATCTTATCTTATCTTACCTTACCTTACCTTACCTTATCTTACCTTATCTTATCTTATCTTACCTTACCTTATCTTACCTTATCTTATCTTATCTTATCTTACCTTATCTTACCTTATCTTATCTTACCTTATCTTACCTTATCTTACCTTATCTTACCTTATCTTATCTTATCTTATCTTACCTTATCTTACCTTATCTTACCTTATCTTATCTTACCTTATCTTACCTTATCTTATCTTATCTTATCTTATCTTACCTTATCTTACCTTATCTTACCTTATCTTACCTTATCTTATCTTATCTTACCTTACCTTATCTTACCTTATCTTATCTTATCTTATCTTACCTTATCTTACCTTATCTTACCTTATCTTACCTTATCTTATCTTACCTTATCTTACCTTATCTTATCTTATCTTATCTTATCTTATCTTACCTTACCTTATCTTACCTTATCTTACCTTACCTTATCTTATCTTATCTTACCTTATCTTACCTTATCTTATCTTATCTTATCTTATCTTATCTTACCTTACCTTATCTTACCTTATCTTACCTTACCTTATCTTATCTTATCTTACCTTATCTTATCTTATCTTATCTTACCTTATCTTACCTTA
Organism: Pogonophryne albipinna; assembly: GCA_028583405.1. NCBI lineage: Eukaryota > Metazoa > Chordata > Actinopteri > Perciformes > Artedidraconidae > Pogonophryne > Pogonophryne albipinna. The sequence continues at coordinate 63,633 of JAPTMU010000255.1, forward strand.
TCTTACCTTATCTTATCTTATCTTATCTTATCTTATCTTATCTTATCTTACCTTACCTTACCTTACCTTACCTTACCTTACCTTACCTTACCTTACCTTACCTTACCTTATCTTATCTTACCTTACCTTACCTTACCTTACCTTACCTTATCTTATCTTACCTTATCTTACCTTACCTTACCTTACCTTACCTTACCTTACCTTACCTTACCTTACCTTACCTTACCTTACCTTACCTTATCTTACCTTACCTTACCTTACCTTACCTTACCTTACCTTACCTTATCTTATCTTATCTTACCTTATCTTACCTTACCTTACCTTATCTTACCTTACCTTATCTTATCTTATCTTACCTTATCTTATCTTATCTTATCTTACCTTATCTTACCTTATCTTACCTTATCTTACCTTATCTTACCTTATCTTACCTTATCTTACCTTATCTTATCTTATCTTATCTTACCTTACCTTACCTTACCTTATCTTACCTTATCTTATCTTATCTTATCTTATCTTACCTTATCTTATCTTATCTTATCTTATCTTATCTTATCTTACCTTATCTTACCTTATCTTACCTTATCTTACCTTATCTTACCTTATCTTATCTTATCTTACCTTATCTTACCTTACCTTACCTTACCTTACCTTACCTTATCTTATCTTACCTTACCTTACCTTACCTTACCTTACCTTACCTTACCTTACCTTATCTTATCTTACCTTATCTTACCTTACCTTACCTTACCTTACCTTACCTTACCTTACCTTACCTTACCTTACCTTATCTTACCTTATCTTACCTTACCTTACCTTACCTTACCTTACCTTACCTTACCTTACCTTACCTTATCTTACCTTATCTTATCTTATCTTACCTTACCTTACCTTATCTTATCTTACCTTACCTTACCTTACCTTATCTTACCTTATCTTACCTTATCTTATCTTATCTTATCTTATCTTATCGTATCTTATCGTACCTTACCTTACCTTACCTTACCTTATCTTACCTTACCTTACCTTACCTTACCTTACCTTACCTTACCTTATCTTATCTTATCTTATCTTACCTTACCTTATCTTATCTTATCTTATCTTATCTTATCTTATCTTATCTTATCTTATCGTATCTTATCGTACCTTACCTTACCTTACCTTACCTTACCTTATCTTACCTTACCTTACCTTACCTTACCTTACCTTACCTTACCTTATCTTATCTTATCTTACCTTATCTTATCTTATCTTACCTTACCTTATCTTATCTTATCTTATCTTATCTTACCTTACCTTATCTTATCTTACCTTATCTTAACTTATCTTATCTTATCGTATCTTATCGTATCTTACCTTACCTTACCTTATCTTATCTTACCTTACCTTACCTTATCTTACCTTACCTTACCTTACCTTACCTTACCTTATCTTATCTTATCTTACCTTATCTTACCTTATCTTACCTTATCTTACCTTATCTTACCTTATCTTACCTTATCTTACCTTACCTTACCTTATCTTATCTTATCTTATCTTATCTTACCTTACCTTACCTTACCTTACCTTACCTTATCTTATCGTACCTTACCTTACCTTACCTTATCTTATCTTAACTTATCTTATCTTACCTTACCTTACCTTACCTTATCTTATCTTATCTTATCTTATCTTACCTTATCTTACCTTACCTTACCTTACCTTACCTTACCTTATCTTACCTTGGCCCTTTCTCATTTCTCTAACTCCCCTCCTCGACTCCTATCCTCGATACTTAGTCCCGCCCACAGGAGATGTGAGCCGAGGAGGGGAACCGAGGAGAGAGGAGGGGAAGCAGCAGGCGGTTAGAGAAAGGAGAACTCCTCTCCTCTGAGCGGTCATTTTAAAGAGACGTCCATTAATGATGACAGGAGGCACAGCAGCCCTCTGTCTGATGGACAGATGAGTTCATGACCACTTTGATTCATTCACAGTGCGGTGTAATGAGACAATAACAGGCTACAGATGAGGACACACACACACACACACACACACATATATGTATATATTTATATACATATATATACAATTTCAGAATCAAACAGAGCACTCTCATAATAACGTAACACTATCAGAGACTGGATATATCCCCCCCCCCCCCCTCTGGTCGCTACAATGAGAATTTTCTTACCTTATCTTACCTTATCTTATCTTACCTTACCTTATCTTATCTTATCTTACCTTATCTTACCTTATCTTATCTTATCTTACCTTATCTTACCTTATCTTATCTTATCTTATCTTATCTTACCTTATCTTACCTTATCTTACCTTATCTTATCTTATCTTACCTTATCTTATCTTACCTTACCTTACCTTATCTTATCTTACCTTACCTTACCTTACCTTATCTTATCTTACCTTACCTTATCTTATCTTATCTTATCTTATCTTATCTTAACTTATCTTATCTTATCTTATCTTATCTTATCTTATCTTATCTTATCTTATCTTATCTTATCTTATCTTATCTTATCTTACCTTACCTTACCTTACCTTACCTTACCTTACCTTACCTTACCTTACCTTACCTTACCTTACCTTACCTTACCTTACCTTACCTTACCTTACCTTACCTTACCTTACCTTACCTTACCTTACCTTACCTTACCTTACCTTACCTTACCTTACCTTACCTTACCTTACCTTACCTTACCTTACCTTACCTTACCTTACCTTACCTTACCTTACCTTACCTTACCTTACCTTACCTTACCTTACCTTACCTTACCTTACCTTACCTTACCTTACCTTACCTTATCTTATCTTATCTTACCTTACCTTATCTTATCTTATCTTATCTTACCTTACCTTACCTTATCTTACCTTGGCCCTTTCTCATTTCTCTAACTCCCCTCCTCGACTCCTATCCTCGATACTTAGTCCCGCCCACAGGAGATGTGAGCCGAGGAGGGGAACCGAGGAGAGAGGAGGGGAAGCAGCAGGCGGTTAGAGAAAGGAGAACTCCTCTCCTCTGAGCGGTCATTTTAAAGAGACGTCCATTAATGATGACAGGAGGCACAGCAGCCCTCTGTCTGATGGACAGATGAGTTCAAGACCACTTTGATTCATTCACAGTGCGGTGTAATGAGACAATAACAGGCTACAGATGAGGACACACACACACACACACACATATATGTATATATTTATATACATATATATACAATTTCAGAATCAAACAGAGCACTCTCATAATAACGTAACACTATCAGAGACTGGATATATCCCCCCCCCCCCCCTCTGGTCGCTACAATGAGAATTTTCTTACCTTATCTTACCTTATCTTACCTTACCTTACCTTACCTTATCTTACCTTACCTTACCTTACCTTACCTTACCTTACCTTACCTTATCTTATCTTATCTTATCTTATCTTACCTTATCTTATCTTACCTTACCTTACCTTACCTTACCTTACCTTACCTTACCTTACCTTACCTTACCTTACCTTACCTTACCTTACCTTATCTTATCTTATCTTATCTTACCTTACCTTACCTTACCTTACTTTTTTTTTATAGAAAACTTTATTTCATATTATTTGGGCAGTACATGATATACACAAGTTACATTAATAAAACACAATGAATAAATAACATAAAGAGAGCACGTTTATATTCCAATGAGACTCAGCTCGGTCACAGACTCAAAACGCCCCATGGCTGAGTCTGGGATTTGTCCAGGGTTTTTCTTCTCCTTAGTTCAGTGAGTATTTGTTTCACGATGGAGCCACTGTTTATGATCGTCTGATTTAGTATCATTTTGCACCTTGTCTTCCAGATCTTCATACATGTGATACAAATTACCAGCTGAAAAAGGTCCCTGTGTTTATTGTCCATCCCCTCATCCAGAATACAATACATGATTGAGCCATATTCTACATTGAAGTGTAACCCGATGCCCCGTAGGAGCGACCACACCTCCTGGGCTCTGTAGCAGTCCATGAGGAGGTGCTGTAGAGTCTCGTCCTCCTCACAGTTAATCATGGGGCATGTTCTAGTTTCCACATAGCAGCTCCATGAAACCACAGCTCTGACAGCAAGTCTGTTGACTGATATCAGCCACCTCACGTCTCTCATGCTCTCCGATAACTGTTTACTTTTGACTCATTTCAAGACTTCCTTACCTTCGTCAGGTGTTAGGTTTTTGTATGCTATAACACCTCCATATTTGAAATCGTTTATCATTTTAAAAATGACTCTATTCGGTAGTCCGATCCAATCAATCCCTAAATGCTGAACTTCAGTTGTGAAGTCACCATAAACTAACTTGTAATATGGTCCATTTCTAGCTCTGCCTCTTCTTTTCTTCCATCCCTTTTCTCCATCCTCAACCCAAGGTGCTTTCCTATCGATTGCAGCCGAGATGTTTTTTACAAAGGTAATGTTTAGTTTAATGCCCAGGTCTATGGCTCCCAGGCCTCCATATTCCCTACTCTTAAATAACTAATTACGTTTAGCAACCTCCCTTGTTGAACCCCACACCAAACTGACACTGTTTGTTTAATTGCATAATTATTTGGGCTGGGGGGGGGGGAAGATGTTTGCTAGAAAAAGGATCTTGCTGAGTATGAATGATTTTATTATGTTTATTCTTGATTTATAATTTGTATTTTTATTCTCCCAGTGTTTAACTTGTTCTTTGACTTCAATAAGTTTGTTCTCCCAATTGAGTTCAGCACAGTTGTCGCTACAAATAGTTATTCCAAGTATTTTAATGTCTTTTTTCACTTGAATGTTAATGTGACATTTGGCATCGTCGGTGCCGATCCAAACACCTTCAGTTCTGCTGTGGTTTAATTTAGCTCCTGAAGCCAATTCATATAGGTTTAGGTGGTTTGTTAGAACATCCATTTCCTGTTGGTTGTTTATTATAACAGTGACATCGTCTGCATAGGCGATGGCAGTTATTTTGGGCGCATGGCCAACTGGTGTTCCTGATATGAACCGGTCATTGTTTATTATTTGAATGAATGGACTTATGGCTAGCACGTACAGAGCTGCGCTCAGAGGGCACCCCTGCTTAACCCCTCTCTCAACATTGAATGCATTTGTTAACACACCGTTTACATTTACACAGACACAAGATTTAAAATACAGACACTTAATCATGTTTATGAAGGCTTCAGGAGATCCGTAGGCCTTCATCACCGACCATAAGTAATCCCTGGATAAATAGTCGAAGGCTTTTTTTTGATCAAGTCCAATAATAAAAAAACCTTTTTCTTCTTTTGGCTTATTTATGATTTCTCTTAAAATGGATAAGTTGTCCCAGGCGAGCTTTTATAGCACATGTTTGCTCCTTATCTATTATTTTATCTAATATATCTGTTAATCTATTCATTATTATTTTTGCTAGTATCTTATAATCAGTATTCATTATAGTTAAATGTCTGTAATTATCTATATCAGTTTCATCGTTTTTTTTATATAGTAGAGTCAAGACACCTTCATAAAATGAGTCCCCCATACAACCACTGCTGACCTTCATTAAACATAGAGGTCAGTCAGTTTAAAACATCATCAGATAACAGTTGATAAAACTCAGAGGGCAGGCCATCAGGACCGGGGCTCTTACCGACATTCAGCTCTTTCACCGCCTGGATCACCTCATCTTTTCTAATCTCACCGAGAAGGAAGTCAAATTCTTGGATGTTGTACGGAGGGATTGTTCCCAACAGAGTTTTAACACAGTCCGTTTCAATGTCTATTTCTTTATATGCTTCAGAACATAAATCTCTTATCACTTCTCGTTTCTGTTTTTCATTATACACAATACAACCTTCTTGATTTTTTATACATTTGATGAATTTACTTTGAATTAGCTTTGGGTTGGTTTTAATGGCTTGAGCCAAGTTGCCTCTCTGATCTATTTCAGATGTTGAATGAATATTATATAATGACTCCCGGTTTAATTGATCAATCAGTTTTTAATTTAGATATATTTTCTTCTACCGTTTTAGTTTTAACTTTAATCTGCTTTAAATGAATATATTGTTTGATTAATGATTCATATTTAATATTGTTTGCTACATTTAAATTTGAAAAATCGTTTTAACCTCATTTTTAATGTTTCCCATAATTTGATGTCAGAGTTTGTTAAACATCTCAATTGTATTATTTTTTGTATGTCCAGTTTTAGTTCTGTTGAGACACAAGTATTTTGTAGGCACTGTGTTCAGTTTCCAGAAGCCTCTAGTGGAAGGGGCTCCGGAGGATAATGACGTTTGGACCAAAAGATGATCCGAAGAGTTATTAAAGATTGTTTTGTAGTTGGTTACAGAGAAGTGTTTCGATACATCAATCCTGTCGGGTTTTAGTTGTTTTGTCATATCTCGTGAAATCCATTCCAGCGGGATTCAGAGAGCGACAGACATCGATTAGGCCTGCATCGCTGCAGAGTTCTTTCAGCAGCTTTCCTTCTGCCCTCAGTTTAAAAACAGCTGTCCTACACTTATCTATGTCTTCTGTTACTGTGTTCAAATCACCACCTAATATCATCTTATAACCCACTGCTAATAGCTCTCTACGTTTTCTGAATAATTGTAACTTGTTTTTTGCCTCAGGGGCAGTATAAATATTAATAAGTCAATATTTTTCATTTTTATAAAAGCAATCCACCATAAGCAGCCTTCCTGGGATTATGTCCCTTCTTCTAATAGTGATGTCTCCGTCAGTGAACTCCGTCAGCTCTACTCTCTCCGATGGATATAATACTTGTGCCTTGATGCCACCGTTTACACACATCATCAACATCACTGGTGGTATTCAGTCTAAGCTCCTGCGTAAAGAGGAAGTCACAATTAGTGTCTAATAAATATTTAATTGTCCTCTCTCGAAAGTCTCTGGACTGAACACCACGTACATTCCAGGTAGCGACATTTAAGAAGCTCATATTGGTTTATAAAATAAATCGCTATGGTGTATCTACATTTGCCCGTTTTTCATTTTGGTTCAAGTTTCTACTTGCAGGTCTCTTCTTTGAGACCTCAGACGGGGCTTCCCCCTGAGTCTCACTCGGGGGGTCTGGAAATTCCGGAGTTGGTGAAAAAGACCCCGAGTTGCTCTCAGGGGGCGAGTAGAGGGGCATGCTGACTCGCTGACCAGCTGTAAGGCTGTCCGGGCTGGAGTCAGATCCTGGGCTTTCGCTCACACTCTCATAATATTTCTCATCTTCAATCTCATTCTCAGAGCTGTACTCGCTCTCTACATCACTATCAATAGTTAATCTACCCTCACCTAACTGGGATGGAGAGTCGTCTTCAGGAGGCTGTTGATCTCCAGGGAGAGGGAGATCCTTGCTGGCAGGACGACGACCAGGCTGCTGCTGGGTGAGGACCTGGACGACGATTAGGCTGCTGCTGGGTGTGGACCAGGACCAGGCTGCTGCTGGGCTGAAGGATCAGGACCAGGCTGCTGCTGGGCTGCTGGGTGTGGACCAGGACCAGGCTGCTGCTGGGCTGAAGGACGAGGACCAGGCCGCTGCTGGGCTGAAGGACGAGGACCAGGCCGCTGCTGGGCTGAAGGATCAGGACCAGGCTGCTGCTGGGCTGCTGGGTGAGGACCAGGACCAGGACGACGATCAGGCTGCTGCTGGGCTGCTGGGCTGCTGGGTGAGGATCAGGACGACGACCAGGCTGGGCTGCTGGGTGAGGACCTGGACGACGATTAGGCTGCTGCTGGGCTGCTGGGTGTGGACCAGGACCAGGCTGCTGCTGGGCTGAAGGACAAGGACCAGGCCGCTGCTGGGCTGCTGGGTGAGGACCAGGACCAGGACGACGACCAGGCTGCTGCTGGGTGAGGACCTGGACGACGATTAGGCTGCTGCTGGGTGTGGACCAGGACCAGGCTGCTGCTGGGCTGAAGGATCAGGACCAGGCTGCTGCTGGGCTGCTGGGTGAGGATCAGGACGACGATCAGGCTGCTGCTGGGCTGAAGAACTAGGACCAGGCTGCTGCTGAGCTGAAGAACTAGGACCAGGCTGCTGCTGGGCTGAAGGACGAGGACCAGGCTGCTGCTGGGCTGAAGAACTAGGACCAGGCTGCTGCTGGGCTGAAGGACGAGGACCAGGCTGCTGCTGGGCTGAAAGACGGGGCTGCTGCTGGTTGACTGGAGGAGGACCAGGCTGCAGCTGGTTGACTGGAGGAGGACGGGGCTGCTGCTGGGTGACTGGAGGAGGACCAGGCTGCAGCTGGTTGACTGGAGGAGGACGGGGCTGCTGCTGGGTGACTGGAGGAGGACCAGGCTGCAGCTGGTTGACTGGAGGAGGACGGGGCTGCTGCTGGGTGATTGGAGGAGGACGGGGCTGCTGCTGGGTGACTGAAGGAGGACCAGGCTGCAGCTGGTTGACTGGAGGAGGACGGGGCTGCTGCTGGGTGACTGAAGGAGGACCAGGCTGCAGCTGGTTGACTGAAGGAGGACCAGGCTGCTGCTGGGTGACTGAAGGAGGACCAGGCTGCTGCTGGGTGACTGAAGGAGGACGGGGCTGCTGCTGGGTGACTGAAGGAGGACCAGGCTGCAGCTGGTTGACTGAAGGAGGACCAGGCTGCAGCTGGTTGACTGGAGGAGGACGGGGCTGCTGCTGGGTGACTGAAGGAGGACCAGGCTGCTGCTGGGTTTTTGCCTTGTTTACATAAGAAGATGGGCAGTTGAAGAAGGTGTGCCCAATCTTTCCACACAGGTTGCAGAGACTGTCTGAATTGCAATCTTTAGCCTTGTGGCCCAGTTCATTGCATCTCCAACATTTCACTGTGGTGCATTTTCTGACCTGATGCTCAGCTGAGTTGCAGATGAAACAGGTGACGGATTGCCCTGGATAAATTATTCTCCCATTATAGGGGCCGAGAGATATCGAGTTTGGGAGATTATGGATCTCACCGTCACTGTTTCTGTTCATCTTCATTTTGTATTTTCTCACTCCATACCATATCCCAAATGTATCTATTGGTTTGTATTTGCTGATTATATCTCCATATCTCTTCAAATAGGTCTCGACATCATGGTCTGGAATACGGCCAGTCCAGAATTTAACAATGATGTTTGAGATATCTATTTGAATGGAAGATTCGAAAGTCCAGTCTTTCCACTTGGGATCTGAGGTTTTAGTTGCGAGAACATCAAGGAAACGTCTCAGAGGAGCTTCTAGCAAAAAGCAAAGTTCAAACTCCTTTCTGTTTGGCAGTGCAATGAAGGAATACACATCATTTGTATTGATCCAGCAGGTATCAAATAATAGTGATTCTCCAACATATTCACGACTTGGGGGTTCTCCTGAGCCTGTGAAGTTCAGGCGAACCCAAAACTGTCCAAATTTTGAAGCAAAAGATGGCACGCTTCCAGGAAGAGACATTTTCTCATATATTTTTTTTTTTGTATATATATTTTTTTTGTTTTGTATTTATTTATTTTTTACCCTTTTTCACCTCCTTCCTTTCCTCTTCCAATCATTTTCGAGACTGTTGGAACAGGTAATTCAGAACGAATCATCAAACGGTCAGCTATAGTTGGAATAATGTTTACATTTTCTATCAGATTATTCTTCGACATTTAAGAAGAAAATGCCTCCTTTCCCTCTTCCTCTCATTTCCGGGTCTCTCTATGTCGACTCGTACCAAATTCCTCCGGTCTTGCCTCGTCCTGACATGTCGTAATAATTTCTTGATCGAGCTACAAAAAAGAGAATCCGGTCTTGCCTCTTCCTGACATACTTGCTTTCTCGGATTTCAAACGAAGTGTTCTTGCCATGGCTAGCGAGAGTCTGCTTCTCTGTTGGAAAAGTAGTTTAGAGGTAGAATTACCTTACCTTACCTTACCTTACCTTACCTTACCTTACCTTATCTTATCTTACCGCAGCATCCGGACTAACACCACCAGACTCAGGGACAGCTTCATCCCACAGGCCAGAAGACTATTAAACACCTGAGCTTTGAAACAACATCCATAACATTAATCTGGCTGCTACTTAGAAATGATTTGTCTAATATCTCATATTCCAATCACCTGTATAGACTCTTATTGCACCATTTCACTTTTTACTATTTTCTTTGTGTATTTACTTGCACTATTTTTTCTGTTTTATTGTGTTGCACTGTTGGAGGAGCCTGTGACCTAAGGGGGGGGGGGGGGGGGGGTAGGACACGTTCGATTCCTGTTTTGAATAGTGTGACATCGATGGGTTTCATTCCATCTCAAAATGCTGCTTGACGCTCGGCGTAAACTTCACGCACTGCCACTCCAACATCCAATCACAGAGCTTGAGGGCAAATCACGGGGTTTGTCAAACAGAGCACATAGTGTAGTCCCAAACGATAGCTGAGGATTCTGGGTAGCAGTGGCGGCCGGCCCATAGGGGCGCTAGGGGCGCCGCCCCACCTCTTCCCACATACAAAAAAAAAAAAAATTAAATAAAAAAAAAAAAAAAAATGGTGTTACGATGTCTAAAGTTACTGATAAGTCACATGTTTCCTGCCTGGCCTTGCCCGTGGCTTTAGTTTATCATTACCGGGCGGAGCCCCCGAGCCAAACAGCAGCAACCAGCACGTTGCAAAAGTCTCAATAGTAAACTGTGCCGCCGAAACATAATTTCAGCCAATCAGCGCCGTCAAATATTTTGGTCACGAGGGCGCTCACGTTGGCGCCCACGTTGCTTACGTGCGTTGACGTGAGTTGTTTTTTAGACTCGTGAGTGACCAAGGTGACGCAGTATTTGGATGAGAATGGTGTGCAGGTGGAGTCGCCGGACCTCGGTCCGCACCCAATTCCGTGCAAGAGCTACTCTCCAATCCTTTGGAAAGGAGAAGTTTGGGAGATAAATTGATGCTTAAAGACCTTGGACCGGACCAACCCGATTTGTATATATCGCAGCAAGCTCGTGAAAAAGACAAAACGTATCAACGAGGCTTCTCACGTAGCTGGTACACCAGAAAGGCTTGGCTAGCTGGATGCAAACAGGTAAATGCTGTCTTTTGTTTCCCATGCTTGCTCTTCAAACAGCCGGGGACAGATACGATCTGTTCAGAAACTAGACAGAAGTTAAACAAGTACAAACCACAGACTGTCTGTGTCATGGAGAATACAGTCGCTGGTTTATTTATGTCTGTATAGGCCGTTGTTGTGAGTGTGGACGGTCGGAGCATATATAACGTTAGCTTAGCCAAGCTCCATTCAGAAAACAAGCATTCTAAAGGGTTTTTCGCCTGCCGTCTGTCTGCAGACTTGTCAAAGCATTAATTCATGGTTGTTACTAACCGGTATCAGTATGTTGTTACGTCGGCATCATTTAGAAACGTGTATTACAATTTAATCACGGTAAAATATGTTCATCTTGTTGTAGTTGTAGCTCCCGAGCCAGCGCGTCTTGTTTGAATGATGCGAGTAAACACAGCTGGCAGCCGCGGTGAAACTCGAGCGACTAGAGCGATGCGATAGGAGCGTTTAGAGCGAAGCGAATATTCGCATCGCGTCCGGTCTGAACGCAGCATTAAAGCGAGCTCCGCGCTGCACTGGAAACGCGCCATTACATCACCAGAAGTCCTCATTTAAGGGGTCATTTTACTCACTATATCAACAGCCCCACCAAAAATATTTTCCACCAGCCGCCACTGGGTAGGGTCTTCGGCCATCCTAAACTCTGAACAAATATGTGTTTCTCCGAATCGAAGGTGAAAAACACAAAAGCATTGAACACAACTTAAACCAATCAATGTTGTGTAATCAACAAGGACACTCTGGTGTGTTTGAGTCGATGAGCAGATATCACTGTGAAACCAATCGACAGGAAGGAGAAGATTTACTTCCGGGTGTACAACCCTCCGTTATCCAATGGGAATGGACGCTCACTTTGCTCTCCGTAATCCAATGGGAATGGACGCTCACATTGCTCTCCGTTATACAATGGGAATGGACGCTCACATTGTTCTCCGTTATCCAATGGGAATGGACGCTCACTTTGCTCTCCGTTATCCAATGGGAATGGACGCTCACATTGCTCTCCGTTATCCAATGGGAATGGACGCTCACTTTGTTCTCCGTAATCCAATGGGAATGGACGCTCACATTGCTCTCCGTTATCCAATGGGAATGGACGCTCACATTGCTCTCCGTTATCCAATGGGAATGGACGCTCACTTTGTTCTCCGTAATCCAATGGGAATGGACGCTCACTTTGCTCTCCGTTATCCAATGGGAATGGACGCTCACATTGCTCTCCGTTATCCAATGGGAATGGACGCTCACATTGCTCTCCGTTATCCAATGGGAATGGACGCTCACATTGCTCTCCGTTATCCAATGGGAATGGACGCTCACATTGCTCTCCGTTATCCAATGGGAATGGACGCTCACATTGCTCTCCGTTATCCAATGGGAATGGACGCTCACTTTGCTCTCCGTAATACAATGGGAATGGACGCTCACTTTGCTCTCCGTTATCCAATGGGAATGGACACTCACATTGCTCTCCGTTATCCAATGGGAATGGACGCTCACATTGCTCTCCGTTATCCAATGGAATGGACGCTCACATTGCTCTCCGTTATCCAATGGGAATGGACGCTCACTTTGCTCTCCGTAATACAATGGGAATGGACGCTCACTTTGCTCTCCGTAATCCAATGGGAATGGACGCTCACATTGCTCTCCGTTATACAATGGGAATGGACGCTCACATTGTTCTCCGTTATCCAATGGGAATGGACGCTCACTTTGCTCTCCGTTATCCAATGGGAATGGACGCTCACATTGCTCTCCGTTATCCAATGGGAATGGACGCTCACTTTGTTCTCCGTAATCCAATGGGAATGGACGCTCACATTGCTCTCCGTTATCCAATGGGAATGGACGCTCACATTGCTCTCCGTTATCCAATGGGAATGGACGCTCACTTTGTTCTCCGTAATCCAATGGGAATGGACGCTCACTTTGCTCTCCGTTATCCAATGGGAATGGACGCTCACATTGCTCTCCGTTATCCAATGGGAATGGACGCTCACATTGCTCTCCGTTATCCAATGGGAATGGACGCTCACATTGCTCTCCGTTATCCAATGGGAATGGACGCTCACATTGCTCTCCGTTATCCAATGGGAATGGACGCTCACATTGCTCTCCGTTATCCAATGGGAATGGACGCTCACTTTGCTCTCCGTAATACAATGGGAATGGACGCTCACTTTGCTCTCCGTTATCCAATGGGAATGGACACTCACATTGCTCTCCGTTATCCAATGGGAATGGACGCTCACATTGCTCTCCGTTATCCAATGGGAATGGACGCTCACATTGCTCTCCGTTATCCAATGGGAATGGACGCTCACTTGCTCTCCGTATACAATGGGAATGGACGCTCACATTGCTCTCCGTTATCCAATGGGAATGGACGCTCACATTGCTCTCCGTTATCCAATGGGAATGGACGCTCACATTGCTCTCCGTTATCCAATGGGAATGGACGCTCACTTGCTCTCCGTATACAATGGGAATGGACGCTCACATTGCTCTCCGTTATCCAATGGGAATGGACGCTCACATTGCTCTCCGTAATCCAATGGGAATGGACGCTCACTTTGCTCTCCGTTATCCAATGGGAATGGACGCTCACATTGCTCTCCGTAATCCAATGGGAATGGACGCTCACATTGCTCTCCGTTATCCAATGGGAATGGACGCTCACTTTGCTCTCCGTATACAATGGGAATGGACGCTCACATTGCTCTCCGTAATCCAATGGGAATGGACGCTCACTTGCCTCTCCGTAATCCAATGGGAATGGGACGCTCACATTGCTCTCCGTTATCCAATGGGAATGGACGCTCACATTTGCTCTCCGTTAATACAATGGGAATGGACGCTCACATTGCTCTCCGTTATCCAATGGGAATGGACGCTCACATTGCTCTCCGTTATCCAAATGGGAATGGAACGCTCACATTGCTCTCCCGTATCCAATGGGAATGGACGCTCACATTGCTCTCCGTTATCCAATGGGAATGGACGCTCACAATTGCTCTCCGTGATCCAATGGGAATGGACGCTCACTATTGCTCTCCGTAATACAATGGGAATGGACGCTCACATTGCTCTCCGTTATCCAATGGGAAATGGACGCTCACTTTGCTCTCCGTTAATCCAATGGGAATGGACGCTCACATTGCTCTCCCGTTATCCATGGGAATGGACGCTCACTTGTTCTCCGTAATCCAATGGGAAATGGACGCTCACATTGCTCTCCGTTATCCAATGGGAATGGACGCTCACATTGCTCTCCGTTAATACAATGGGAATGGACGCTCACATTGCTCTCCGTAATCCAATGGGAATGGACGCTCACATTGCTCTCCGTTATCCAATGGGAATGGACGCTCACATTGCTCTCCGTATCCAATGGGAATGGACGCTCACATTGCTCTCACGTTATCCAATGGGAATGGACGCTCACATTGCTCTCCGTTATCCAATGGGAATGGACGCTCACATTGCTCTCCGTATACAATGGGAATGGACGCTCACTTGCTCTCCGTTAATACAATGGGAATGGACGCTCACTTTGCTCTCCGTTATCCAATGGGAATGGACGCTCACATTGCTCTCCGTTATCCAATGGGAATGGACGCTCACATTGCTCTCCGTTATCCAATGGGAATGGACGCTCACATTGCTCTCCGTTATCCAATGGGAATGGACGCTCACTTGCTCTCCGTTAATCCAATGGGAATGGACGCTCACCTTGCTCTCCGTTATCCAATGGGAATGGACGCTCACATTGCTCTCCGTTATCCAATGGGAATGGGACGCTCACTTTGCTCTCCGTATATCCAATGGGAATGGACGCTCACTTTGCTCTCCGTTATCCAATGGGAATGGACGCTCACTTTGCTCTCCGTTATCCAATGGGAATGGACGCTCACATTGCTCTCCGTTATCCAATGGGAATGGACGCTCACATTGCTCTCCGTTATCCAATGGGAATGGACGCTCACATTGCTCTCCGTTATCCAATGGGAATGGACGCTCACATTTGCTCTCCGTTAATCCAATGGGAATGGACGCTCACATTTGCTCTCCGTTATCAATGGGAATGGACGCTCACTTTGCTCTCCGTTATCCAATGGGAATGGACGCTCACATTTGCTCTCCGTTATCCAATGGGAATGGACGCTCACATTGCTCTCCGTTATCCAATGGGAATGGACGCTCACATTGCTCTCCGTTAATCCAATGGGAATGGACGCTCACATTGCTCTCCGTTATCCAATGGAATGGACGCTCACTTTTGCTCTCCGTAATACAATGGGAATGGGACGCTCACATTGCTCTCCGTAATCCAATGGGAATGGACGCTCACATTTGCTCTCCGTTATCCAATGGGAATGGACGCTCACTTTGCTCTCCGTTAATCCAATGGGAATGGTACGCTCACTTTGCTCTCCGTAATACAATGGGAATGGACGCTCACATTTGCTTCTCCGTTATCCGATGGGACTGGACGCTCACTTTGCTCTCCGTTATACAATGGGAATGGGACGCTCACATTTGCTCTCCGTTAATACAATGGGAATGGACGCTCACTTTGCTCTCCGTAATACCAATGGGAATGGACGCTCACTTTGCTCTCCGTAATCCAATGGGAATGGACGCTCACATTTGCTCTCCGTATACAATGGGAATGGACGCTCACTTATGCTCTCCGTATCCAATGGGAATGGACGCTCACATTTGCTCTCCGTTATCAATGGGAATGGGACGCTCACATTTGCTCTCCGTTATCCAATGGGAATGGACGCTCACATTTGCTCTCACGTTATCCAATGGGAATATGGACGCTCAACCATTGCTCTCCCCATTATCCAATGGGATATGGCACGCTCACTATTGCTCTTTTTTTTTTTTTTCCCCCGTAATCCAATGGGAAGTGGACGCTCACATTTGCTCCTCCGTTATCTCAATGGGATAATGGACGCTCACATTGCTCTCCGTTAATCCAATGGGGATTATGGACGCTCACATTTGCTCCTCCGTTATCCAATGGGAATGGACTGCTCACATTGCTCTCCGTTATCCAATGGGAATGGACGCTCACTTTTGCTCTCCGTAATCCAATGGGAATGGATCGCTCACATTGCTCTCCGTTATCCAATGGAATGGACGCTCACTTTGCTCTCCGTTATCCAATGGGAATGGACGCTCACATTGCTCTCCGTAATCCAATGGGAATGGACGCTCACCTTTGCTCTCCGTTATCCAATGGGAATGGACGCTCACATTGCTCTCCGTTAATCCAATGGAATGGACGCTCACTTTGCTCTCCGTTATCCAATGGGAATGGACGCTCACATTGCTCTCCGTTATCCAATGGGAATGGACGCTCACATTGCTCTCCGTTATCCAATGGGAATGGACGCTCACTTTGCTCTCCGTAATCCAATGGGAATGGACGCTCACATTGCTCTCCGTTATCCAATGGGAATGGACGCTCACATTTGCTCTCCGTTATCCAATGGGAATGGAAGCTCACATTGCTCTCCGTTATCCAATGGGAATGGACGCTCACATTGCTCTCCGTTATCCAATGGGAATGGACGCTCACATTGCTCTCCGTTATCCAATGGGATATGGACGCTCACATTGCTCTCCGTAATTACCAATGGGAATGGACGCTCACTTTGCTCTCCGTTATCCAATGGGAATGGACGCTCACATTGCTCTCCGTTATCCAATGGGAATGGACGCTCACATTGCTCTCCGTTATCCAATGGGAATGGACTGCTCACATTGCTCTCCGTTATCCAATGGGAATGGACGCTCACATTGTGCTCTCCGTTATCCAATGGAATGGACGCTCACATTGCTCTCCGTTATCCAATGGGAATGGACGCTCACTTTGCTCTCCGTTATCCAATGGGAATGGACGCTCACTTTGCTCTCCGTAATCAATGGGAATGGACGCTCACTTTGCTCTCCGTTATCCAATGGGAATGGACGCTCACTTTGCTCTCCGTTCCAATGGGAATGGACGCTCACTTTGCTCTCCGTTATCCAATGGGAATGGACGCTCACTTTGCTCTCCGTTATCCAATGGGAATGGATGCTCACATTGCTCTCCGTTATCCAATGGGAATGGACGCTCACTTGCTCTCCGTATCCAATGGGAATGGACGCTCACTTTGCTCTCCGTATACAATGGGAATGGACGCTCACATTGCTCTCCGTAATACAATGGGAATGGACGCTCACTTGCTCTCCGTTATCAATGGGAATGGACGCTCACTTGCTCTCCGTTATCCAATGGGAATGGACGCTCACTTTGCTCTCCGTAATACAATGGGAATGGACGCTCACTTTGCTCTCCGTAATACAATGGGAATGGACGCTCACTTTGCTCTCCGTAATACAATGGAATGGACGCTCACATTGCTCTCCGTTATCCAATGGGAATGGACGCTCACTTTGCTCTCCGTAATACAATGGGAATGGGACGCTCACATTGCTCTCCGTTATCCAATGGGAATGGACGCTCACTTTGCTCTCCGTAATCCAATGGGAATGGACGCTCACTTTGCTCTCCGTAATACAATGGGAATGGACGCTCACTTTGCTCTCCGTAATACAATGGGAATGGACGCTCACATTGCTCTCCGTTATCCAATGGGAATGGACGCTCACTTTGCTCTCCGTAATACAATGGGAATGGACGCTCACATTGCTCTCCGTTATCCAATGGGAATGGACGCTCACTTTGCTCTCCGTAATCCAATGGGAATGGACGCTCACTTTGCTCTCCGTAATACAATGGGAATGGACGCTCACATTGGCTCTCCGTAATACAATGGGAATGGACGCTCACAATTGCTCTCCGTTATCCAATGGGAATGGACGCTCACTTGCTCTCCGTTATCCAATGGGAATGGACGCTCACTTTGCTCTCCGTTATCCAATGGGAATGGACGCTCACATTGCTCTCCGTTATCCAATGGGAATGGACGCTCACTTTGCTCTCCGTAATACAATGGGAATGGACGCTCACATTGCTCTCCGTTATCCAATGGGAATGGACGCTCACTTTGCTCTCCGTTATCCAATGGGAATGGACGCTCACTTTGCTCTCCGTAATACAATGGGAATGGACGCTCACTTTGCTCTCCGTAATACAATGGGAATGGACGCTCACTTTGCTCTCCGTAATACAATGGGAATGGACGCTCACATTGCTCTCCGTAATACAATGGGAATGGACGCTCACATTGCTCTCCGTTATCCAATGGGAATGGACGCTCACTTTGCTCTCCGTTATCCAATGGGAATGGACGCTCACTTTGCTCTCCGTAATACAATGGGAATGGACGCTCACTTTGCTCTCCGTAATACAATGGGAATGGACGCTCACATTGCTCTCCGTTATCCAATGGGAATGGACGCTCACTTTGCTCTCCGTAATCCAATGGGAATGGACGCTCACTTTGCTCTCCGTAATACAATGGGAATGGACGCTCACATTGCTCTCCGTTATCCAATGGGAATGGACGCTCACTTTGCTCTCCGTAATCCAATGGGAATGGACGCTCACTTTGCTCTCCGTAATACAATGGGAATGGACGCTCACTTTGCTCTCCGTAATCCAATGGGAATGGACGCTCACTTTGCTCTCCGTAATACAATGGGAATGGACGCTCACATTGCTCGCAGAGTGCGTGACTCTGCGGTGTTAAGGAGTCGTAGTGGAGTCACGCACTCTGGTGAATAAAAAGAAGCCTCCCGTGAGTTACTCCCAGCTATAAAGTAGATTTTAAAGACGTTTTATAGAATCAAAGCTCACTGCGGGACGTTGGAGAAATGCGTGCACCACGACAAAGGAGCCTCAGTCACTTTACATTGGGGTTGTTTGCGTGGTGCAGACACGGAGATGCAGCAGAGTGCGTGACTCTGCGGTGTTAAGGAGTCGTGGTGGAGTCACGCACTCTGGTGAGATCAGGTTGGTTCTAACAACTTGATTTCACTTCATTTGGTCTCAGAAATACTTAGTTTTTCTTAATAAAGATGTTTATGTTTGTCATAAAGATCCAGTTGAATTAAATAACATTTCATCTGCAGTCGTGTT
>JAPTMU010000255.1:90263-92763 GCA_028583405.1 Pogonophryne albipinna
GCAGGAGTTCATGATCCTTCCTGTCGGAGCCGCCAACTTCCACGAGGCCATGAGGATCGGAGCCGAGGTGATACATCTTGTGATGGTTCTTTCGTTGTTAGCATGTTGTACCTGTAGCGTGTCTGACTGTGTTTTGGCGTCCAGGTGTACCACAACCTGAAGAACGTCATCAAGGCCAAGTACGGGCAAGACGCCACCAACGTGGGAGACGAGGGAGGATTCGCCCCCAACATCCTGGAGAACAACGAGGGTGAGACGACTTTCAATCCGTCTGTCTTCTGGCCGCTGGGGGTTACCAACCTGTTGCCGGGATTCCATCACTACGAGCCTGCCTCCAACCTCGCAGCTACGCCGCAGCTCACACATGTTCTGGTACCAGTGAGGGAGGAAGGGAAGTTACTGACAATGAGACGGGTAGAGCAGGAGAGAGCACCAGAGGAAGGCCATCGCTACAAGCTAACGTAGCTACCGTTAGCAAAGCCAAAAGGAGTGTTAGCAAGTGGAATTAGCGAGGGCCGCCAAGAGAAGGAGAGTAGTGAGCGCTGTAGCTGTACTAATGTGTGATAGTGTACAACGTGAAGTAAACTGCAGTCGTCAAGAGTTTAACAACATCCACTTAAGCTAAGCTATCAGCAGGAGACAGGAAGTGGAAACACACTTCCTGTCCCGCCTACTCTCCAGTCTTAAATCTTACTAATCTGAAGTATTCCCCCCCGCAGCTCTGGAGCTCCTGAAGACGGCCATTGAGAAGGCCGGCTACCCCGATAAGATCATCATCGGGATGGACGTCGCCGCCTCCGAGTTCTACCGCAGCGGGAAATACGACCTGGACTTCAAGTCTCCAGACGACCCGGCAAGACACATCAGTGGAGATCAGCTGGGAGACCTGTACCGCAGCTTCATCAAGGGATACCCGGGTACTACACATACTACACATACTCTAAATACTCAGATCAGCTGGGAGACCTGTACCGCAGCTTCATCAAGGGATACCCGGGTACTACACATACTACACATACTCTAAATACTCAGATCAGCTGGGAGACCTGTACCGCAGCTTCATCAAGGGATACCCGGGTACTACACATACTACACATACTCTAAATACTCAGCTCAGCTGGGAGACCTGTACCGCAGCTTCATCAAGGGATACCCGGGTACTACACATACTACACATACTCTAAATACTCAGATCAGCTGGGAGACCTGTACCGCAGCTTCATCAAGGGATACCCGGGTACTACACATACTACACATACTCTAAATACTCAGCTCAGCTGGGAGACCTGTACCGCAGCTTCATCAAGGGATACCCGGGTACTACACATACTACACATACTCTAAATACTCAGATCAGCTGGGAGACCTGTACCGCAGCTTCATCAAGGGATACCCGGGTACTACACATACTACACATACTCTAAATACTCAGATCAGCTGGGAGACCTGTACCGCAGCTTCATCAAGGGATACCCGGGTACTACACATACTCTAAATACTCAGCTCAGCTGGGAGACCTGTACCGCAGCTTCATCAAGGGATACCCGGGTACTACACATACTACACATACTCTAAATACTCAGATCAGCTGGGAGACCTGTACCGCAGCTTCATCAAGGGATACCCGGGTACTACACATACTACACATACTCTAAATACTCAGATCAGCTGGGAGACCTGTACCGCAGCTTCATCAAGGGATACCCGGGTACTACACATACTACACATACTCTAAATACTCAGCTCAGCTGGGAGACCTGTACCGCAGCTTCATCAAGGGATACCCGGGTACTACACATACTACACATACTCTAAATACTCAGATCAGCTGGGAGACCTGTACCGCAGCTTCATCAAGGGATACCCGGGTACTACACATACTACACATACTCTAAATACTCAGATCAGCTGGGAGACCTGTACCGCAGCTTCATCAAGGGATACCCGGGTACTACACATACTACACATACTCTAAATACTCAGATCAGCTGGGAGACCTGTACCGCAGCTTCATCAAGGGATACCCGGGTACTACACATACTACACATACTCTAAATACTCAGATCAGCTGGGAGACCTGTACCGCAGCTTCATCAAGGGATACCCGGGTACTACACATACTACACATACTCTAAATACTCAGCTCAGCTGGGAGACCTGTACCGCAGCTTCATCAAGGGATACCCGGGTACTACACATACTACACATACTCTAAATACTCAGATCAGCTGGGAGACCTGTACCGCAGCTTCATCAAGGGATACCCGGGTACTACACATACTCTAAATACTCAGATCAGCTGGGAGACCTGTACCGCAGCTTCATCAAGGGATACCCGGGTACTACACATACTACACATACTCTAAATACTCAGCTCAGCTGGGAGACCTGTACCGCAGCTTCATCAAGGGATACCCGGGTACTACACATACTACACATACTCTAAATACTCAGCTCAGCTGGGAGACCTGTACCGCAGCTTCATCAAGGGATACCCGGG
>JAPTMU010000255.1:105263-112763 GCA_028583405.1 Pogonophryne albipinna
CATGGTGCTACAGACAGATGGTCATGGTGCTACAGACAGATGTTCATGGTGCATTGGTGCTACAGACAGATGTTCATGGTGCATTGGTGCTACAGACAGGTGGTCATGGTGCATTGGTGCTACAGACAGATGGTCATGGTGCATTGGTGCTACAGACAGATGTTCATGGTGCTACAGACAGATGGTCATGGTGCTACAGACAGATGTTCATGGTGCATTGGTGCTACAGACAGATGGTCATGGTGCATTGGTGCTACAGACAGGTGGTCATGGTGCATTGGTGCTACAGACAGATGGTCATGGTGCATTGGTGCTACAGACAGATGGTCATGGTGCTACAGACAGATGGTCATGGTGCTACAGACAGATGGTCATGGTGCATTCTACAGACAGATGGTCATGGTGCTACAGACAGATGGTCATGGTGCTACAGACAGATGGATATATATGTATAAAAATGTAGGTAAAGTCAGTATTTATCAAAACAAATCTCACGTTTTGTAATTCAAACTATTTGAAATATAAAATATAAATACTTTAAAAAGTCTTGAAATGTAATTTAATTGTTGTAATAAATAAATCTAATATTATTTAATGCTTTTTTATTCTGACTTTAAAACGTTTCTAATTTATTTTCCTTCAAAGAAACAAAGATGGCCGCTTCCTCTCTCTGCTCTCTCCTTCCTCTCCTCTTCCTCTTCCTCTTCCTCACCGTGGAGACGAGATCGGCACCTGAACGACGCGAAAAACAGGTACAGGAAGGTCTTCAACTTCATCATATTCATCATCACCATCACCATCATCATCATCATTCACCATCATCACCATCATCATCATCTTCATCATCATTCACCATCATCATCATCATCATTCACCATCATCACCATCATCATCATCATCACCACCATCATCATCATCACCATCATCATCGTCACCATCATCATCATCATCATCATCACCACAAATCACCATCACCATCAGTGACCGAGTGTCAGAGTGAGAGACAGAGTGACAGACAGAGTGACAGAGTGAGAGAGTGACAGAGTGTCAGAGTGTCAGAGTGAGAGAGTGACAGAGTGTCAGAGTGTCAGGGTGACAGAGTGAGAGACAGAGTGACAGACAGAGAGACAGAGTGACAGAGTGTCAGAGTGACAGAGTGACAGACAGAGTGACAGAGTGACAGACAGAGTGACAGAGTGTCAGGGTGACAGAGTGACAGAGTGAGAGACAGAGTGACAGAGTGTCAGAGTGACAGAGTGTCAGAGTGACAGACAGAGTGTCAGAGTGACAGACAGAGTGTCAGGGTGACAGAGTGAGAGACAGAGTGACAGAGTGAGACACAGAGTGACAGACAGAGTGACAGAGTGTCAGAGTGACAGAGTGAGAGACAGAGTGACAGAGTGTCAGAGTGACAGACAGAGTGACAGAGTGACAGACAGAGTCACAGAGTGTCAGGGTGACAGAGTGACAGAGTGAGAGACAGAGTGACAGACAGAGTGACAGAGTGTCAGAGTGACAGAGTGACAGACAGAGTGACAGACAGAGTGACAGAGTGAGAGACGGAGTGACAGACAGAGTGACAGAGTGTCAGAGTGACAGAGTGAGAGAGTGACAGAGTGTCAGAGTGACAGAGTGTCAGAGTGACAGACAGAGTGACAGAGTGACAGAGTGTCAGAGTGACAGAGTGTCAGAGTGACAGACACAGTGACAGAGGGTCAGGGTGACAGAGTGACAGACAGAGTGACAGAGTGTCAGAGTGACAGAGTGTCAGAGTGACAGAGTGACAGAGTGTCAGAGTGTCACAGTGACAGAGTGTCACAGTGACAGAGTGACAGAGTGTCAGAGTGACAGAGTGTCAGAGTGACAGAGTGTCAGAGTGACAGGGTGACAGAGTGACAGAGTGAGAGACAGAGTGACAGACAGAGTGTCATAGTGACAGAGTGACAGAGTGACAGAGTGACAGAGTGTCAGGGTGACAGAGTGACAGAGTGAGAGACAGAGTGACAGAGTGTCAGAGTGACAGAGTGTCAGAGTGACAGACAGAGTGTCAGAGTGACAGACAGAGTGTCAGGGTGACAGAGTGAGAGACAGAGTGACAGAGTGAGACACAGAGTGACAGACAGAGTGACAGAGTGTCAGAGTGACAGAGTGAGAGACAGAGTGACAGAGTGTCAGAGTGACAGACAGAGTGACAGAGTGACAGACAGAGTCACAGAGTGTCAGGGTGACAGAGTGACAGAGTGAGAGACAGAGTGACAGACAGAGTGACAGAGTGTCAGAGTGACAGAGTGACAGACAGAGTGACAGACAGAGTGACAGAGTGTCAGAGTGACAGACAGAGTGTCAGGGTGACAGAGTGAGAGACAGAGTGACAGACAGAGTGAGACACAGAGTGACAGACAGAGTGACAGAGTGTCAGAGTGACAGAGTGAGAGACGGAGTGACAGACAGAGTGACAGAGTGTCAGAGTGACAGAGTGAGAGAGTGACAGAGTGTCAGAGTGACAGAGTGTCAGAGTGACAGACAGAGTGACAGAGTGACAGAGTGTCAGAGTGACAGAGTGTCAGAGTGACAGACAGAGTGACAGAGTGACAGAGTGTCAGAGTGACAGAGTGTCAGAGTGACAGACACAGTGACAGAGGGTCAGGGTGACAGAGTGACAGACAGAGTGACAGAGTGTCACAGTGACAGAGTGACAGAGTGTCAGAGTGACAGAGTGTCAGAGTGACAGAGTGTCAGAGTGACAGGGTGACAGAGTGACAGAGTGAGAGACAGAGTGACAGACAGAGTGTCATAGTGACAGAGTGACAGAGTGACAGACAGAGTGACAGAGTGTCAGGGTGACAGAGTGACAGAATGAGAGACAGAGTGACAGACAGAGTGACAGAGTGTCAGAGTGACAGAGTGACAGAGTGTCAGAGTGTCAGAGTGACAGACAGAGTGTCAGGGTGACAGAGTGAGAGAGTGAGAGAGTGACAGAGTGACAGAGTGTCAGAGTGACAGAGTGACAGAGTGTCAGAGTGAAAGAGTGTCAGAGTGTCAGGGTGACAGAGTGACAGACAGAGTGTCAGAGTGACAGAGTGACAGACAGAATGACAGAGTGACAGACAGAGAGACAGAGTGACAGACAGAGTGACAGAGTGACAGAGTGTCAGAGTGTCAGAGTGACAGAGTGTCAGAGTGACAGACAGAGTGTCAGGGTGACAGAATGAGAGACAGAGTGACAGACAGAGTGACAGAGTGAGACACAGAGTGACAGACAGAGTGACAGAGTGTCAGAGTGACAGAGTGAGAGATGGAGTGACAGACAGAGTGACAGAGTGTCAGAGTGACAGAGGAGAGAGTGACAGAGTGTCAGAGTGACAGACAGAGTGACAGATAGAGTGTCAGAGTGACAGAGTGACAGAGTGTCAGAGTGACAGACAGAGTGACAGAGTGTCAGGGTGACAGAGTGAGAGACAGAGTGACAGACAGAGTGTCAGAGTGACAGAGTGACAGAGTGTCAGAGTGTCACAGTGACAGAGTGACAGAGTGTCAGAGTGACAGAGTGACAGAGTGTCAGAGTGACAGAGTGTCAGAGTGACAGAGTGACAGAGTGAGAGACAGAGTGAGAGACAGAGTGTCAGAGTGTCAGAGTGACAGACAGTGTGACAGACAGAGTGACAAAGTGTCAGAGTGACAGAGTGTCAGAGTGACAGAGTGAGAGACAGAGTGACAGACAGAGTGACAGAGTGTCAGAGTGACAGAGTGTCAGAGTGACAGACAGAGTGTCAGGGTGACAGAGTGACAGAGTGAGAGACAGAGTGACAGACAGAGTGACAGAATGTCAGAGTGACAGAGTGAGAGACAGAGTGACAGACAGAGTGACAGAGTGTCAGAGTGACAGAGTGACAGAGTGTCAGAGTGTCAGAGTGACAGAGTGACAGAGTGTCAGGGTGACAGAGTTAGAGAGTGAGAGACAGAGTGACAGACAGAGTGACAGAGTGTCAGAGTGACATAGTGAGAGACAGAGTGAGAGACAGAGTGTCAGAGTGACAGAGTGACAGAGTGAGAGAGTGTCAGTGACAGAGTGAGAGAGTGTCAGAGTGACAGACAGAGTGACAGAGTGAGAGACAGAGTGACAGAGTGTCAGAGTGACAGAGTGAGAGACAGAGTGACAGACAGAGTGACAGAGTGTCAGGGTGACAGTGTCAGAGTGACAGAGTGAGGGACAGAGTGACAGACAGAGTGACAGAGTGACAGAGTAACAGGGTGACATTGTCAGAGTGAGAGACAGAGTGACAGACAGAGTGACAGAGTGTCAGAGTGACAGAGTGACAGGGTGACAGAGTGACAGAGTGACAGAGTGTCAGAGTGACAGAGTGTCAGAGTGACAGAGTGACAGAGTGAGAGACAGAGTGACAGACAGAGTGACAGAGTGTCAGAGTGACAGAGTGACAGACAGAGTGACAGAGTGAGAGACAGAGTGACAGACAGAGTGACAGAGTGTCAGACAGAGTGACAGAGTGAATGAATCACTGTCTGACCAGAATAAAATGCAACATGTACTTGGAGAAAATAATGCCAGCAGCAGAGAAGCAGCGAAATATGTGAGCGCATGTCACAGCCTAAGAGACAACAACAACAACAACAACAACACATAACAGCTGTTCCCCTCAGCTCACTCTGATTGCTCCTCTACTTCATGTGTCTTTCTTTTCTTCCTTTCTTTCTTTTTACATTTGATTCTTGAGGTTTTGTAATATATTGTTGTAAATTGTTTAATGAATGAATTGTTTTTGTATTTTTTTTTTCTTATCATATATCCTTGACGCTTTGGCAATATTGTTCACCTGACATTCATGCCAAAAAAGCATATTGAATTGAATTGAGTGAGAGACAGAGTGACAGACAGAGTGTCAGACAGAGTGTCAGTGTCAGAGTGACAGAGTGAGAGACAGAGTGACAGACAGAGTGACAGAGTGTCAGGGTGACAGAGTGAGAGACAGAGTGACAGACAGAGTGTCAGAGTGACAAAGTGAGAGAGTGACAGAGTGAGAGACAGAGTGACAGACAGAGTGACAGAGTGACAGACAGAGTGACAGACAGAGTGTCAGAGTGACAGAGTGTCAGGGTGACAGAGTGAGAGAGTGACAGAGTGTCAGAGTGACAGAGTGTCAGAGTGTCAGAGTGACAGAGTGTCAGAGTGTCAGAGTGTCAGAGTGAGAGAGTGACATAGTGACAGAGTGTCAGAGTGACAGAGTGTCAGAGTGACAGAGTGAGAGAGTGTCAGAGTGACAGAGTGACAGAGCGTCAGAGTGACAGAGTGAGAGAGTGACAGACAGAGTGAGAGAGTGACAGAGTGAGAGACAGAGTGACAGAGTGAGAGAGTGACAGAGTGACGTATGTTGAAGAAGGAAGCTACTGTTCCCTCCACAAAAAGCAACAGGATTTCTCCAGAGGATTTTGGAATATTGTAAAAAATAAGGTCCGTGGAAAACAAACCTTCTTTCGTGTAACGTTAGAGGTCCAACTCAGTGTCGTGTAGCCATGTCCGCATCTCTGGTCCTAGGTCTGCTCAGGGTCACCGCACTCGCATGCCGCACTGTCCGCCAAGCCCCACGTCTTCATCGATGTTTTAAAGCGACCGACCCCAGTTCGTAGACGGTTCAGAGTAGGTCGTCTCCTCCAATGGCGCCATCTCCTGGACGGTGGATTCGGGAGGGCCCGGCTGACTCCCACTCCTGCTTCCAAGCTGCTGCCAACCATGCATCTCTGGAGATGTCCTCAGAGGTGGAGTTGAGCATCTCTTGAGCTGCTTTGTTGTAGGGGTGGCGGGACTTGAGTCTGCTTGGAGGTGCTGGTGTTATTGTGGTGTTGTGCAGGATGTGCCAGTCATACTTTTGTGCCTTCCTGGCCAGGGCGAGGGTGGCAGCCTCCTGTCGGAGGCCGGCCGGTGCTATTCCCGCGAGGACTGGCAAGAGGGACACAGGGGTAGGCTTCAAGCATCCAGTTATTATTCGGAGGGAGGTATTGATAGCCACGTCGACCTTTCTCGCATGAGGGCTTCTGCTCCAGACTGGGGCGCAGTATTCCGCTACAGAGAAGACCAGGGCTTGGGTGGATATTCGCAGCGTCTTAGCGGAGGCTCCCCAGGTTGTTCCAGCGAGGCGGCGGATCAGCGCGACCCTGGATGTCACCTTGGCCTTGACTTCTTCCAGGTGTTTTTTAAGGGATAATGTCCGATCCAGACGCACTCCAAGATACTTCGGGGCTTGCTGGACCTCCAGACATTTGTTGTTGACTCGCACCTCAATTTCCCTCCTGGCTTCTCTGGTGCTAAGGTGGTATGCCGCTGCGACTGGTTTGCCGATGCTGAGCTGTAGACGCCACCTTCGGAGGTATGCTACTAATGTGCCCATGTCTTCGTTAAGACCCTCTTCCATCGCCTTCCACGTTGGTCGGCTCAGCATGATGGCAAGATCGTCTGCGTAGCCATACTTTCTGGATGCTGTATCAGGTAGGTTGTGGATGTAAACATTGAACAGCATCGGCAAGAGAACAGACCCCTGCGGTACCCCGTTCTTCAGTCTTCTGAGCCTACTGCACTGGCCACTGCTGATCTGGAGGATGAAGCTACGGTTGGAAAGTGTCTCCATGATGAACTTCACCATGTGGCGGTCCGGTATTGTCCTCAGCAGCTTCAGGTGGAGTCCCCGGAGCCACACGGTGTCATATGCAGCAGTCAGATCCAGGTACACTACCCCAGCTTTCTCATTGTCCTGGAAGCTGTCCTCGATGTCCTAACAGAGTAGTGTTACCTGGTCTGCTGTTGATCTTCCACGACGGAAACCAGCTTGTTCCCGTGGGAGCTGTGAGTCCACCACTGGCTCGATGCAGCTATGGATCATCCTCTCCAAGATCTTAAACTTTTATACTGTTATAATCAGGGGTGCACATAACTGGTACGTAGGTACGCATGCGCGTCAAAAATCAGAAATGCGTACCGTCACTTGTGTCACTAAGTGCCTTTGCGTACTGACGTACTTGTGAAGCTATTCCAGAAGGCGGTTAGATCACCGGACGACAGAGTCGGTCTCCGTGTGCACAGACGGGGCTGCTGTTAACGTCGGTCTGTACAACGGAACTGTGCCAAAACTACATAACACCGCATAACACCGGCGCTAACAGTTCACGAGCATACTCTCCCCCCCGGTCAGTGGGTGACGAGTTGTGACCCATCCATCCATCCATCCATCCATCCATCCATCTTCTCCCGCTTATCCGTGGTCGGGTCGCGGGGGTAGCAGTTCCAGCAGAGAGCTCCAAACTTTCTTTTCCCTGGCGACATCAACCAGCGGTGACTGGGGGGTCCCAAGGCGCTCCCAGGCCAGCGAAGAGATATAATCCCTCCACCTGGTCCTAGGTCTACCCCTTGGTCTCTTCCCAGCTGGACGTGCCTGGAACACCTCCCTAGGGAGGCGCCCAGGTGGCATCCTAACTAGGTGCCCGAACCACCTC
>JAPTMU010000255.1:117763-123418 GCA_028583405.1 Pogonophryne albipinna
GACACTCTCCTTTAAAGCAGGGACACGACACTCTCAATTAAAGCAGGGACACGACACTCACCTTTAAAGCAGGGACACGACACTCTCCTTTAAAGCAGGGACACGACACTCTCCTTTAAAGCAGGGACACGACACTCTCAATTAAAGCAGGGACACGACACTCACCTTTAAAGCAGGGACACGACACTCTCCTTTAAAGCAGGGCCACGACACTCTCCTTTAAAGCAGGGACACGACACTCTCAATTAAAGCAGGGACACAACACTCTCAATTAAAGCAGGGACACGACACTCTCCTTTAAAGCAGGGACACGACACTCACCTTTAAAGCAGGGACACGACACTCTCCTTTAAAGCAGGGACACGACACTCACCTTTAAAGCAGGGACACGACACTCTCCTTTAAAGCAGGGACACGACACTCTCAATTAAAGCAGGGACACGACACTCTCCTTTAAAGCAGGGACACAACACTCTCCTTTAAAGCAGGGACACGACACTCTCAATTAAAGCAGGGACACGACACTCTCCTTTAAAGCAGGGACACGACACTCTCCTTTAAAGCAGGGACACGACACTCACCTTTAAAGCAGGGACACGACACTCACCTTTAAAGCAGGGACACGACACTCTCCTTTAAAGCAGGGACACGACACTCTCAATTAAAGCAGGGACACGACACTCACCTTTAAAGCAGGGACACGACACTCTCCTTTAAAGCAGGGACACGACACTCTCAATTAAAGCAGGGACACAACACTCTCAATTAAAGCAGGGACACGACACTCTCAATTAAAGCAGGGACACGACACTCACCTTTAAAGCAGGGACACGACACTCTCCTTTAAAGCAGGGACACGACACTCTCCTTTAAAGCAGGGACACGACACTCTCCTTTAAAGCAGGGACACGACACTCTCAATTAAAGCAGGGACACGACACTCTCCTTTAAAGCAGGGACACGACACTCTCAATTAAAGCAGGGACACGACACTCACCTTTAAAGCAGGGACACGACACTCTCCTTTAAAGCAGGGACACGACACTCTCCTTTAAAGCAGGGACACGACACTCTCAATTAAAGCAGGGACACGACACTCACCTTTAAAGCAGGGACACGACACTCTCCTTTAAAGCAGGGACACGACACTCTCAATTAAAGCAGGGACACGACACTCTCCTTTAAAGCAGGGACACGACACTCTCAATTAAAGCAGGGACACGACACTCACCTTTAAAGCAGGGACACGACACTCTCCTTTAAAGCAGGGACACGACACTCTCAATTAAAGCAGGGACACAACACTCTCCTTTAAAGCAGGGACACGACACTCTCAATTAAAGCAGGGACACAACACTCTCAATTAAAGCAGGGACACGACACTCTCAATTAAAGCAGGGACACGACACTCACCTTTAAAGCAGGGACACGACACTCACCTTTAAAGCAGGGACACGACACTCACCTTTAAAGCAGGGACACGACACTCTCCTTTAAAGCAGGGACACGACACTCTCAATTAAAGCAGGGACACGACACTCTCAATTAAAGCAGGGACACGACACTCACCTTTAAAGCAGGGACACGACACTCTCCTTTAAAGCAGGGACACGACACTCTCAATTAAAGCAGGGACACGACACTCTCAATTAAAGCAGGGACACAACACTCTCAATTAAAGCAGGGACACGACACTCTCAATTAAAGCAGGGACACGACACTCACCTTTAAAGCAGGGACAACGACACTCTCAATTAAAGCAGGGACACGACACTCACCTTTAAAGCAGGGACACGACACTCTCCTTTAAAGCAGGGACACGACACTCTCAATTAAAGCAGGGACACGACACTCTCCTTTAAAGCAGGGACACGACACTCACCTTTAAAGCAGGGACACGACACTCTCAATTAAAGCAGGGACACGACACTCACCTTTAAAGCAGGGACACGACACTCTCAATTAAAGCAGGGACACGACACTCACCTTTAAAGCAGGGACACGACACTCTCCTTTAAAGCAGGGACACGACACTCTCAATTAAAGCAGGGACACGACACTCTCAATTAAAGCAGGGACACGACACTCTCAATTAAAGCAGGGACACGACACTCACCTTTAAAGCAGGGACACGACACTCTCCTTTAAAGCAGGGACACGACACTCTCAATTAAAGCAGGGACACGACACTCTCAATTAAAGCAGGGACACAACACTCTCAATTAAAGCAGGGACACGACACTCTCAATTAAAGCAGGGACACGACACTCACCTTTAAAGCAGGGACACGACACTCTCAATTAAAGCAGGGACACGACACTCACCTTTAAAGCAGGGACACGACACTCTCCTTTAAAGCAGGGACACGACACTCTCAATTAAAGCAGGGACACGACACTCTCCTTTAAAGCAGGGACACGACACTCACCTTTAAAGCAGGGACACGACACTCTCAATTAAAGCAGGGACACGACACTCTCAATTAAAGCAGGGACACGACACTCTCAATTAAAGCAGGGACACGACACTCACCTTTAAAGCAGGGACACGACACTCTCAATTAAAGCAGGGCCATGACACTCTCCTTTAAAGCAGGGACACGACACTCTCCTTTAAAGCAGGGACACGACACTCTCAATTAAAGCAGGGCCACGACACTCACCTTT
Organism: Pogonophryne albipinna; assembly: GCA_028583405.1. NCBI lineage: Eukaryota > Metazoa > Chordata > Actinopteri > Perciformes > Artedidraconidae > Pogonophryne > Pogonophryne albipinna. The sequence goes on from JAPTMU010000255.1 coordinate 120,430, forward strand.
AAAGCAGGGACACGACACTCACCTTTAAAGCAGGGACACGACACTCTCAATTAAAGCAGGGACACGACACTCACCTTTAAAGCAGGGACACGACACTCTCAATTAAAGCAGGGACACGACACTCTCAATTAAAGCAGGGACACGACACTCTCAATTAAAGCAGGGACACGACACTCTCAATTAAAGCAGGGACACGACACTCTCAATTAAAGCAGGGACACGACACTCTCAATTAAAGCAGGGACACGACACTCTCCTTTAAAGCAGGGACACGACACTCTCCTTTAAAGCAGGGACACGACACTCTCATTAAAGCAGGGACACGACACTCTCAATTAAAGCAGGGACACGACACTCTCCTTTAAAGCAGGGACACGACACTCTCCTTTAAAGCAGGGACACGACACTCTCAATTAAAGCAGGGACACGACACTCACCTTTAAAGCAGGGACACGACACTCTCAGTTAAAGCAGGGCCACGACACTCTCCTTTAAAGCAGGGACACGACACTCTCCTTTAAAGCAGGGACACGACACTCTCCTTTAAAGCAGGGACACGACACTCTCCTTTAAAGCAGGGACACGACACTCTCAATTAAAGCAGGGACACGACACTCTCCTTTAAAGCAGGGACAGGACACTCACCTTTAAAGCAGGGACACGACACTCTCAATTAAAGCAGGGACACGACACTCTCCTTTAAAGCAGGGACACGACACTCTCAATTAAAGCAGGGACACGACACTCACCTTTAAAGCAGGGGACACGACACTCTCCTTTAAAGCAGGGACAACGACACTCTCCTTTAAAGCAGGGACAACGACACTCTCAATTAAGAGCAGGGACAACGACACTCACCTTTAAAGCAGGGACAACGACACTCTCCTTTAAAGCAGGGCACACGACACTCTCCTTTAAAGCAGGGACACGACACTCTCAATTAAAGCAGGGACACAACACGCTCAATTAAAGCAGGGACGCGACACTCTCCTTTAAAGCAGGGACACGACACTCACCTTTAAAGCAGGGACACGACACTCCTCCTTTAAAGCAGGGACACGACACTCACCTTTAAAGCAGGGACACGACACTCTCCTTTAAAGCAGGGACACGACACTCTCAATTAAAGCAGGGACACGACAACTCCTCCTTTAAAGCAGGGACACAACACTCCTCCTTTAAAGCAGGGACACGACACTCTCAATTAAAGCAGGGACACGACACTCTCCTTTAAAGCAGGGACACGACACTCTCCTTTAAAGCAGGGACAACGAACACTCTCCTTTAAAGCAGGGAGCAACGACACTCACCTTTAAAGCAGGGGACACGACACTCACATTAAAGCAGGGACACGACAACTCTCCTTTAAAGCAGGGACACGACACTCTCAATTAAAGCAGGGACCACGACACTCACCTTTAAAGCAGGGACACGACACTCTCCTTTAAAGCAGGGACACGACACTCCTCAATTAAAGCAGGGACACAGACACTCTCAATTAAAGCAGGGACACGACACTCTCAATTAAAGCAGGGACACGACACTCACCTTTAAAGCAGGGACACGACACTCTCCTTTAAAGCAGGGACACGACACTCTCCTTTAAAGCAGGGACAACGACACTCTCCTTTAAAGCAGGGACACGACACCTCTCAATTAAAGCAGGGACACGACACTCTCCTTTAAAGCAGGGACACGACACTCTCAATTAAAGCAGGGACAACGACACTCACCTTTAAAGCAGGGACACGACACTCTCCTTTAAAGCAGGGACAACGACACTCTCCTTTAAAGCAGGGACACGACACTCTCAATTAAAGCAGGGACACGGACCCTCACCTTTAAAGCAGGACACGACACTCTCCTTTAAAGCAGGGACACGACACTCTCCAATTAAAGCAGGGACACGAACACTCTCCTTTAAGCAGGGACACGACACTCTCAATTAAAGCAGGGACACGACACTCACCTTTAAAGCAGGGACACGACACTCTCCTTTAAAGCAGGGACAACGACACTCTCATTAAAGCAGGGACACAACACTCTCCTTTAAAGCAGGGACACGACACTCTCAATTAAAGCAGGGACACGACACTCACCTTTAAAGCAGGGACACGACACCTCACCTTTAAAGCAGGGACACGACACTCACCTTTAAAGCAGGGACAACGACACTCTCCTTTAAAAGCAGGGACAACGACACTCCTCAATTAAAGCAGGGACACGACACTCTCAATTAAAGCAGGGACACGACACTCTCCTTAAAGCAGGGACACGACACTCACCTTTAAAGCAGGGACACGACACTCTCATTAAAGCAGGGACACGACACTCTCATTAGAAGCAGGGACACAACACTCTCAATTAAGCAGGGACACGACGACACTCTCAATTAAAGCAGGGACAACGACACTCACCTTTAAAGCAGGACACGACACTCACCTTTAAAGCAGGGACACGACACTCACCTTTAAGCAGGGACACGACACTCTCCTTTAAAGCAGGGACACGACACTCTCAAGTTAAAGCAGGGACACGACACTCTCATTAAAAGCAGGACAGCGACACTCACCTTTAAAGCAGGACCACGACAACTTCACCTTAAAGCGGGACAAACGACACTCACCTTTAAAGCAGGGACACGACCTCTCCTTAAAGCAGGGACACGACACTCTCAATTAAAGCAGGGACACGACACTCTCAATTAAAGCAGGGACACGACACTCTCAATTAAAGCAGGGACAACGGACACTCACCTTTAAAGCAGGGACACGACACTCTCAATTAAAGCAGGGACACGACACTCACCTTTAAAGCAGGACACGACACTCTCCTTTAAGCAGGGACACGACACTCTCAATTAAAGCAGGGACACGACACTCTCCTTTAAAGCAGGGACACGACACTCACCTTTAAAGCAGGGACACGACACTCTCAATTAAAGCAGGGACACGACACTCACCTTTAAAGCAGGGACACGACACTCTCA
>JAPTMU010000255.1:124418-129418 GCA_028583405.1 Pogonophryne albipinna
GGAGCCGAGGTGATACATCTTGTGATGGTTCTTTCGTTGTTAGCATGTTGTACCTGTAGCGTGTCTGACTGTGTTTTGGCGTCCAGGTGTACCACAACCTGAAGAACGTCATCAAGGCCAAGTACGGGCAAGACGCCACCAACGTGGGAGACGAGGGAGGATTCGCCCCCAACATCCTGGAGAACAACGAGGGTGAGACGACTTTCAATCCGTCTGTCTTCTGGCCGCTGGGGGTTACCAACCTGTTGCCGGATTCCATCACTACGATCCTGCCTCCAACCTCGCAGCTACGCCGCAGCTCACACATGTTCTGGTACCAGTGAGGGAGGAAGGGAAGTTACTGACAATGAGACGGGTAGAGCAGGAGAGAGCACCAGAGGAAGACCATCACTACAAGCTAACGTAGCTACCGTTAGCAAAGCCAAAAGGAGTGTTAGCAAGTGGAATTAGCGAGGGCCGCCAAGAGAAGGAGAGTAGTGAGTGCTGTAGCTGTACTAATGTGTGATAGTGTACAACGTGAAGTAAACTGCAGTCGTCAAGAGTTTAACAACATCCACTTAAGCTAAGCTATCAGCAGGAGACAGGAAGTGGAAACACACTACCTGTCCCGCCTACTCTCCAGTCTTAAATCTTACTAATCTGAAGTATTCCCCCCCGCAGCTCTGGAGCTCCTGAAGACGGCCATTGAGAAGGCCGGCTACCCCGATAAGATCATCATCGGGATGGACGTCGCCGCCTCCGAGTTCTACCGCAGCGGGAAATACGACCTGGACTTCAAGTCTCCAGACGACCCGGCAAGACACATCAGTGGAGATCAGCTGGGAGACCTGTACCGCAGCTTCATCAAGGGATACCCGGGTACTACACATACTACACATACTCTAAATACTCAGATCAGCTGGGAGACCTGTACCGCAGCTTCATCAAGGGATACCCGGGTACTACACATACTACACATACTCTAATTACTCAGATCAGCTGGGAGACCTGTACCGCAGCTTCATCAAGGATACCCGGGTACTACACATACTACACATACTCTAAATACTCAGATCAGCTGGGAGACCTGTACCACAGCTTCATCAAGGGATACCCGGGTACTACATATACTACACATACTCTAAATACTCAGATCAGCTGGGAGACCTGTACCGCAGCTTCATCAAGGGATACCCGGGTACTACACATACTCTAAATACTCAGCTCAGCTGGGAGACCTGTACCGCAGCTTCATCAAGGGATACCCGGGTACTACACATACTCTAAATACTCAGCTCAGCTGGGAGACCTGTACCGCAGCTTCATCAAGGGATACCCGGGTACTACACATACTCTAAATACTCAGCTCAGCTGGGAGGACCTGTACCGCAAGCTTCATCAAGGGATACCCGGGTACTACACATACTCTAAATACTCAGCTCAGCTGGGAGACCTGTACCGCAGCTTCATCAAGGGATACCCGGGTACTACACATACTCTAAATACTCAGCTCAGCTGGGAGACCTGTACCGCAGCTTCATCAAGGGATACCCGGGTACTACATATACTACACATACTCTAAATACTCAGATCAGCTGGGAGACCTGTACCGCAGCTTCATCAAGGGATACCCGGGTACTACATATACTACACATACTCTAAATACTCAGCTCAGCTGGGAGACCTGTACCGCAGCTTCATCAAGGGATACCCGGGTACTACATATACTACACATACTCTAAATACTCAGATCAGCTGGGAGACCTGTACCGCAGCTTCATCAAGGGATACCCGGGTACTACATATACTACACATACTCTAAATACTCAGATCAGCTGGGAGACCTGTACCGCAGCTTCATCAAGGGATACCCGGGTACTACACATACTACACATACTCTAAATACTCAGCTCAGATGGGAGACCTGTACCGCAGCTTCATCAAGGGATACCCGGGTACTACATATACTACACATACTCTAAATACTCAGATCAGCTGGGAGACCTGTACCGCAGCTTCATCAAGGGATACCCGGGTACTACATATACTACACATACTCTAAATACTCAGATCAGCTGGGAGACCTGTACCGCAGCTTCATCAAGGGATACCCGGGTACTACACATACTACACATACTCTAAATACTCAGATCAGCTGGGAGACCTGTACCGCAGCTTCATCAAGGGATACCCGGGTACTACATATACTACACATACTCTAAATACTCAGCTCAGCTGGGAGACCTGTACCGCAGCTTCATCAAGGGATACCCGGGTACTACACATACTACACATACTCTAAATACTCAGATCAGCTGGGAGATCTGTACCGCAGCTTCATCAAGGGATACCCGGGTACTACACATACTACACATACTCTAAATACTCAGCTCAGCTGGGAGACCTGTACGCAGCTTCATCAAGGGATACCCGGGTACTACATATACTACACATACTCTAAATACTCAGATCAGCTGGGAGACCTGTACCGCAGCTTCATCAAGGGATACCCGGGTACTACATATACTACACATACTCTAAATACTCAGATCAGCTGGGAGACCTGTACCGCAGCTTCATCAAGGGATACCCGGGTACTACACATACTACACATACTCTAAATACTCAGCTCAGATGGGAGACCTGTACCGCAGCTTCATCAAGGGATACCCGGGTACTACATATACTACACATACTCTAAATACTCAGATCAGCTGGGAGACCTGTACCGCAGCTTCATCAAGGGATACCCGGGTACTACATATACTACACATACTCTAAATACTCAGATCAGCTGGGAGACCTGTACCGCAGCTTCATCAAGGGATACCCGGGTACTACACATACTACACATACTCTAAATACTCAGATCAGCTGGGAGACCTGTACCGCAGCTTCATCAAGGGATACCCGGGTACTACATATACTACACATACTCTAAATACTCAGCTCAGCTGGGAGACCTGTACCGCAGCGTCATCAAGGATACCGGGTACTACACATACTACACATACTCTAAATACTCAGATCAGCTGGGAGACCTGTACCGCAGCTTCATCAAGGGATACCCGGGTACTACACATACTACACATACTCTAAATACTCAGATCAGCTGGGAGACCTGTACCGCAGCTTCATCAAGGGATACCCGGGTACTACACATACTACACATACTCTAAATACTCAGATCAGCTGGGAGACCTGTACCGCAGCTTCATCAAGGGATACCCGGGTACTACACATACTACACATACTCTAAATACTCAGCTGGGAGACCTGTACCGCAGCTTCATCAAGGGATACCCGGGTACTACATATACTACACATACTCTAAATACTCAGATCAGCTGGGAGACCTGTACCGCAGCTTCATCAAGGGATACCCGGGTACTACACAATACTACACATACTCTAAATACTCAGATCAGCTGGGAGACCTGTACCGCAGCTTCATCAAGGGATACCCGGGTACTACACATACTATACATACTCTAAATACTCAGATCAGCTGGGAGACCTGTACCGCAGCTTCATCAAGGGATACCCGGGTACTACACATACTACACATACTCTAAATACTCAGATCAGCTGGGAGACCTGTACCGCAGCTTCATCAAGGGATACCCGGGTACTACATATACTACACATACTCTAAATACTCAGATCAGCTGGGAGACCTGTACCGCAGCTTCATCAAGGGATACCCGGGTACTACACATACTACACATACTCTAAATACTCAGCTCAGATGGGAGACCTGTACCGCAGCTTCATCAAGGGATACCCGGGTACTACATATACTACACATACTCTAAATACTCAGATCAGCTGGGAGACCTGTACCGCAGCTTCATCAAGGGATACCCGGGTACTACATATACTACACATACTCTAAATACTCAGATCAGCTGGGAGACCTGTACCGCAGCTTCATCAAGGGATACCCGGGTACTACACATACTACACATACTCTAAATACTCAGATCAGCTGGGAGACCTGTACCGCAGCTTCATCAAGGGATACCCGGGTACTACATATACTACACATACTCTAAATACTCAGCTCAGCTGGGAGACCTGTACCGCAGCTTCATCAAGGGATACCCGGGTACTACACATACTACACATACTCTAAATACTCAGATCAGCTGGGAGACCTGTACCGCAGCTTCATCAAGGGATACCCGGGTACTACACATACTACACATACTCTAAATACTCAGCTCAGCTGGGAGACCTGTACCGCAGCTTCATCAAGGGATACCCGGGTACTACATATACTACACATACTCTAAATACTCAGATCAGCTGGGAGACCTGTACCGCAGCTTCATCAAGGGATACCCGGGTACTACATATACTACACATACTCTAAATACTCAGATCAGCTGGGAGACCTGTACCGCAGCTTCATCAAGGGATACCCGGGTACTACACATACTACACATACTCTAAATACTCAGCTCAGATGGGAGACCTGTACCGCAGCTTCATCAAGGGATACCCGGGTACTACATATACTACACATACTCTAAATACTCAGATCAGCTGGGAGACCTGTACCGCAGCTTCATCAAGGGATACCCGGGTACTACATATACTACACATACTCTAAATACTCAGATCAGCTGGGAGACCTGTACCGCAGCTTCATCAAGGGATACCCGGGTACTACACATACTACACATACTCTAAATACTCAGCTCAGCTGGGAGACCTGTACCGCAGCTTCATCAAGGGATACCCGGGTACTACATATACTACACATACTCTAAATACTCAGATCAGCTGGGAGACCTGTACCGCAGCTTCATCAAGGGATACCCGGGTACTACATATACTACACATACTCTAAATACTCAGATCAGCTGGGAGACCTGTACCGCAGCTTCATCAAGGGATACCCGGGTACTACATATACTACACATACTCTAAATACTCAGCTCAGCTGGGAGACCTGTACCGCAGCTTCATCAAGGGATACCCTGGTACTAGTATTACAGATACTCCTCAAGTGATAC
>JAPTMU010000255.1:134418-154418 GCA_028583405.1 Pogonophryne albipinna
AGAGACAGACAGGTGGAGGGGGAGAGAGGGAGAGAGAGGGAGAGAGACAGGTGGTGGGACTCTGCACCGGACAGGTAACCACTGAGAGACAGACAGGTGGAGGGAGAGACAGGTAGAGAGAGGGAGAGAGACAGGTGGTGGGACTCTGCACCGGACAGGTAACCACTGAGAGACAGACAGGTGGAGGGGGAGAGAGGGGGAGAGAGGGAGAGAGACAGGTGGTGGGACTCTGCACCGGACAGGTAACCACTGAGAGACAGACAGGTGGAGGGGGAGACAGGTGGAGAGAGGGAGAGAGACAGGTGGTGGGACTCTGCACCGGACAGGTAACCACTGAGAGACAGACAGGTGGAGGGGGAGACAGGGGGACAGAGGGAGAGAGACAGGTGGTGGGACTCTGCACCGGACAGGTAACCACTGAGAGACAGACAGGTGGAGGGGGAGAGAGGGGGGAGGGAGAGGGAGAGAGACAGGTGGTGGGACTCTGCACCGGACAGGTAACCACTGAGAGACAGACAGGTGGAGGGGGAGACAGGTGGAGAGAGGGAGAGAGACAGGTGGTGGGACTCTGCACCGGACAGGTAACCACTGAGAGACAGACAGGTGGAGGGGGAGACAGACGGACAGAGGGAGAGAGACAGGTGGTGGGACTCTGCACCGGACAGGTAACCACTGAGAGACAGACAGGTGGAGGGGGAGAGAGGGGGAGAGAGGGGGAGAGAGGGAGAGAGACAGGTGGTGGGACTCTGCACCGGACAGGTAACCACTGAGAGACAGACAGGTGGAGGGGGAGACAGACGGACAGAGGGAGAGAGACAGGTGGTGGGACTCTGCACCGGACAGGTAACCACTGAGAGACAGACAGGTGGAGGGGGAGACAGGGGGACAGAGGGAGAGAGACAGGTGGTGGGATTCTGCACCGGACAGGTAACCACTGAGAGACAGACAGGTGGAGGGGGAAAGAGGGGGGGAGGGAGAGGGAGAGGGAGAGAGGGAGGGAGAGAGAGAGACCTGTGCTGCACAATGCAATTGTTTTGTTGTTGAATCAAAAGTATGCTAATAGCCTGTCTCTCTCCACCTGTCTCTCTCTCTCTCTCTACCTGTCTCTCTCTCTCTCCACCTGTCTCTCTCTCTCTACCTGTCTCTCTCTCCACCTGTCTCTCTCTCTCTCTCTCTACCTGTCTCTCTCTCCACCTGTCTCTCTCTCTCTCTCCTCCTGTCTCCACCTGTCTCCACCTGTCTCTCTCTCCACCTGTCTCTCTCTCTCTCTCTCTCTACCTGTCTCTCTCTCCACCTGTCTCTCTCCACCGGTCTCTCTCTCTATCTCTATCTACCTCTCTCCTCTCTCTCTCTCTACCTGTCTCTCTATCTACCTCTCTCTCTACCTGTCTCTCTCTACCTGTCTCTCTCTACCTGTCTCTCTCTCTCTACCTGTCTCTCTCCACCGGTCTCTCTCTCTATCTACCTCTCTCCTCTCTCTCTCTCTACCTGTCTCTCTATCTACCTCTCTCCTCTCTCTCTCTACCTGTCTCTCTCTACCTGTCTCTCTCTCTCTACCTGTCTCTCTCCACCGGTCTCTCTCTCTATCTACCTCTCTCCTCTCTCTCTCTCTACCTGTCTCTCTCCACCGGTCTCTCTCTCTATCTCTATCTACCTCTCTCCTCTCTCTCTCTCTACCTGTCTCTCTCTCTACCTGTCTCTCTCTCTATCTCTATCTACCTCTCTCCTCTCTCTCTCTACCTGTCTCTCTCTCTCTACCTGTCTCTCTCCACCGGTCTCTCTCTCTATCTACCTCTCTCCTCTCTCTCTCTCTACCTGTCTCTCTACCTGTCTGTCTCTCTCTCTCAGATTAAGACTGGCGCCCCCTGCAGGTCGGAGCGTCTCTCCAAATACAACCAGCTGATGAGGTGAGCACAGTATTCAGCTTTCAATGTGCCTGTTTTTCAAAGTAAAAGCATGGCCGTTTGGATTTTCAAAATAAAAGCATGGCTGTTTGGATTTTCAAAATAAAAGCATGGCTGTTTGGATTTTCAAAATAAAAGCATGGCTGTTTGGATTTACAAAATAAAAGCATGGCACTTTTTCTTTTCAAAGTAAAGTTATGGTCATTTGGTTTTCAAATTAAAAGCACGGGGCTCAAGTTAAAGAAGTGAAATCACAGACTTCATTTTCCAAAATAAAAGCATGGCTGTTTGGATTTTCAAGATAAAAGCTCAGTTTTCCAAAGTAAAGGCATGGTCGCTGTTTTTCAAAAATAAAAGCATGGTGGGAAATACAAAAATTAAAAGCATGGCACTCTTTCTTTTCAAAGTAAAAGCATGGTTGTTTGGATTTCAAATGAAAGGCACGGGGCTCAAGTTTAAGAAGTGAAATCACAGAGTTTATTTTTCAAAGTAAAAGCATAGCTGTGACCTCTGACCTTTAGGATCGAGGAGGAGCTCGGAGACAAGGCTAAGTTCGCCGGGAAAGATTACCGCCACCCGAAGATCAACTAGAGCTGATGACTTCCTGTCTGTCGCCATGAAACAATTCCATGAAGATGTTTTCTACACAAAACACAATAAAGACGAACCACAGAAAAACCAATGTGTCCCAAGTTCCTACCGCACCTGAACGCAACACACACGCACTCACACGCACCCACCCACACTCACACACTCACTTTCACACACACTCACACACACACACACACACTCTCACACACACACACACTCTCACACACACTCACACACACACACACACACACACACACACACTCACACACACACACACACACACACACACACTCACACACACACACACACACACACTCACACACACTCTCACACTCACACACACACACACACACACACACACACACACACACACACTCACACACACTCTCACACACACACACACACACACACACACTCTCACACACACACACACACACACACACACACACACACACACACACACACACACACACACCACACACACACACACACACTCACACACACACACACACACACACACACTCACACACACTCTCACACACTCACACACACACACTCTCACACACCCACCCACACTCACACACTCACTTTCACACACACACTCTCACACACACACACACACACACACACTCTCACACACACTCTCACACACACACACACACACACACACACACACAGCTTGACGTCAGCGCTGATTGGCTGGAGGCCACCGGTTTGCCGGGCGGAGTGCAGCCGTGTGTGAAGTTTGTCTGACGCAGAGAAACAGAGTCGGATATATAAAACCAAGACAGTCTTTAAATGAAGACACAAAGCTGGAGACATGTATTTGAGATGATGGAACATTGAATAATAAGTGGAGTTAATTTAAACAATAACAAGAGGGGTTATCTTATTATAAGAAAACACACTTTCAGATAAGGAATGTAACATTTTAACAGAGAAATGAGTCAGATATTCCCATGTTTGTAATTTAAAGTGTAATACTTGACGTTTACACCCAAAATAAGGTGTGTGAAATACGTTGAGAGAAAAGTTGTGAATAGTCGAACCGGTGTGTGTGTGTGTCTATTAGTGGGCAGGAATGTTGTGTGCGTCACAACACACACACACACACACACACACACACACACACACACACAGTATAGGTTTTGTGATCAGCGCCCTCTTTCTCTCTAATAAGGTGATTGATGAGCCATTCTTACTGTGTGTGTGTGTGTGTGTGTGTTTTATGTGCCTCCTCTGTGACGTCGGAGCTGAATGGGGGGCGGAGTTTTGTCTAACGGGGACAAAGACGACGGGGGGTCATTAAACACACACACACACCTTCCCTCCGTACGATGTGAACCCGTACCCCCGCCCCCTTCCACAGGAAATAGTTGCTAGCGATGATGCAGTCGCCGCGGTGACGGTTTACGCCGGGTCAGAGGTCAGGAGGTCTGAGAGAAACTGTACTCAGAATACTGCCTCCTGATTGGCTGAGGGACTAATACTGTGTCGTCTAATTGGCTGGAGTAGGACTACAGCCCTCTAATTGGCTAACATAAGGAATACTGCCCTCTGATTGGCTGAGGGAAGGAATACTGCCCTGTGATTGGCTGGAGCTCCAGGTGTATTAACCTGCTACTTGATGAATTTTGAATTTATTTAACTTTCTTACAACACAATCCTCAATTTACCCCAAATCAGTGATGGGCTTTACTTGTTATTATGGATTACTGTGGCGTCACGGGTAGACACATATTTAGAGGAAAGAAATACAAATATTTAGAGGAAAGAAATACAAATATTTAGAGGAAAGAAATACAAATATTTAGTCAAAAAACGTAACTTCTTATGTTAAAATATGTAGACTAAAACAATCTGTAATATTGAGATAGAAATAATAGACTTATAATAAAAGTTATATCAAGGTCTCGTATCTTATCTATAAATACGTGTCTTCAGTGTTTCTCACGCTGCGGGTTATGAATGAACCATCAGCTGATCGGTGTTTGCATTAACCTTTAAATCTGATCCTCTGATTGGTCCGAATACTTATATCTTTCTTCCTCAAAGTTTACGTGTGTGTGTGTGTTGCGTTTGCGTTGCTGGGGTTACAGCAGCAGAATGTGTGTGTGGTCATATACAAGGCGGTGTGTGTGTGTGTGTGTATATAAGGGTGTGTGTGCAGCGTAGAGACAGACCCTCCTGACACTGGGAAGGACAGACCAGTAATCCACATTTTGGATTAAAAAGACCCGTTTTGATTAATTACTTCTGAAAACTCAATCAATAATCAAGAATCAGTTTATTGGATTTGTATTTTTATTGAACACTTCTCTCGACAACAGCAAATCTCTTTTTTGTTGGAATATTTCTCTTTTTCGTCATCTAGAGGTGAGTCTGATCCTTGTCTTGGTGTAGACCGTGTTAGATCATGTTTAAACTGCATTTTTGCAAATAACTATAGACCCAGTTCTGGCGAAGGTTCTTGAACGCTTAGTGAGTGAACAGGTAAAGGTGTTTTTATGTACAAATGACATCCTGTCTAAACATCAGTCAGGCTTCAGAAAGCAACATAGCACCATCACTGCCACAATGAAAGTGATGAATGATGTGGAGAGTATCTTAGATAATAAGCAGAGTAGTGCAGCTCTATTTATTGACCTGTCCAAAGCGTTTGATACCGTCGATCATCTTAAAGCAGAGGCTACTCAGTATAGGCATATCCAGCCATGCAGTGGGTGGTTTGTGAACTACCTCTCTGAAAGGTCCCAATGTGTTCACTTTGATGGGCTGTCTTCTGAGTGGTTAAACATTGCTAATGGTGTTCCTCAAGGTTCTGTTTCAGGTCCACTTTTATTCTCCATCTACATCAACAGTTTAGGTGATAATGTGGATGAAGCTACTTTACATTTCTATGCGGATGATACCGTGATGTCCTGTGCAGGTCCCTCCATTCAGGAGGCTGCTGTTCAATTACAGGCTGTTTTTAACATTATTCAGACTCAGCTCTCTGAACTAAAGCTTCTTTTAAATGTTGAGAAAACCAAGGTCATGCTCTTTTCTAAAGCTAAAAAGACACCAGAGCCTGTTTTAGATATTGTAACTACGCAAGGAATGAAACTTGAAGTGGTTACCTGTTACAAATACCTTGGTATCTGGCTTGATGATTGTCTCACTTTTAAACTTCATGTCAATAACCTGCTTAAAAAGCTGAGGGTTAGGCTAGGTTTCTTCTACAGGAACAAGTCCTGTTTCTCGCTTGAGGCCAGGAAAAGGCTCTGTGACCTTTTGACCTGTGCTGGACTCTGGTGATCTGATCTATATGAATGCACCTGCCCATTACCTGATCAAGTTAGATGCCACCTATCACAGCACATCACTGTACCCTGTATGCCAAGGCAGGTCTGCCTTCACTAACTGTACGGTGCTACAGACAGATGGTCATGGTGCTACAGACAGATGGTCATGGTGCATTGGTGCTACAGACAGATGGTCATGGTGCATTAGTGCTACAGACAGATGGTCATGGTGCATTGGTGCTACAGACAGATGGTCATGGTGCATTGCTGCTACAGACAGATGTTCATGGTGCATTGGTGCTACAGACAGATGTTCATGGTTATTACGCTACCCTCGACTGTTCAGCAGGCTCAATGTCGAGTCAAGGCAACATAACAAAGGAGACGGTAGCCGAAGTAATCAAAAGTAAGAATTTAATCAATAGTTACCACCAGGTTTGAACAAAGGGAATATCAAGTAAGCAGACAAGAACACATACTGCACAGACAGGATCAGCACTGGACAAAGGGAAGGCAGAATACTTATGCAGGAGGTAATGACGAGACAAGACACACCTGGGTTAATTACCAGTGGGTACACCTGGAGGGGAAACGACAAGGACTACAAAACCATACCAGGAAACTACAGCTAGACATGACACATCACACCAGGAGCGCCTGATCAGGGCACAAACACATAACACCCCCACACCCAACTTTATGTCCATAACCCCAAGGCGAAATGGGGGAATGAACATAAACAGAAGAAGGACACAAGAAACAATAATACTGTCAGCACAAATAAAAGAAAAAAAACGAATTGTACTAACAGCACCGATATGGACGGCCATAAACCCCACACCACCCCATGGATAAATAGCACCCCCCCCCCGACTAAAGCCGTGATAGCGCGTCAGCCAACACATTGTCCTTGCCCTTGACGTGAACCACGTCAACATCAAAGGCCTGCAGGAAAAGGCTCCAGCGCATTAGCCGCTGGTTCGAATTCCGCATCCTGCCTATAAAGACCAACGGGTTGTGGTCGGTGTATATTTTAATCGATACCTGGGATGAACCGACATATACCTCGAAATGGGAGAGAGCCAAAATCAAGGCCAATGCCTCCTTTTCAATTGTCGAATAGCGCCGCTGGTGTATATTAAACTTTTTAGAAAAATACGACACCGGATGTTCGATACCCCCGTCATCGTCCTGCAGAAGCACCGCGCCTGCGCCCAGCTCACTAGCATCCACAGCCAACTTGAAAGGCTTTGTGAACACAGGCGCTACGAGGACAGGGGCACTGACCAGGATGGACTTTAATTGCTGAAACGCAAAAGTGCACCTAGGCGTCCACTGAAATGGGATCTTTGGGCTCAAGAGATCCGTGAGGGGAGAAGCTACCGCTGAGAAATTTCTGCAAAAACCCCTATAATACCCCGTCATCCCCAGAAAACACCGGAGGTCCCGACGTGTAGCAGGCTCTGGAAAGCCAAGTATCGCCTCCACCTTGGAGTGGACAGGGCGGACCTCACCCCGCCCCACTACCTTGCCAAGATAGGTGACGGTCGCCCTGCCAAACTCGCACTTGGCCAGGTTTAGGGTCAAGTTTGCCTGACCAAGCCGGTCAAAAACCTCCCGCAAAACTAACCATGTGCCCCTCCCAATCGTCAGAATAGATGACGAGGTCATCGAGGTAGGCCTCACAATTAGCTACGCCCGACAGCACACGATTCACCAGTCTCTGGAAAGTCGCAGGCGCGTTGCGCATACCAAACGGCATTACCGTATATTGCAGGAAACTGTCAGGTGTCACGAACGCAGAAATTAGTTTAGCGCGATCCGTAAGCGGCACCTGCCAGTATCCTTTCAGCAAATCCAGCTTGGTTACATAAGACGCACTCCCCACCCTGTCGACACAGTCCTCCATTCTGGGCAATGGAAAACTATCAGGCCTAGTCACGTTATTTACCCGGCGAAAATCCGTACAAAACCTATCTGTCTTGTCTGACTTATCAACCAATAAGCACGGCGAGCTCCATGGGCTGAAACTGGGCTCAGCGATATTGTTAGCGAGCATGTATTCCACCTCTTTCTGTAACCGCGCCCGCTTATGTGGATTCACGCGATACGCGTGCTGTTTAATGGGTAATGCCTCCGCCACATCGATGTCATGTTGTAATACGTTAGTGCGCGAAGGAATATCGGAGAACAGCTCACAATGAGACCAACCAAACCCCTGATATCATCTCGCTGCGTTGTTGATAAATGGCCAAGATGACAGTCAAGAGTGATCAATGACTCAGTGTTTGTCAACCGTCCCTCCACGACCGCCTTGGACGGAATAATGACGTCATCTTCTAGTTCTCCAACCCCCTCTGAAAAACAAAGATTGTCATTACTCTCATCAACGCTAGATGGGGCCAACATACAAACTGACACCGGCACAGTGGACACACTCGCAGAGGGAACAACAATACTGTCAATAGGATTCACCAGTGGCTCCCTCACATGATATGGCTTAATCATATTAACATGACACAAGCGAGTCTTCCGCCCACGATCCGGTGTCTCGATCAGGTAGTCCAAATCCCCTACTTTCTCTCTAACCAGGTACGGCCCACTAAACCGTGCTTGTAAGCTGGAGCCTGGGACAGGCAACAACACTAAAACCCTCTCCCCTGGCGCAAACGTTCTATCCCGGGCCTTCCTGTCATACCAGCCCTTCATCCTCCCCTGTGTGTCACTCAGATTTGTCCTCGCTAGTTCACATGCTCTCTTCAGCTTCTCCCTAAAGCCACAGACATAGTCTAACAGGTTCTTCGGCTCGCTTTCCCCCAACCACTTCTCCCTCAACAGCTTAAGCGGCCCCCTAACCGAATGCGCAAATACCAGCTCTGCAGGACTGAATCCCAAAGATTCCTGCACCACCTCCCTTGCGGCAAACAACATTAAATGAACCCCTTCATCCCAGTCGTCCTTCGTGTCACGACAGAACGCCCAAAGCATTGTTTTTAGCGTGGAGTGGAACCTTTCCAAAGCCCCCTGGGATTGTGGATGATATGGGCTAGAGAAACTATGCGATATATCCAGCTGCTTTAAAACCTGCGAGAAGATGCGGGATAAAAAATTCGTACCTTGGTCGGACTGTACCACGCGAGGCAACCAAAAACGGAGAAAAACCTCACCAAGGCCTGTGACACTGTTTTGGCCGTTATCCGTTTCAGTGGAATCGCTTCCGGAAACCGTGTGTTGGCACACATAATGGTCAAAAGATAGTTATTACCTGCCTTGGTTCTAGGGAGTGGACCCACACAATCAATGATAACCCTCTCAAAAGGTTCCCCCACTGCCGGGATAGGGTAGAGTGGCGCCGGTGGAATGACCCCGTTAGGTTTACCCACCACCTGACACGTTGAACACCCCCTGCAGTGCTGCACCACATCCCGTTTCAACCCTGGCCAAAAAAATTGACGCAGCACTCTATCATATGTCTTATTGACCCCCAGATGTCCTGCGAGCCTGTGATCGTGAGCCAAACACAGAATATCGTGACGGTATCTAAACGGAACCACAACCTGCGTCACCACATTCCAATCATTCTCTGCTGACGCGTCGAGGCTAGGAGACCATTTACGCAGCAATACCCCATCCCTCAGAATATAGCAACTTTTAGAAACCTCACTCTCTCCCACTCCCACAGTGTTCGCAAAGAGACCTGACAGGCTTGGATCTCTACCCTGTTCCGCGATAAGCTCCTCGCGAGCAAAAGAAAACCCAGCCGCGCTACTGGCAGACTCACACGAGGAAGTAGAGGGCAGTAAAGGGCTGAGACCGGCTGGAATAGATGGAAGAGCAGCATCACATTCAAGAGGGGCAATTTCAGGAACAAGCTGAGACGATGACCACAAGTCGGGTTGTCCCGGGAGCGGCCCCTCCATCTCAGGCTCCCGTGGTACTGCCCCCTGGGGATTATTCATAAGTGGGTCACGACCCTCAGGCACCCCGTTCACAGTCGCTATGATGGTATCAAACAAGTCCACGTCGTCCTTTTCCTCGGCCAGAGCCTTAACAACCATGGCCCGCGTGACTGCACATGAGGAGAACACCCTTGGATACGCATCCGCCAGGACGTCCACCGCCCCAGACTCTGCTGGCACACAAGTCACATCTGCCTTCACGAGGACCCTACCCCCTGCCAGATCATTCCCGAGGATTAATGACACGCCCTCGACAGGAAAGCAATTTTCCACCCCAATTACCACTGACCCCGACACCAACTCAGATGTAAGATGGATAGTGTGAAGCGGAACTTTCATGACATGCATCCCAAAAACCCCTGACAGTTATCCCAGCATCCACCTCTGAACCACTGTCAAAAGGCAGCACATCTCTCCGAATAAATAACTGGGACGCAGCCGTATCCCTTAATATGGTCACAGGAACCTTCACCCCTTCACCGGACAAGGATACAAACCCCTCACTGATGAACGGTAAGTAAGCTTTCATATCCTCACCCCTTTGGGCATCCCTACTCAGAGATGTGTGTGTGGGTCTCATTACCAACGATATTTGTTTACTGGGACGGGTAAGGGCAAAACAGTTCTCCTTTATGTGGCCTTTTTTCCCACAGTGGAAACACTCACGCATTTCTCCCCTCATTCCCCGCTCAGCCACCTCGCCCACACTGCCACCGCCAGAGGCCACAGGCCTGTCACCCAAGCTCCACCTCGGTCTACTCTCCACACTGCGCACGGGATAATTAGGTCTGTCAAAGAGCACTTTGTGCGTCAACACGAACTCATCCGCAAGGCTCGCAGCCACCGAGCACTCAGTCACCTTATGTTCATTAATGTACATCGCCACATTATCGGGCAAACAATAGGACTTAAACTCCTCAAGAAGCACGAGTTCCCGCATCCTAGCCATAGTGTCCACCTTCTCCGACGCGCACCAACGATCAAACACCAGCTCCTTCTCGTAAGCAAACTCCACGTAGGTCTGCGCATTGTTCTTTCTAAGGGCGCGAAACCTCTGCCTATACGCCTCCGGCACAAGTTCGTAAGCCCTAAGGATAGCCGCCTTCACCACGGCGTAATCCTGGGTGTTTGGGCAAAGTGACGCGTAAACGTGTTGTGCTTTCCCGGTGAGTGCGCTCTGGAGAAGTAATGTCCACTGGTCATTAGGCCATTTCAGGGTTGTGGCTATATTTTCGAACATAGAAAAATATTTGTCAACATCCTTCTCTGAAAATTGCGGGACCAGACGTAGGTGCCTAGTAACATCGAACCTAGCTTCAAGATGCACTGCCCGCACCTCTACCCCAAGCCTTCCAAGCTCAAGCTCATGCACGCGCCTACGTTCTGCCTCCTCCGCTTCCCGAGCGCATAACCGCTCTGCATGTCTCAGCTGCTCGAATTTAAATTCTAGTTCCATCTTCCTCAGCAAAACCTGGTTCTCCGAAACCGGGTCACATGTGACTACCTCCTCCTCCTCAGGTTTGCCCACAGAGCACTCTATAACCTCCTTGGCGGTCAAAGCCTCCACCAGCGCTAACCGCTGCTGCTGCTTTTTCATGCTCGGGCAAGCCTGACACCGTAATGCTCTGCTATCCCCGATAATTCCTCCTTAGTGCACAAGCCCAACAAGTCGACCGTTGGCCTAGCCACAAAATCATCTACCCTCCCAGGCATACCTGCCCTAGTACCGTCGCACCGGGGAGGAAGAAATTAACGAGCCAACCCCGCTTCCACCAGCATATACGACCAACCAATTAACATATACACCAAAAAAAACAAAACCGGCTTCACCCTACACGTCTGTACAGTCTGTTCTTAATAACTCTGGCCACCGCTCCCCTACCGCTATACACTAAATAGAGAAGAGCACCGGTGTGACCTTCTGAAGCATCCACACTCAAAATTATTCGCAAGAGATTAACAACTGTCGTGTGTTAAAAAAAAAAAAAAAAACTAAAGCCCATCCCTTAAACGTTTCCATCCCTCACTATCAGACCCCCTATATAACTAACTAGCTGACATACGCTGGCCTAGGAGGAGCCTGACAGGGTCTTCCTACTACCCCGACCAGCATAGACGGTATGTCTACCAGGCGAAGGAAGGAACCATAGAAAATGGTCCAGCTGCCCTAGCTGGATGAAAACGCTCCTTATTGGAGAGTCATTTACCAAGAGGGTATAAAACATGGGCCACACACACGACACTGTCAACCACAATTCAAAGTGTGGACTCAGCTCAGCGGCCACCCCCAAATTCCTGCTCACATCAGTTTGGCACGAGCCCCCATATTACGCTACCCTCGACTGTTCAGCAGGCTCAATGTCGAGTCAAGGCAACATAACAAAGGAGACGGTAGCCGAAGTAATCAAAAGTAAGAATTTAATCAATAGTTACCACCAGGTTTGAACAAAGGGAATATCAAGTAAGCAGACAAGAACACATACTGCACAGACAGGATCAGCACTGGACAAAGGGGAAGGCAGAATACTTATGCAGGAGGTAATGACGAGACAAGACACACCTGGGTTAATTACCAGTGGGTACACCTGGAGGGGAAACGACAAGGACTACAAAACCATACCAGGAAACTACAGCTAGACATGACACATCACACCAGGAGCGCCTGATCAGGGCACAAACACATAACAATGGTCATGGTGCTACAGACAGATGGTCATGGTGCTACAGACAGATGGTCATGGTGCATTCTACAGACAGATGGTCATGGTGCTACAGACAGATGTTCATGGTGCTACAGACAGATGGTCATGGTGCATTGGTGCTACAGACAGATGGTCATGGTGCTACAGACAGATGGTCATGGTGCTACAGACAGATGGTCATGGTGCATTGGTGCTACAGACAGATGGTCATGGTGCATTGGTGCTACAGACAGATGGTCATGGTGCATTGGTGCTACAGACAGATGGTCATGGTGCATTGGTGCTACAGACAGATGGTCATGGTGCTACAGACAGATGGTCATGGTGCTACAGACAGATGGTCATGGTGCATTGGTGCTACAGACAGATGGTCATGGTGCTACAGACAGATGGTCATGGTGCTACAGACAGATGGTCATGGTGCTACAGACAGCTGGTCATGGTGCATTCTACAGACAGATGGATATATGTATAAAAATGTATGTAAAGTCAGTATTTATCAAAACAAATGGAGCGAACAAACTATTTGAAATATAAAATATAAATACTTTAAAAAGTCTTGAAATGTAATTTAATTGTTGTAATAAATAAATCTAATATTATTTAATGCTTTTTTATTCTGACTTTAAAACGTTTCTAATTTATTTTCCTTCAAAGAAACAAAGATGGCCGCTTCCTCTCTCTGCTCTCTCCTTCCTCTCCTCTTCCTCTTCCTCTTCCTCACCGCGGAGACGAGATCGGCACCTGAACGACGCGAAAAACAGGTACAGGAAGGTCTTCAACTTCATCATATTCATCATCACCATCACCATCATCATCATCACCATCATCTTCATCATCATTCACCATCATCATCATCATCATCACCACCATCACCATCATCATCGTCACCATCATCATCGCCACCACCATCACCATCTTCATCATCATCATCACCACCATCACCATCAGTGACAGAGTGTCAGAGTGAGAGACAGAGTGACAGAGTGAGAGACAGAGTGACAGAGTGTCAGAGTGACAGAGTGACAGACAGAGTGACAGAGTGTCAGGGTGACAGAGTGACAGAGTGAGAGACAGAGTGACAGAGTGACAGACAGAGTGACAGAGTGTCAGGGTGACAGAGTGACAGAGTGAGAGACAGAGTGACAGAGTGACAGACAGAGTGACAGAGTGTCAGGGTGACAGAGTGACAGAGTGAGAGACAGAGTGACAGAGTGTCAGAGTGACAGAGTGTCAGAGTGACAGACAGAGTGTCAGGGTGAGACACAGAGTGACAGACAGAGTGACAGAGTGACAGAGTGAGAGACGGAGTGACAGACAGAGTGACAGAGTGTCAGAGTGACAGAGTGAGAGAGTGACAGAGTGTCAGAGTGACAGACAGAGTGACAGAGTGACAGACAGAGTGACAGACAGAGTGACAGAGTGTCAGAGTGACAGAGTGTCAGAGTGACAGACAGAGTGACAGAGTGTCAGGGTGACAGAGTGAGAGACAGAGTGACAGACAGAGTGACAGAGTGACAGAGTGTCACAGTGACAGAGTGACAGAGTGACAGAGTGTGAGAGTGACAGAGTGACAGAGTGAGAGACAGAGTGACAGACAGAGTGACAGAGTGAGAGACAGAGTGACAGAGTGTCAGAGTGACAGACAGAGTGACAGAGTGACAGAGTGAGAGACATAGTGACAGACAGAGTGACAGAGTGTCAGAGTGACAGACAGAGTAACAGAGTGTCAGGGTGACAGAGTGAGAGACAGAGTGACAGACAGAGTGACAGAGTGACAGAGTGACATAGTGTCAGAATGACAGAGTGACAGAGTGTCAGGGTGACAGAGTTAGAGAGTGAGAGACAGACAGAGTGTCAGAGTGACATAGTGAGAGAGTGACATAGTGACAGAGTGACAGAGTGTCAGAGTGTCAGAGTGAAAGAGTGACAGAGTGTCAGAGTGACAGAGTGAGAGACAGAGTGACAGACAGAGTGACAGAGTGAGAGACAGACAGAGTGACAGAGTGAGTGACAGAGTGTCAGAGTGACAGAGTGAGAGACAGAGTGACAGACAGAGTGACATAGTGTCAGAGTGACAGAGTGTCAGGGTGACTGACAGAGTGACAGAGTGACAGAGTGACAGAGTGTCAGAGTGACAGAGTGAGAGACAGAGTGACAGACAGAGTGACAGAGTAATCTGGAAAAGACCAGGATTATGGTCTTCCAGAAACGACCCAGGGGTCAGGGAAACCCACACCGGTTCTTACTGGGCTCCACCGACATAGAACACACACACAGCTACACATATTTGGGACTCAAAATGACTTCGACAGGAAATTTCAATCTGGCCATTAATGATCTCAGAGACAAAGGAAGAAAGGCTTTCTATGCTATCAACAAGTCTTCAAATATAGATATACCTGTTAGAATCTGGCTCAAAATATTCAATTCAATAATAGAACCAATCATACTGTATGGTAGCGAAGTGTGGGGTCCTCTTGGAAATCAAGACTTTGATAAATGGGACAAACACCCAATAGAAACCCTACATGCGGAGATATGCAAGAGCATCCTGAGAGTCCACAGGAACACCCCCAACAATGGATGCCGAGCTGAGCTAGGCCAATTCCCCCTTTTAATTAGGATACAAAAAAGAGCAGTCAAATTCTACAACCACCTAAAAACCAGTGATCCCAAGTCCTACCATTACAAAGCCCTCCATTGAGAGGAGTCCCCTCAACCAGCTGGTCCTGAGGCTCACCTCCTCTACCAGGACAAGGCCTCAGGACAGCCCTCACACAATCTGGCCCAACCAAATCATAGCTAAAGAAAAAGAAAATTACATCAACTATTGGACATGTACCACGAAAACCCAAAACAAACTTCAATGCTATTTGGCTCTAAACAGGCAGTACACGGTGGCAAACTATCTGAGCGCCGTTACTGATCCCAAACTGAGGAAGACATTAACAATGTACAGACTCAGTGACCACAGCCTGGCTCTAGAGACTGGCCCACACAGGCAGACCTGGCTGCCTAGAGAAGAGAGGCTGTGTCAGCTCTGTCCTCAGAGACAGGTGGAGACAGAGAGAAGAGAGGCTGTGTCAGCTCTGTCCTCAGAGACAGGTGGAGACAGAGAGAAGAGAGGCAGTGTCAGCTCTGTCCTCAGAGACAGGTGGAGACAGAGAGAGAGAGGCTGTGTCAGCTCTGTCCTCAGAGACAGGTGGAGACAGAACAACACTTCCTGCTGCACTGTCAAACATACCAAGACATTAGAACAAAGTTCTTTACAAAGATAACATGTAAACTCCAAGATTTTGAATCACTGTCTGACCAGAATAAAATGCAACATGTACTTGGAGAAAATAGTGCCAGCAGCATAGAAGCAGCGAAATATGTGAGTGCATGTCACAGCCTAAGAGACAACAACAACAACAACAACAACACATAACAGCTGTTCCTCTCAGCTCACTCTGATTGCTCCTCTACTCCATGTGTCTTTCTTTTCTTCCTTTCTTTCTTTTTACATTTGATACTTGAGGTTTTGTAATATATTGTTGTAAATTGTTTAATGAATGAATTGTTTTTGTATTTTTTTTTCTTATCATATATCCTTGACGCTTTGGCAATATTGTTCACCTGACATTCATGCCAATAAAGCATATTGAATTGAATTGAGTGAGAGACAGAGTGTCAGACAGAGTGTCAGAGTGTCAGAGTGAGAGAGTGACAGAGTGAGAGACAGAGTGACAGACAGAGTGACAGAGTGTCAGGGTGAGAGACAGAGTGACAGACAGAGTGACAGAGTGTCAGAGTGACAGAGTAACAGAGTGTCAGAGTGTCAGAGTGACAGAGTGAGAGAGTGACAGAGTGTCAGAGTGACAGAGTGTCAGAGTGTCAGAGTGACAGAGCGTCAGAGTGACAGAGTGAGAGAGTGACAGAGTGTCAGAGTGACAGAGTGTCAGAGTGACAGAGTGAGAGAGTGTCAGAGTGACAGAGCGTCAGAGTGACAGAGTGACAGAGTGTCAGAGTGACAGAGTGTCAGAGTGTCAGAGTGAGAGAGTGACAGAGTGACAGACAGAGTGACAGACAGAGTGACAGAGTGTCAGAGTGACAGAGTGTCAGGGTGACAGAGTGAGAGAGTGACAGAGTGTCAGAGTGACAGAGTGTCAGAGTGTCAGAGTGACAGAGTGTCAGAGTGACAGAGTGTCAGAGTGACAGAGTGAGAGAGTGTCAGAGTGACAGAGCGTCAGAGTGACAGAGTGACAGAGTGTCAGAGTGACAGAGTGACAGAGTGAGAGAGTGAGAGAGTGACAGAGTGAGAGACAGAGTGACAGAGTGAGAGAGTGACAGAGTGACGTATGTTGAAGAAGGAAGCTGCTGTTCCCTCCACAAAAAGCAACAGGATTTCTCCAGAGGATTTTGGAATATTGTAAAAAATAAGATCCGTGGAAAACAAACCTTCTTTCGTGTAACGTTAGAGGTCCAACTCAGTGTCGTGTAGCCATGCCCGCATCTCTGGTCCTAGGTCTGCTCAGGGTCACCGCACTCGCATGCCGCACTGTCCGCCAAGCCCCACGTCTTCATCGATGTTTTAAAGCGACCGACCCCAGTTCGTAGACGGTTCAGAGTAGGTTGTCTCCTCCAATGGCGCCATCTCCTGGACGGTGGATTCGGGAGGGCCCGGATGACTCCCACTCCTGCTTCCAAGCTGCTGCCAACCATGCATCTCTGGAGATGTCCTCAGAGGTGGAGTTGAGCATCTCTTGAGCTGCTTTGTTGTAGGGGTGGCGGGACTTGAGTCTGCTTGGAGGTGCTGGTGTTATTGTGGTGTTGTGCAGGATGTGCCAGTCATACTTTTGTGCCTTCCTGGCCAGGGCGAGGGTGGCAGCCTCCTGTCGGATGCCGGCCGGTGCTATTCCCGCGAGGACTGGCAAGAGGGACACAGGGGTAGGCTTTAAGCATCCAGTTATTATTCGGAGGGAGGTATTGATAGCCACGTCGACCTTTCTCGCATGAGGGCTTCTGCTCCAGACTGGGGCGCAGTATTCCGCTACAGAGAAGACCAGGGCTTGAGTGGATATTCGCAGCGTCTTAGCGGAGGCTCCCCAGGTTGTTCCAGCGAGGCGGCGGATCAGCGCGACCCTGGATGTCACCTTGGCCTTGACTTCTTCCAGGTGTTTTTTAAGGGATAATGTCCGATCCAGACGCACTCCAAGATACTTCGGGGCTTGCTGGACCTCCAGACATTTGTTGTTGACGTGCACCTCAATTTCCCTCCTGGCTTCTCTGGTGCTAAGGTGGTATGCCGCTGCGACTGGTTTGCCGATGCTGAGCTGTAGACGCCGCCTTCGGAGCTATGCTACTAATGTGCCCATGTCTTCATTAAGACCCTCTTCCATCGCCTTCCACGTTGGTCGGCTCAGCATGATGGCAAGATCGTCTGCGTAGCCATACTTTCTGGATGCTGTATCAGGTAGGTCGTGGATGTAAACATTGAACAGCATCGGCAAGAGAACAGACCCCTGCGGTACCCCGTTCTTCAGTCTTCTGAGCCTACTGCACTGGCCACTGCTGGTCTGGAGGATGAAGCTACGGTTGGAAAGTGTCTCCATGATGAACTTCACCATGTGGCGGTCCGGTATTGTCCTCAGCAGCTTCAGGTGGAGTCCCCGGAGCCACACGGTGTCATATGCAGCAGTCAGGTCCAGGTACACTACCCCAGCTTTCTCATTGTCCTGGAAGCTGTCCTCGATGTCCTAACAGAGTAGTGTTACCTGGTCTGCTGTTGATCTTCCACGACAGAAACCAGCTTGTTCCCGTGGGAGCTGTGAGTCCACCACTGGCTCGATGCGGCTATGGATCATCCTCTCCAAGATCTTAAATGGGACACAGAGCAACGAGATTGGTCTGTATGACTTGGGGTCTTCTGCAGAAAACAAACCTGTTTGATAAATGTTTTGTTCAGGATCATCTCCACATGTCCACCCTACTTTTATGCTGTTATAATCAGGGGTGCACATAACTGGTACATAGGTACGCATGCGCGTCAAAAATCAGAAATGCGTACCGTCACTTGTGTCACTAAGTGCCTTTGCGTACTGACGTACTTGTGAAGCTATTCCAGAAGGCGGTTAGATCACCGGACGACAGAGTCGGTCTCCGTGTGCACAGACGGGGCTGCTGTTAACGTCGGTCTGTACAACGGAACTGTGCCAAAACTACATAACACCGCATAACACCGGCGCTAACAGTTCACGAGCATACTCTCCCCCCCGGTCAGTGGGTGACGAGTTGTGACCCATCCATCCATCCATCCATCCATCCATCTTCTCCCGCTTATCCGTGGTCGGGTCGCGGGGGTAGCAGTTCCAGCAGAGAGCCCCAAACTTCCTTTTCCCTGGCGACATCAACCAGCTCTGACTGGGGGATCCCAAGGCGCTCCCAGGCCAGCGAAGAGATATAATCCCTCCACCTGGTCCTAGGTCTACCCCTTGGTCTCTTCCCAGCTGGACGTGCCTGGAACACCTCCCTAGGGAGGCTCCCAGGTGGCATCCTAACTAGGTGCCCGAACCACCTCAACTGGCTCCTTTCGACGCGAAGGAGGAGCGGCTCAACTCCGAGTCCCTCCCTGATGACCGAACTTCTCACCTTATCCCTAAGGGAGACACCAGCCACCCTGCGGAGAAAACCCATCTCGGCCGCTTGTATCCGCGATCTCGTTCTTTCGGTCATGACCCATCCTTCATGACCATAGGTGAGGGTAGGAAGGGAAATGGCCCGGTAGACAGAGAGCTTTGCCTTCTGGCTCAGCTCCCTTTTCGTCACAACAGTGCGGTAAAGCGACTGCAGTACCGCTCCCGCTGCTCCGATTCTCCGGCCCATCTCACGCTCCATTGTTCCCTCACTCGAGAACAAGACCCCGAGATACTTGAACTCCTTCACTTGGGGTAAGGACTCATTCCCTACGTGGAGTGGACAGTCCATCGGTTTCCTGCTGAGAACCATGACCTCAGATTTGGAGGTGCTGATCCTCATCCCAGCCGCTTCACACTCGGTTGTGAACCGATCCAGTGAGTGCTGAAGGTCGCAGACCGATGAAGCCATCAGAACCACATCATCTGCAAAAAGCAGTGGTGCAATCCTTAGTCCACCGAACTGCAGACCCCCTCCCCCCCGACTACGCCTCGAAATCCGATCCATGAGTTGTGACCCGACGGGAAATAATGGATTATGACGGAAATGTTACGATCCTGTCCGTCAAACTGACGGACAACGAAAAACGCAACCACTGATGCTAACGTTATGCTATAGAGGAACTACAGCCGAGTCCAGCAGCACGACTTCAACGTCACGCCGACTTCAGATCCAGATTCAAACACACAGATTCTAAATGGTACGAGTTGAAGCGTTAGTTTGAACAGTTTGCAGGAGGCAGGGACTTGCTTTCAAGCAGAACAGAAACTAACTTAGAGGAGTGTTCACGTGTTCGGCGTAATGACGTACAACGTCCTCCACGACTTCTGTAGTCCTATTCAGCCACTTGGTAAAAACCATCGTTTCTCAGACACGTCCACT